>ML777375.1:1232695-1260046 GCA_009831015.1 Picea engelmannii | reverse complement strand
TTCAATGAACTTTTATGCCCTATCAATGTCATATTGACCATCAATAGAAATATCCTTCCCAAAGATAAAATCTAAAGGAGATTTGGGCAAATAGCCAAAACATGCTTCAAATGGCGATGTTTGAGTTGAAGAGTGCTTAGCTCAGTTGTAAGCATGATGAATGTAGTGTAAATGCTCATCCCAAAGTTTAGGATGCTTGCTGCAATAACCACGAAGAAGATGCACCACTATTCTATTGACCACTTCCATCTGACCATCGGTTTGTGGATGAAAATATGTGCTCTTTTTCAGTTTGGTGTCCATGAGTGCCCATAAACTTGACCAAAAGTTCCCAATAAATCGAGAATCTCGATCAAAAATAATGGATTTAGGCAATCCAAAATGTACCCAAACATGCTGAAAGAACATTTGTGCCATTTTCTTAGGTGTAACCTGCTTCTTACAAGGCATCAAAATACACATTTTGCTAAATCGATCAACCACAACATAAAGATAATCATGATTTTTTTTAGACATAGGTAGACCTCCTATAAAGTCCATGGAAATATTTTCCCAAGGATGAGAAGGAACCGAAAGTGGAGTATACAAACCCAACTTTCTATTGCTAGGTTTGCTTGTAGCACATAATGAACATCCTCTTACATATCTTGAAACACTTTCATTCATTTTAGGCCAATAGCAGTACCTTTGCAAATTAGCCACCGTCTTGCCTACACCAAATTGACCAGTAATAAGAGAAGAATGAGCTTCCCTTATTATGTTGATTCTTTCACCCTGTGGAATACATAGCTTACCAAGATGATACAAAAGATTACCATGCACATGGTAATCCAATTTCTCAACATGGTTAGAATGACACAAAGTTGCATATACTTCTTTAGAATGCATAAAAATTGGTGAAATTGTTAGTGAAGGTAGGAGAAGGCTAATGGATGATGATCAAACAGTAAAAGTGATCTGAAATGTGGGAAAGTCTAAGTAAATACAAGAGTAATTTCTTGGGAAAAATGACCTCAAATATCAAATGGAACAGTGCATAGATCTCTGAATTTCCTTACAACAACTTTCATTCAATCAGATAAGTGAAAAAGCAGTGGATCGACTCCAAATCTCAGGGAAGAAGAGTGACTCAAACTAAGGAATAAAAATGTCAAAAATCCAAACAATACATCATCAATTCTTATAAATCAAAATGTCGGAGGCCAAGACAAAGACACACTGAGATGATAATAACCCTGAGTAGATGAAAGAGCAAAAACTAGACTCGGAGATCAACTCCCAAAAAGGTTTTTAGCATAAAAAGACCATCACTCTAGTGTCAAGGGTACCAGAGCATTGCAATGCTCTATGGGATCCTAGAAGGGAGTGCCAACACTCTAGTGGTAGAGGCATGGGAGCGCTAGGCTCTCAGAACTCAAAAACTTGCCCAGAAATAAAAAAACAAAAAAAAATCAGGAAAATCCAAAAATTGAGTGTGTATGGGATGAATCCAAGAGCCAACAACACATCTAAGAATCAGAAACACAACATAAATAATATCTAAATGTGAGAAAAGGCCAAAAATAAGACCAAGTAAGGAAACCAAAACTGAAAGCTTCACTCCTCAGTGGAGTCGCCAATTTCTGTTACAGGAAAATCCCCCTGCAGACAGGTGAACATCCTCTTGGATCTATACCCCTATAACCAAGACAGAAAGGTGCTAACTTTGGTCACTGATGTCCCTTTAAACCTAGCTAAGCTAATCTATAGAGAAGAGGAAGAACATGTACCTTTTTACGATGTTTTCCCTTGCCCAGTTCCAGGTTGAGCTCTGATCCGCAAGCTCTTCAAGAGGTCCTTCAATCCAATCAAATACAAAGCATGCTTCCTATTCTACTACGATTAGTTTGAAACTAGATCTATCCATTAAAGACAAGTTCATGTAGGCATATAGAATATAGAAGGAAACATGCCAATCACATGTATTAATGAGAACTCAATAGAGAGACTTACAAACCTTTGATGCATATGTAGTAGCCTCACCAACCTCTCCTTGTCCAACCCCTTGCTCAAATGATCCACAAAAAAAATGACTATGCTTCACTGATTATCTCCCTTATGAGATCATAAGTTTGATTCCTTCAATGTCTCCTCAATACCACTTCTCATGAGATCATAAGTTTGGCATCTCTAAAACTCCATCCTTTCACCATGAGGAGGCCTCCTTATATAGTCTTGGAGATGCATAACCACCTTAGAGATTCTTGGGATAGGTTAAGGATCCTTCTCCATCAGTTGTGGATCTTCCCTAAGATCCGTCCTTGACCTCAAAATTGAATCCAACTGATTTCAGAGATAAGGGGGATCTTCCCCTGATTTTCTCAACAACATAACACTCCCCCGGAATGGTGCACAAAGCCCTACAACGCTCCCCCAAATAAGGCAAAGGAGTGCTAGCACTCCCTACTAGTGGGTAGGGGAGTGCTACCCAAGATTTCCTCAAAAAAAAACCTAGCCCTCCCCCAGAAGGGTGCACAGTGTGGTACAATGCTCCTCCAAAGAAGGTCAGGGAGCGCTAGCACTCCCTGTCAGTGGGTGGGGGAGCAATGCCCTTCAAAATTCATTTTTAAGTGGTTTTTCTCGAGGAAAAGGCGTTGTACTCTTTGTCAATTGATTTCTCCTTCTTTAACCAGTCTCTCAGGGTGTCTTCAAGTGTTCTTTGTGATTTCATTCGAGACATGACATAGGCAAGATGACTATATGATGTCTGCAACACTTGCGACACTTGTGGCGAAAATGTGACACTTGCGACACTTGTAATAACGACAATAGGTCATCATTGAAATGAGTAATTTTGATGTGTAACACCTTCTAACATCATCTTTGTCTAACAAAATCCTTCAATTCCTTCAATGCCTCCCCACCAACCACTTTGACCTTGTGTGTGCGGGTCCACATATTTCAATCTCCTCAACTAGGTGTATGAGGTAATGCTCATATACATTGAAAAACATGGAGGTAGATACTTTTTCATTTCACACATTAAACGAGGAATCTCTCTTTTTAAAAACTTGATATCGTCTATATGGAATTATTTAGATGAAAACCATATAAAGTGTAAAGAAATCATGTGTCAACAAAAATATATACAATTCAAGTAAATCCAATGTCAACAAGTCTTACAAGTAACATTTCAATTAAAAGTTTTTACTTATCTCATGTACATGCCAAGATCATATATAACTTGTTTTAAATAAATAAATAAATGATTAATAAAGGATATATAGGATAAATAGAGTTACATTGCAATTTTACGTACCAGAAAAGTGTGTAAACCTCGGTGCATCATGAATTGTCCATGTAAGTATTCCATGGAATTAAAATTGTTTTTGACCAATTGGCTTGGAGATGTCATACATATTGATGTCGATCCATAAATTTAAAAGTTCATCAATAAGGGGCTCAATATATACATCCATATCTCTAACTTGGTGCTTACCTAATTATTTGAAAATACAAATAATTAAGTCCATGTACATGCAAAAAATGTAACCAAAAATAAAATTAATTTGTATGTTTTTTATACTCCTCCCTCTTTATTGACATCCAAGGATTAAGGGTTTTGTTTATAACAAAAACTGGTCAGAATCTTGGATGGGCCATGTTAGTGGAAGTTGAAGCAAAAGTTTCGGAAAAGAATTTGTGTCGAAATAGACAAAATTCAAGTTCATAGCCATGGTTTCAACGCTGAGCCTGGATGGGCTAGATAAGTGGTCATTGGACCCAAGGTTTCAAGTGGAAATTGTGTATGGAGGAACCAATTTCGAACCTTGGAACGTTCCTGAGTGCTAAGAGGTTACCTTGGCCACGTTACGTAGCTCAGGAAGTGTAGCGGTGTAATACCCAAAGGACGTGCCCTAGTTATATTATGAATTCTAATCATGTTTATAGGTTGGTGAGCCAAGTGTATATAAGTTGGAAGGCTTATGTGTTTATTAGGCCGGAGAGCCTAGGTGTTAAAGGCTAGGATCTTGATTTTGTATATGTAATTATGCAGATCATTAATAAAATATAAACATCGTTGCGTGTAGACCAACCACGAAGAAAGAGTTATGGGGGACTAAGATTCCACAGGGCTGGGTAAGGGAGAGAGGGATGAAAGGTTGGAAAGAGGGGATAATCTTAGGGGCTTAAGTCCTTGATAATAATAATTTATTATTATTCCAAAAGTTGTGTGAAAGACATGTTTTTATCCTAAGTTCCTGGGGGAAAAGGGAACGAGTGCTAAGTGGAATCCAGGCAGCTCCAGGAAGACAAGTGTCAACCTGATTGCATGCAATTAAAACTGATGAGTCAACTCATGTTGGGGGAATTCTTCCATTCTTCCATCCTCCATCTGAACCCGTTTTTCCTCTACGTTGGACCTCTGCATAACCACGCATTCTGAAAGATAGAACCGAGAAGATGACCTGTGTATTTTCGTGAACCCAAACTATCCTCTATTGCAGATCTGAGTCTGTACCTGAACCGTTTTTGGGTTGTTTCCTTCTGTTTTTCCTTAGTAGTGTTGACCAGTTGTTGTTGTCCTCACCTTGTTGGATCTGAGTTGAAGACTGGTTGAAGAAGCGGGTTGTCAGGCCCGTCGCTGAAGAGGCAGGTTGTTAGGCCTATGAGAAACTCTCTCTAGGGGAGAGAGTGTGCTGAGGAGGAGAGTTCTCATGGATGGAGTCCCGTAGATGCTACAGAGCTATGAGAATTCCAATCCGACCGGTTGTTGAAGCCCAAGTCAAGGGAGGTTGAGCAACCGATGGAATGTGGCACAGTGAAGGTGCATACTCCTAGGGTGGGACATGCATGTGGGGAATGAGAGTTTGTGAGTAGTGGGTGTAACCCATGGTTGAAGAGGCAGGTTGTCAGGCCTATGAGAAACTCTCTCCAGGTGAGAGAGTGTGCTGAGGAAGTGAGAACTCCTAGAAGGGGTCGTGTAGCTGCTACAGAGCTTTGAGAATTCTGGTTCAACCTGTTGCTAAAGCCCAAGGAAAGGGAGGTGAAGCAACCGATGGACTGTGTGACAATGAAGGTGTATACTCCTAGGGTGGGACAAACATGTGGGGAATGAGAGTCTGTGAGAAGTGGTCGTAAGTGGCTCCTGGAATAAAATCCTTCCTCTTTCACTGTGTGAGTTCCCTATTGACCTTGCCTAGCCTAGGAATCCTTTGCTCGGTGGAGCTTAGTCTTAGCTCAGGGGTGACCTACTGCTGAGAGTGATGAGCAGTGTGGTCTAACTCTGGGAGGTTTGTGGAAGGTTTGCACATAGTTGGTGGTGTTACTCTAGTTGAAAAGATAGGTATCAATATGTGATTAATTTATACGTTATGCATGTTTGTGTTACTAATGCTTGAATGTTATCATGTGTTTTGTTGCATGTGGATTTACTATTAATATTGTTTGAGTCTGAATGGTAACAATAACTCTATGTTATGTGTTTAATTTTGATTAAAATGCATGTTATATATATAAGTGTATATTCTGCAGTGGTAGCATTACCCAGTTTCTGTGTTGGCCGAGGATGCTACAATTTGGTATCAGATCTAAGTAAAGCGTATGACTAGTGGCATTACCCAGCCTGTTGGTGGTTGGGGATGTCACAATCTGGTATTAGAGCCATGGTTTCGAAACTGAGCCTGGATGGGCCATGTTAGTGGTTAACGAGACCAATATTTTAGAGTTAATTGTTGTTGAAAGAGACAAAATTCAAAGTTCAGAGTGTCCCTGGGTGCAAGGAGTGTGTCGACAGAGTCTTTGACTCAAAAATCTCGGGAGAAATAGATTGAGTTTTATCGTAAAGGGACACGAAGATCTGTTGCAAGGAGTGCACCGATCCAAAATTCGACTAAGTGTTGAAGCAACCCTCTAAGGAGAAATGGGTTTGAGAAACGAAGCTCAGGAGGAGGAGCGACATCAATCGTTAGATCTGTTGTTGGAAGGAGTCTGGATCATTAGATCCGTGTCCAGGAAAGAAAAGGAGAGCATTAAGGATGAAACAGATCCCAAGTCGTCAGATCTTAGTGCAAAGGATCGATAGTCATCCGATCCAGTTTGACAAGTGGTGCAAGATCCACAACTCCAGAGCGAGAGCACTTCAGAAGTTCTGTGATCGAGGAGAAAACGAAATAGCCAATGTAGATCCTAGTCGTTGGTTGCCAGAGGGGTACACGTCAAGAGATAGTGTACTTTGGGTGGAAGTACTTCGTGAGGAGACAAGTGTTGTGATGTTGAAGCTCTGAAGCTCGAAGAGCCGAAGTGGTGAGTCATGATGATGCCACCTGGAGGTGACATGGACCTTTCCTATACCTTCCACGTGACCCCATATGGAATGTTTATAGTTGTACTATGTGGGCCCTGAGGTTGAATAACATAGTTAAAGGTAGGTGATCCCACACTGGCGTCGATCACGATACATCCAAATCGATGTCCAAGAGGAATTGCGGGGACCTAAATTTCACGGGAATTAATTTCTCAGGGCGGTCCCGCAATCCAAACCACGATTTTCCTTGGGGGTTACGTGTTAGCGTCAGAGGAATTGTGGGATGCATTTCCCTCGCAATTTGAAAGGTGTTAAGTGTTGTGACTATTCAGTATCTTAGTTCAAGCACAGAAACCGTGGGTCCCAGTGGACACATGGCACCAGTTGTGAAGTCCAGAGACTTGACACTCTGAAAGAATGATTCATAAGGGAACAAAAGAAATAAATTTTAAAAGTTTCATAATGCCGAGGTTACAAGACGTAGTAACATCAGAAAAGGTGACATGGAAGTGTTCAGAAATTAACGGCTCGGGGCGTTGGGATGTGTGGATGTGAAATCCTCTGAAGTCCCAAAGCTCTGAAGCTCCGAAGTCCTGGAGCTCAGATTCTTGAAGTTCCACAATGGGTGTCAGCCATTGGATGTTGGGTAATCGTGGACTATTGATCCACCCTACTTTGCAAGTCTGGTAATCTGGAACTCCAAGGGATTGTTGTGTGGTTCTTTGGAGGACATGGGCAGTAGAATAACAAGAATCTACGCAGCCCTGGACAACAAGCAAGCAGAATATCAGTCGCACATGATTGAAGTGGAAGGTATGATCAACAACCATGCCTTTACTATTTTAATTGATTTAGGGATAGTCATAGTTATATAGATCCTAGAGTGGTGGAAAGTTTCCAATTGTCGAGAAGGAAACATGGAAAATCATCGTTAATGCAGCTAGCTACAGGAAACAAGAGAAATGTTACGGAATTGGTTAAGTCCTATCCAGTGGACATGAATGGACTAAGCATGAGAGGTGAATTGAACATTCTATCTTTGGGTTCTTATGACTATCTAGTTATATTATGAATTGTAATCATGTTTATAGGCTAGTGAGCCAAGTGTATATAATATGGTTGGCTTATTTGTTTATTAGGCCGGAGATCATAGGTGTTAAAGGCCAGGAGCTTGATTTTGTATATGTAATTATCCAGATCATTAATAAAATATAAACATCGTTGCGTGTAGACCAACCACAAAGAAAGAGTTATGGGGGACTAAGCTTCCACAGGGTTGGGTAAGGGAGAGGGGAATGAAAGTTTGGAAAGAGGGGCTAAGCTTAGGGGCTTAGGTCCTTGAGAATAATAATTTATTATTATTCCAAAAGTTGTGTGAAAGACATGTTTTTATCCTAGGTTCCCAGGGAAAAAGGGAATGAGTACTAAGTGGAACTCAGGCATCTCCAGGAAGACAAGTGTCGACCTGAGCGTATGTACTTAAAACTGATGAGTCAACTCGTGTTGGGGGGCGTTCTGCCATTCTTCGATCCTTCTTATGAACCCGTTTTGCCTCTACTTTGGACCTCTGCATAACCACGCATTCTAAAAGACAGAACCAGAAAGTTGACCTATGTATTTTTGTGAAGCCAACCTATCTACTCTTACAGATCCGAGTCCACACCTGAACCATTTTTGGATTGTTTCCTTCTATTTTTCCTGAGTGGTGTTGAGCAATTGTTGTTTTCCGCACCTTGCTCGATCTGAGTCGAAGACTGGTTGAAGAAGTGGGTTGTCAAACCTGTGGTTGAAGAGGTAAGTTGTCAGGCCTGTGAGAAACTCTCCCCAAGTGAGAGAGTGTGCTGAGGAGGAGAGTTCTCCTGGACAGTGTATCATAGCTACTATAGAGCTATGACAATTCCGGTCTAGCCTGTTGTTGAAGCCCAAGGAAAGGGAGGTTGAGCAGTCGATGGAATGTACACCAAAGCTTAAAGAACTGCAATTACAACTTGAATAAATTTTGAAGAAGGGGTATATATGCCCAAGTGTGTCACCTTGGGGTGCACCAGTTCTGTTCATGAAGAAGAAAGACAGGACATTAAGATTGTGTATCGATTTCAGACATTTGAACAAAGTGACTATTAAGAACAAGTATCCTTTGCCAAGGATCAATGATCTTTTTGATCAGTTGAAGGATGCCAAGATATTTTCAAAAATAGATCTCAGGTCAAGGTATCACCAGGTAAGGATAAAGGATGAAGACATCAACAAGACCGCCTTCAGAACAAGGTATGGTCATTATGAATTCACAGTGGTGCCATTTGGGTTAGAAAATGCACATGTTGTTTTCATGTGCCTAATGAATAGTGTATTCAAGGAATATCTTGACAAGTTTGTCATAGTCTTTTTGGATGATATCCTAGTGTATTCCAAGTTAGAGAAAGAGCATGAACATCATCTGAAGATGGTTTTGCAAGTGCTAAGAGAGCACCAACTGTATGCCAAATTGAGAAAGTGCTCATTCTATCAAATGCAGATCCATTATTTGGTACATATCATTTCAAAATATGGAATAGTTGTGGATCTTGAGAAGATACAAGCCATCAGAGAATGGTCAGCGCCAAATAATGTGATAGAATTCAGATCCTTTATGGTTCAAGTTGGCTATTATAGAAGGTTCATTGTAGGGTTCTCAAGGATAGCTCACCCCATCACTTCCCTGCAAAGGAAGGAGAAGACATTTCAATGGACAAAAGAATGTGAGAGAAGCTTCCAACAATTGAAGCAACGGTTAAGCAGTGCTCCAATCCTAAGGATTGCAGATCCAAAAGAATATTTTGTAGTGTGTATAGATGCATGAAAAGAAGGACTGGGAGGAGTCCTCAGTTAGAATGGGTTTGTAATATGTTACGAGTCTAGAAAATTGAAAGAGGATGAAAATAACTATGCAACTCATGATCTGGAGTTGGTGGCCATTGCACACGCTCAAAAGAAATGGAGGCACTACCTCATGGGAAGGAGGTTTGAAATGAGGACAGACCATAATGGTCTGAAGTATTTGTTTGATCAACCAACATTGAATGCTAGGTAGAGTAGATGGTTGGAATTCCTTTGTGAGTATGACTTTGATATCAAGCATATCAAAGGAAAGGAGAACAAAGTGGTTGATGCACTCAGCAGAAGAGTGCATGAACTACATGTTACGACCATTAGCATGTATCAAAATGATATTAAAGGAAGAATTTCAGAAGCTGTAAATGCAGATTTGCAGTACATGGAATTGGTAGAAAAGCTACAACAAGGAAAGATGCTACAGAAAATGGAAGATTATAAATTGGAAGCTGATGGAACACTCCTGTACAAAAACATAATTTATGTAGTTAACTCCTAGGAATTGAGAATTATGATCTTGAAAGAAATACATAATGTGCCTTATGTTGGGCACCCTAGATATCAGAAAATAGTGACATCAGTCAAGAACCATTACTTTTGGCCAGGTATGAAAAAGGAAATTGCAAAATACATCGTCAGATGTATGCAGTGTCAGAAGGTCAAAGATGAACATAGGCACCCAGCAGGGTTGCTACAACCTTTACCCATTCCTGAGTGGAAGTGGGAAGTGGTGACAATGAATTTCATCACAAGATTGCCCAAAACTGGCAAGTAGCATGATTCCATCATGGTGGTGGTGGATAAGCTTACGAAAGATTCCCATTTTATTCCATTGAAAACTACAAACAAGGCAGCTAATGTTGTTGATATCTATATGAAAGAAGTAACACGATTGCATGGTATTCCTAAGACAATTGTGTCTGACAGAGACCCAAAATTTACCTCAAAATTTTGGAAAGGGTTATTCAAAGGGTTCAGAACGAATATGAACTTCAACAGCGCCTATCATCCAGAGTCTGATGGGAAGACAGAGAGGGTGAACCAAGTGATAGAATATATGTTAAGGATGTATGTGATGGAAAAACCATCTAAATGGGAAGACTACCTACACTTGGTAGAATTTGCCTACAACAATGGGTATCAAGCATCATTGAAGATGAGCCCGTTTGAAGCACTTTATGGAAAAAAGTGCAACACACCAAGAAGTTGGGATAACCCAGCTGATAGGGAAGTGGTTGGGCCAAAGATGCTCAAAGAAATGGAAGATCAAATGTTGAATATTAAGCATAATTTGAAGGATGCCCAAGACAATCAGAAAATTTATGCTGATAAGAATAGAACCCACAGGGAGTTTAAAGTGGGTGATCATGTTTTCTTGAAAGTGAAAGCCAACAGAAGTTCCCTGAAGTTGGGAAATTGTTCCAAGTTGGCAGCCAGATATTGTGGGCCATTTGAAATCCTAGAAAGAATTGGACCAGTTGCATATATGATTGCATTGCTTGCATCCATGAATGTACATAATGTGTTTCATATTTCATTTCTTAATAAATATATACCGGATCCTAATCATGTGATTGATTGGAATGTGATTTGGGTGGAGCAAGAAGGCATCTTGCAAGTGCATATGATGCACATATTGGAACGGAAGAGAAAACAACTTTGGAATCGATCTATAGGGCTTGTAAAGATCCAGTGGACCTGGTACAATATTGAGGACGTGACATGGGAGCATGACGATACTATGCGGGAAAAATACCCACATCTTTTTGAAGATTTTGAAAATCTTGCTAATGTTGTGTAAATAAGATTGCACTAAGGACAATGCAAAAATAAGGGGAGGGGATTGTAATATCCCCAAGGACGAACCCCAGTTGTATTTATGAACTGTAAACATGTTTTGTAGGATGGTGAGCCAAGAAAATATAAGATGGTAAGATTATGTGTTATAGGTCGGAGAGCCTAGATGCTTAAGGCCATGAGCCTGAATTTTGTATATGTAATTATGCATATCATTAATAAAATATAAACATCACTGTTTGTAGACCAACCATGAAGAAATATTTATGGGGGACTAAGCTTCTACTAGGTAGGGTAAGGGAGGGGGATAAGTATTTGGGCCTAGGGGCTAAGCTAGGGGGCTTACCTCTAAAGGAATATTATTTTATTATTAATTCCTAAAGGCTAAGGTGGACATGAGTAGTCTTATCCTAAGTTCCTAGAAAGGAAACACATGCTAAATGGAGTGCATGCAGCTCCAGGAAGACAGGTGTCGATCTGGGCACATGTAGTTAAAACCAAAGATTCAAACCATGATGGGGGTTCGCTTGTCATTCCCCATCCATAATCTAACCTGTTGGGCCTCTACAATTGACCTCTGCATATCCACACACATATGATAAACCACTCATTGGGGGGGAAAAGACGATCAGTGTTATCCTGTGAACCCAGTCTATCCGCACTTGCAAAACCAAGTTCATACCTTAATCGTTTTTGGGTTGCTGCCTTCCTTTTTCCTGAGCCGTATTGAACCTTTGTTATTGTCCTCACCTTGATGGAAACTGAGTAGAAGTTGGTTGAAGAAGATGGTTGTCAGGTCCGTGGTTGAAGAAGCAGGTTTTCAGGCCCATGGTTGAAGAGGCAGGTTGTCAGGCCTGTGAGCAGCTCTCTCCAGGTGAGAGAGTTGTTGGGAAGTGATTTTCTCCTAGAGAGAGTCCAACACCAGCTACAGAGCTCTAAGAATTCCTGATCCAACTTGTTTTTGAGACCTTGAAAGGGGAATTAGAGTAGTCGATGGACTGTGGAACAGTGAAGGTGCATATTCCCGAGGTGGAACATGCATGTGGGGAATGAGAGTTCGTGAGTAGTGGGCATGAGAAGGCTCCTGGAGAGAATCATTCCAGTTGCATTGTGTAGTTTACTGTAACCTCATCCTAGTATAGGATTCCCTTGCCCTGGGTGGAGATTAGTCCCATCTTGGGGGTGACCCACTATTGAGAGTGATTAGTAGCGTGGTCTAAGGCTTGGAGGTTCATGGAAGGTCTGCACACAATTGGTGGATCTCAATTAAAAGATAATTATTCATTCCATGTTCATTCACCTGCTATGTATTTATATATGTTGTTACATCTATGGTTTTGTCTGAATTACTGGATGTACACTTTTACTGTTATTTTTGCATTAGTCTATGTATTAGTAGAATATGTTGTTTGTATATGGTTTTAATTATAGTTAGATGATAATTGTTATTTCTACGAGATAGCATGGCCCGACCAGGGTGGTCGGGGGTGTTAAAACAAATTGGTATCAGAGCATAGAGAGACGTCCGGAAGTGAAGTTTCCTGACCTGTTGGTGGTTGGGGACGTTACAAATCTTCATTTTGAATTGAGTGCTTTTGTCTTAATCCTCATACATAAAATAATGTATGATCATGTGATCCTGCTAGTTTCTCCCTACTTCCAAAACATAGGTGTTTTTCTTTGTTGATATTTTTCCATCTCTTTATTTTATCCAATGAAGGATAAGAACTTACCCCAAATTGATAGAGTAAATATTTGTTATCCATAGATATTTTCTCTTGGATGCACTATTTTTATTTAAGGTTGATTTTAAGTTGATACAATTTTATTTTATCACAAAATTCTTTTGTTAAATTCTATATTACCCTCATTTGTACAAAGTTTGAAATGACCAATAGTCTCTCTAACAAATCTTCTTCTTTAGTGGTCCATTATTTTTACACATCATAATACTAACTTGGATTATGAGATGTAATATTTTCTTGTATCGGTAATTTGTTTGTATCCATATACTCTGTTTTGATAATATATGTAATAAATTTGATAATATATGTAACAAATTGGCATAATGCTTCTCTTTCTAAAGGTAACATAGTGAGCGGTTTGTGTTTTAACTAGACCTAACAAACCTTCTTTGTTGTCTCAACTTTCTTCCAAGATTCTTTAGAGAGACTCAAATCCCAAATAGGACAACCATACAAAATTATTGTTTTCATTAATGATTTGAATAACATATTCCTCAATTTTGAACTTCGTCGTTGATTTTTCTACACTTACTCTACATAAAATAAAGGACCTTCATGCCCCTTGGGACTTGTTTCTCCGCACAAGGATTCCAATTATAACTACAATCAAATTCAAGGCACAAGTAGTCTTGTAAGAAGTGACTACTTCCGATTTGTCATTATTAAATGTGATGGTTATATCCTTATGCAAAGTTCCTATTACTATTACCTTTGTTTTTTTAACATCAAGTTTCACTTAAGAGTAACTGTAAAAAAAATTTGGGGATCAATATGTCTTTGCAAACTATCTTTATGCTTTTCCAATAACACTAAATCATCTTCATAAATCAACAACAACAAAACATAACCAACTATCCATATTTATCCCCTCATTCTTTTTAATCCAATCTTCTCAGTAATCTATGAATATGCCAAATAATGTTGGAGAGAGGGGACATTATTATTTCACCTCGATATTATTATCTATTTTAACTTTCCTTCTTTCATTTTTATCACTTATCAGTTCCCTAAGTTTTTCAATAACCTTTACATATAATTGGAAAGTAGCTTCTCTCAGCTTAATCGATATTCGTATTTTCTCCATTCTTCCCCATTGTTTCATTCAAGGCACTATATTGGTGGCTTTAGAAAAATCAACAAAGAAAAGACAAATTCTATTACCTGCCTCTCACGCCTTCTCAACAATAATGCTAAGAGTTACAAGGTGGTCAATGGTTGAAACTCGAATGCTTAGGCCAGAAACTGATCTGAGAGAGAACCTTGACATGGTTTTATTCTACCTATTTACTTATCTTTATCTCTATAATAATGTAAAATAGCATGGAAAATATCCTACTAACCATGATGGTTCTATAATTTCTAACATTATTTATCGTCACCTTTGTGAATTGGTATTACTTTGCTAACTCACCAGTTTGAAGGAATCCCATGCCATATGGCTTGATTGAATATATCCTTGACAAATGCACACAAAGGTCGGCCTCTCCATTTGATCATTTCAACTATTTAACAATGAGGATCATGCGCACTTTTGTTGCAAAATATTTAATTCCCACTTCTATATCTTCTTTTGATATAACCTATGTGTCATGTCCTCAAAAATCCATGTTGAAATCATTTCCCTTGATGTCTTTCTCATAAATTTCACATACATATGCAATCATTTATTCTTTGTAAATTTCACATACATATGCAATCATTTCGTCCTCATTTATCTTACCCCATTCAAATACTTTTTTTTTGTTTGTTAATTTGTGCGGGACCTATTGGCTATGCGATTAACCTGTGGCTTGAGAAATCGTGACTCAGGGGCATCTAATCCGTCAAAATCACCTGGGGATCGCACCCGGCCTGAGCCACACCAACCCTTAACATGGTTGGATTTTTTGTCCCCGCAGGTTTCGAACTGGTGACTTTAACAACACAGAGTGGCTTAACAACACACTCCGTCACCAACTGTCCTAAACCTCGGGGACACCCCATTCAAAGACTTGTGAATGTAGTTGATTTTGGATTTTTTTGGATGACATGTGAAATTGCCAATTGGTTCTTCTTGTTTTTGAAAAAAAAGGTTCATTTTCCCCCTTTTTTGGTGCGTAGAAGTTTTTGTAATCAATCATCTAATGCACCTCCTGATCTAAACTAGAATTTAATATCCTTTTTCACACTAATTGCAGTCTTCATCACACCAATCATTGCAAGGTCTCTAAATGGGTTTTCTCTTGCAATTTGTAAAACGTCCCTCTTGCATTGGTACTAAATTTTTTGTTAAAATCTTGCCTTTCTATAAATAGATTGGCCATTTGACATTCATGATTGCTCTTTCTATCCATTGGGAAAAGACATATGTGTTTTGACAATTTTGTCTTTGTGTACTATTTTTAGTTGCTATATTTTTTGTTTCAATTTTAGCCACTCCTCTAAGTGAATATAAAATGGGCATATGAGGGGATTCATGAAGTTTAATTTCAATCCCAGAATTCTCATTTTATTAAATTATTCACTCTTATGCTATGAAATAGTCCACTACACTCGCTTATTTGTTAAATTTTGCATGTGTATCTTCCAGAGAAAATTTTAGGGGCTAAATTTTGCCCATGGGCTAATTTTCCATGTTTTTTCCCAAAAAAAGATTTGCTAATTTTCATTTTTTGTAAAAATGATTCTCCCAAATTCTATAGAATAAAATTATTTTACCTTAAAGATAGCCCAAATTTTATAGAAAGTATATAAAATCTTTAAAAATTTGAATATTTTTACAAAAATATCTCCCAACATTTTATAGTTTGCATATTGAGGACTAGTAAGTTTCGCCAAGGATTCTACATTTTGAGAAAAATTTCCATCCTTAAAATTATCCCTAGTACTATCTTCCCATCCCAATAAATTGTGAAGTATCATTACAAATCAAAAGCTCAAAACCACTGCATAAAGATAGTAAGTTTCTACCCATCATTATGATGTCTCCTATATCTACTGAAATCCTTGACCAACCATTCCCTCTTAATTCCTCCATATCAATTTCTTCCATCCACATAGAATATGTACCCTTTATAAACATATTTTCTTGCATGCAACCTATTTTAGCATTAAAATATCTTATCGAACTTGCCTCTTTTACTTGTAAAAACTATAAAATATATTTTTCTAAGTACATATAAGGGTTTTCATTATGAGATGTGTTTGACCTTTTATATATTCAACATTGAAGTGAAGGAAAGTAGCAAGCAAGTATGAAATTGTTTTCGATTGCTCTATTTACTTCAAACCATCAAAAATGTTTATTACTATAAGTTTGAATGAGAGATATATTTTTTGATAACATTTACATATGTAGCAACCCCTCCAAATAACCTTCCTCTAATATTATCCTTGGGATTCCATACAGAGTGTTTATAAAACTAATGTATGTCAAGTATTTCTCTACCTTTACACTTCCAAATTTGTAAAATGATAAATACATCAATATTATCTTAAAATAAATTGTAAATCTCTACCTTATCCCCACATAAATCATTGGTGTTCTATGTACAAATATATAAATCATTAGTGTTCTATGTACAAATATCTAAGGTATACATTCCCTAAGTTCGCCAATTATAATAACATGTAACGAAATGATATTTTTAACATCACATATTTTATGGAACACGAATCACAAGGCTGGTATAAATGTTACCACTTTCATGGTTAATAAGAAGATTATACCTTTTCCCTATGTCACAAATGTGTCACAAAATGGAAGAAACTAATTTTGGTTAATTTGAAGCTAAACTTATTTGAAACAAGTTAGATAATATTTTTTTGGAAATACCTTAATAACAAAATGTTTTTTTTTTGAAAGACTTTAATAAAAAAAAGAGATTGATCAATGTGATATCAATCCAATGATTACTTACATGGAACAATAATGTTTGCAAAAAAAAAAATATATGCATAAAACATATTTACTCTATCAATTGAGGTTAAGTTCTCGTCACTTATCAATGGAAATAGGGAGATAAAATATAAATGAACGATAATGTCTATACTTACTTGGAAAATTGGAAGAAATTGAATACAAAGAGCACATAATGAAACATTGTCCTATATAAAAAAGTAAGACAAAAACACTCAAATCAACAGAGATTTTATTAACTTACAAAAGCTTATTAAATTTGCCAACAAAAAATATGCAACTATATTAAGGATATTTTAGAACACCATAATAAAATGATGAATATATAGATTGAGTTATCATTGAAATAAAGACAACAATACTATAAAAGTAATTATAACATTTTGTAACTCTGACTCTCATAAATCCTATAAAAATAATTATAAATTTTTGTAACTCCAATCTCATAAATTTTACAAGATTTTTCATAAATGTACAAATATTCTATTTTATAATTAACATATATTATTATATAAAAATATCTACATAGTCATGAAAATAAATAAACGTTACCACTTTCATCACCCAATAAAAAATTATATTATTTTCCCTTCTCACAAGATTCCAACTAAATTATACTCTTTCCCTTTCTTACAAAATTCCAATTTTTTTTATTAAAAGGAAACTAAATTTGATGTCAAATCCATGATCAATTAACATCACTATATTGCACCTACTTTTGTCCCATATAAATTTTGTAACCATTGCTCGAGACATTATGTCGTATTTTTCACCTACCATATACCTCCTCGTGACATTAATTTTGTCCCATATAAAGGATAAACTTGACATTTAATGGTAAGAGAAAACACGTGACCCAAACCTCCTCGTGAAGACTCTCCTTGGCCCACTTCGGAATGGTATTACATATGAAAGCCCCATTCGTATCTTAAGAGTAGTGAAGCCTCTCCTTTGCCAAGTTTTCAATGATATTACAATAGAAAACCTCCTTTGTATCTTAAGTGTAGTGAAGCCTCAAATGAATAAGGGAATTAGTTGTAAAGCAGTTATTCTATGTTTTAAATAATATGATTAATATTAGTTATTAATATAATATATAAAACTATTATTGCATAATTATATAAGAAATAAGAAATATCTACATTCATATTTCAGAGCTTTTATTTCATGTTGTTTTTTCATAAAAATAAATAAATTAATTAATAAATGTAATTTTTGTGAATTTATGGACAAATGGAATACATGTCAGAATTAAAATAAAAAATTTATAAACAATACTAGGATCTCTAATGTTATTGATTGCTAGCTATTTGCTGCAAACTCAAACATTTAATTTAATTAAATAAAGACCATTGCAAACTGTAACTCAAAGATTTCATGCTAGAATTAAAATAACAAATTTATTAGTGATAAGAGAACTATGAATGTCCCCGAGGTGTAGGACAGTGGGTGATAGAGTGTGTTGTTAAGGCACTCCGTGAAGTTAAGTCACCGGTTCGAAACCTGTGGGGATAAAAAATCCATCCATATTAAGGGTTGGTGTGGCTTAGGCCGGGTGCAATCCCTGGGTGATTTTGACCGCAGGTCATGGACAAACTAGCAAACAAAAAAAAAAGATAAGAAGACTTTGAATATTATTGCTTCCTAGCTATTTTCTACAAAGTCAAACTGTTAACCTAATTAAATAAAAAACATTTCAAAATGCTCGGCATCAATCTTCTTAAAATGGAGAATTATTATATGGCCACGAATTAAAAAACATTATCTTGAATAATGTATTCTGAAAAGTCAGAAAAGAGTTAAAAGCAACAAAGATTTCTCCACAATTTTCATTGGGCACAACTATCTATAACAATAAAGTAGCTAACTAGAAACTCTTAAGTTCGCAGGTGAAAACCCATGTTCGTAGGTTCCAACACATTCTATCTATTTTGCACTTGGCAATGCATGTTATTGCATTTGCAGCGTGGTAACACATCGTATAATTCTATGGAGTAGGAAATGTGCAACTCATCCCCCTGATAGATATCAATGGTAATGGAGATTGTATGCTCAATTATGTTTGTGAATGGAACCAAGCTTGGCCCGGATCAAGGTTGCTTATGTTTTCAGTCCATCGCTTTATAAAGGTGAAACATTTGTTTGCATTACTCCAGTGGGAATCTTAATAGGTAGATTCACAACATATGTAATTGACATTCAGTCAACCTTCGAAGCTTTTTTATTGGCATCCACTCAACCTTCAGAGCTTTTGTGTTTGGTTTGACAAGAGATGGCATATTAACATGGATTCTTAGTGCAAAAATTGTCAACTTTGTATCAGGCTTGATGCTTCCACTGTGTTTTTATCTTTTTGTTTATAATGACCACCTATGTTGGCATGGAGGAAATATTTTTGTTGTTATTGCCCATAAATTCCCTTTCAAGCAAGATTTTAGCAAAAAGGAGGAAACAAGAAAGGTCGTCTCCAATTCAATTCTCCCGCTCATGGCTCCACATATTCCTTACTTCTAGGCATTTGGCAATTATCAATTTCCTTTCTTTCTACAACCATTTGGATCAACCTCACTGTATTTAGCAGGAATCAAGAGCTCAATGGACAGTCCTAAGGAGGGTGGCTCTACTTCTTCTAAGGGGTTGGTTGGATCCATTCACATTGTTGATGGTTTCACTATCCATTCAACAGATAAGGTCCACCAACTTCCTTGTTGCATCAAATACAATGGCCAAAGTTCTGTTTCTAATTACTTCAAACCCAAAATCATAGGTAACTCTACTCTCATATTCTCTTCATTTTGGGTAACATTGAAATGACGCACCAAGTTTATAGGGATTATGCATTATGTAACTTCATCTTCATTTCTATGTATTTCAATGTTATTTTTAGAAATTGTCATCATGACTCTTCGTGGTGTGCACTTGTAATATTGTGTTGAAGTGGTGATTTTGATCAGTTGAAATGGGTGGTGGTTTGGGTTGCAGGTGTTGTTTTGGATGATCTTGAGTTGAGAAAGGATTCATTCAGTTTAAATCTAAAAAATCAATATGAGTGAAATAAATGGAAAATATGAATGTGATAATTATAGTGAATGTAATTGTTCTGATGATAAGAAAAGTAATCTTGATGGAAATGCATCTAATAAAGTGCATGATGATGTGAATAACCTTATAGAGAGGGAGGCTTATTCAATCTATGAACACATTAATGGGTCTGGTTCCTTCTGAAGTGAAGGCTACCTTTCAACATCCATAATTAATTACATGATTGAAGCTCTTATAGATGGAATCAAATAGAGATAGTTTTTCATACATAGTCAATTGGGGGCCTTCCCTTGGTCATCGGGATCTAATTAAGGGAGAAGGGCCTCTGCAACTATATATCGAAGTGTGGGTATTCTGGCACATCCAATCATTTATCATATTTTCTCTTGGAATGAATTAACTTAATATGATTTTTTGCAAAATGAACAAAGATTTTAAGGAATGAAATGTTTGGCATATTTACAACGAGTCAATGAAAAATAATAATGTTAACCTGCACAATGTAGTCATTAATATTTTCATTCTAGCACTCTTGACACCTTTGCTGCTCTTCTTTGCAAAAGTATAAATTATAAAAATGTAATCTCAACTATACCAGTCAGGAAGAATCCCACCAACCTCATGCATAACAAGAGAATTAGAGATGAAGAAGAAAAAGACTTGAATATTTAATGATGACTGCATAGACCGTATGATTTTTCCTAGATATTAAAAATTGTGAACAATAATTCTTTTATTTCGGTGATAGGATAGAGATCCCCATGTCCATGCCAATATTTTGGGTCATTTCTACCTGTTTGCTTTTGTGGAATATAGATGAACAATGCCAGAATCAAATGGAAGTGAAAAACCATCCATGACTATGTCCATGTGAGATCTTAAGCATGAAATGTAGGATTAATGAAGAACACTACTAATATAAACAATGTGTGTTTCCATGACGCTACTCTTATGGCCTCCTGCAGCTTCAACGTAGACATATAATCCATTCAAATATGGAAATGACATCCGCTCAGTGGTTTTATGAACTAGTATAAGTGGTTGCTCCTTTTATTCATTTATGCATATGATTCAATTCATAGAATGAACGGTACCTAAGTATGGTAACTTATTTAATTATATAATATAACTATTGATTTCCATGCTTTGGATTCTTATGTAGGAAATTTAAAAGAGCTCATATGTAGTTCTGAAATAGTTTACCTCAATCCTACCTATGGATTGACGAGACCTCCATTACGGTTACAATTGAAGAAATCCTTGCAAGGGATGAGAAGTGCCACAACTTTTCTACGTCTACTGGAGAAGTTTGTGCAAGGGATGAGAAGTGCCATGGCTTGTCATTGGATTCCTTCATGCCCAGAGATAATCCTCACAAGGGATGAGAAGTGCCACAACTACTAGAGAAATCTGTGCAAGGGATGAGAAGTTCCATGGATTTTCGTTGGATTCCTTCATGGTTAGAGCTTCTTTCTTCAACAATAGCAATGGCTACCCTACCCTGATGGCTACTACAGGTTTGGAGGTGTTTCAAAATCATTGAAGAAGAAGCTTACAAAGGTGGTGTAAGTGTAGTGGGAAGAAGCAAAACCTTGCAAGGACAATGAAAAGAAGTAGAACAACAAGAAGATGGTGGAATGGAGTAGGAGAAGGATTAGCCTTGAGAAAAGTTACAACTCATGAATTTTTCATGGAGGATGGCATGCTGCAAGTGGGAAGACATACATGGTGGGGAGGTGGTAAGAAACTATACAAGCGATGGGATAGTGTCCTCGACTGCACCTAAACCTCGACTACAGTAATGTCACATACCCACTATGGAAAAAATAAAATTTTTGCTCTTCTTCAAGGAATAGAATCTCCGAATTCCTACGGGGGCCTAGCGCAGGCTAGCTATTCCCTTATCCACCTCCATGTGATCGTTGGTTATGACCATAGGCTAAGCCAAGAGGCGCCTTTCGCATTTCACGACTCAACGATGCAAGAGAGTCAAGTATTTCGACTCTTCAAACCCCGAAACCCGAAAGCTTACCTTCTATGAGATCGACGGCTGCGAATCTCCCCCTGATCCGACGGACCTGGCCGTATCGGGATTTCGGTAATCGGGAGTTCCAAACCACTGGTCACTCCATTCCCCGAACTCTGATACGCGATTTCTTGTACGAGATCCAATGATCCTCAATGATTTGGATCAAACAGTCCAGATCTTTTTGGAGTTTCGTGAACCAGGAGTTCATGATGTAGCGACTCCAAATCTCTTGTCACTCCAATCCCCGAATTATGATATGGGAATTCATGTATGAGATCAACGACCCTCGTTGATATGGATCTGATGGTCACTATCCCTCCTGAGCTTAAGGGTGTTGAAAGACACTCAATCTTAATCGCGCGTCGGGGTTTCTTATACCGGGATTTCACGACTTGCGAAGATGAGGGGTCTTGCCCTCTGGTTTCCCGGATGCCGAAACACCGAAAATTATTCACACTAAACCGTCTCATCCACAGAGCGCATCAGGGTTTCGTATACCGAGATTTTCCGACTTGCAAAGACGAGGGGTCTTTCCCTCTGGTTTCCTGTATGTTGAAACGTCTAAAGTTATTCACACTAAACCGACTCATCCACAGAGCGCATCAGGGTTTCGTATACCGGGATTTTGCAACTTGTGAAGACGAGGGGTCTTACCCTCTGGTTTCTTGGATGCCGAAAAGTTGAAATTTATTCACACTAAACTGATGGTCCAGATCACTCATGGATCAACGACCACGATCATATCGCGATTTCGCGAATCGTGAGTTCATGCGGTCTTACCCTTTGACCACTCCAAGTTGCAAGTAAGCGAAATGCTACCCAACTGCCACGTTTCCTGTGCTGATGGACGGTTCCAAATACTTTGGGACTTTCAGGACTTTGATGAGTCCTCTCTCCCCTGCATGCACCAGGTTAAACCTTGTGTTCCTTTTTTGGATCTGACGGCTATCGGTCCCTTGCACTTGATCTGATGATTCAGTTCTATTCTCTTGCGCACTCTTCTTCGGCTGTCTGGACGTAGGCTCCAACGGTCCAGATTTTCCCCTACGAATCAACAATTCACCCATCAGGACTTTGGGGAAATCCTCACCTCTATTTCCCCGAATTGAACCAACGGTTCAGATCCGATTTGATCATGGTGTATTTGTCACTCTTGAGCTTTCATATGCTTTGAAACCTCCAAAGGGTTTCTCGACCTCTGCACTCCATGCAGGGTTCTTGCACACAACGATGGGATCCTTCCTGAGCTTGTCCAAGACTTAAGGAGTTCTGGGTTCAGTTTGCCTTGCAGAGAGCCTGTGTCGATCTGTACTACCTCTCCTGAGCTTAACAAACTTCGTCCTCCAAGGGACTCTAAACAATTAGGAGGGTTGGCATGCATAAATGAAACTGTGTCCGGGGTCGACGAACACACAGTTCATGACTCTGGCTTATGCCTCCACAGGACACAAGCATTTACGAGTATAAAATCATCTCCTAACCATATAATTTCTTGTTGGCCTAGTTATACAATCAAGCAAAAATAGGGGAGATACAGTATATCCATTAAGAAATATGCACAATTCCTGAAACATACACAGTATAACCAATTCATACACAGTTACAGCTAAATTACACAGGGTAGGAAATCGCTTATCTATTACAGGTTGTCTTCAACCAACCGACTGTGGGTGTTCATCCTTCCACCTGACCATAGGCACAGAGGCATTCATTCTTATCACTCTGTCCACCCCCGTGCCAAGCCATGATATCACTAGGGAATTCTCACACTTCTCGAGGGTCTTCCTATGTTTCTGCTTCTGTTTGGGTCCCGTGCTCTGTAACTCAGAGCTTTCTCTCTCGGTTATGGCCTCGACGAGGTTTCTCAGATGCTCCTCGGCATCAAGGTCGCGACCTTCAGTTCGTGACTCGTTGGAGAGCTCCGCGCATCTCCCTTGCGAGCTTATGCTCTTTTTGTCTGGTGTCTCTTCTCCCTTATGTATCCCCCTTACCTTGGAAGGTTTGCCAACCTATCATGTTCCTTCTGTCAGAAGGAAGCTCAGGTCTTCAGTTCCCTGCGGTACTTCGGGCTGACAGCCCATGTTTCCATTCATGGGGGTGGTTGATAATTCAACCACCGGTCCTTTATTCATTAACTGAATTCTCTCCTTGGGATCTGAAGGAGGTTGTCATCCTCATCAAGGGAAATTTGGGGTTATTTGTCATAATGAACCCTCTCTTATAGTTTTCACATTCCTCCTCTAGTGATATCATGGCCAGTACTTTCAAGGCTTCACCCCCATAGTCAGTTATTGACAACTCAAACAATAATACATTTACATTGTCCTCATGCATTAGCATGGTAATTCCTATTTTATGATTAATTACAAATTGGGGGANCCCTAAAGGAACACCATCCTCGATGTTCTTTCTCAAAAAACACCTATCATGCCTTTCTCATTCAGCCACTTCAAAAGTCTTGACCTTCATCCTCGGTCAGGTCCTCTTTCAGGATCTTAGTCTTCCTCATCAACCTTCAATAATTCTTGGACAACAAGCACATTAATCACAATTTTGTGTGAAAACATCTTACTGTTGTTAAAAATTCAAAAGAAAATTTTCATAATCTTAGCACAATACTTATCTATGTAGTTTGTGGATCTGTATCCACATGGTAGTTTTGTTATCCATGCTCATCGCTTTCCTTGATGTACTCATTGGGTGCATGATTCCAATTCAATAGTTCACAAGAGCTATCATGATTTCATCTTCCTTTCCAAGGTTTTTCCGCACGGGAAACTACCCACTGTGTGCATGATCCCAATAGTTTACAAGAATTATTAAGGTCTCCTCTTCCTTGCGGTCACTCACCCTCCAGGCCCAAGCTCAGGCATCCCCTTCACTATTATATAGTCCCTCGGGCGATCCATCTTGCCCTGCCAAGGTTTTCTCGCACAGGAAAATTTTAGAGACTTTGTCGAGTCTTACAGTCAAGACGTCCCTCAAACTTGCCTTGCCGAGGTGTACCTCCGGCTTGTGTTACCTCAACACAATAATTTTCAGGCGATCATGGCTTATCACGGGGTTTTCATGGCTCAGTAGTAGCCTTTTTTCATCATCTTCATCTTTGGCAGCCTTCATCTGTTCCTTCTGGACATATCTTTTCTCCTCACCTGTGTCACAGGTATACAACATTCATGAGACATCATTATAAATTCCAACTTTCAGAATTTTTATTGCAAATCTGTCACCCACAGATTTTCCAATCTCTTGGTTTATTTTGAGATATGTTCCATACAGAACTAGATTCACAATTATGGGACTTTCCTTCCCATAACATTTTATCTCAACAGGAAATCGATCTTCCTTATGGGCTTACAACATTTCCATATCCAAGACTCTTTCTTCCTGCAATCATTCCTCAACTAATCAAATTGTTAATTCTCATGCACATACATTTTTATCGCACCTTTTCAACTTCATCACAACAATTTCAGAATTGTGCATACTAACAATCAAATTCACTTTCTCAAAAGGAAATACCATTCCTCGCAGTTTGGCTCAGCAGACAATCGGTCTTTCCGATGGGCTTACCTCACTGCCATATCCATGACCCTTTCCTTCCTGTAATTCGTTCTTTCCACAAC
Source organism: Picea engelmannii (assembly GCA_009831015.1). Classification (NCBI taxonomy): domain Eukaryota; kingdom Viridiplantae; phylum Streptophyta; class Pinopsida; order Pinales; family Pinaceae; genus Picea; species Picea engelmannii. The sequence goes on along the minus strand of ML777375.1, from coordinate 1,234,752 downwards.
CAAACAAACTGTTAGTCTCATCTCATCATACCAAACTTTTCAAAACGTAATTCAACATTTCAAAGGGTTTTAACAAATGTGCCAATATCCATGGCCACATTCATACCCAAATGCACTCTTGCATTGATTTCAAGTTTGTCACACTTTGTGATAGGTTATTGGCCATGGGGTGTTGGAATTTAACCAACCTTTTCCTCATATGGTTTATTTGTTTTCTTTCATTCTTAGAACAGGACCAAGCTTTCTGCTATAGGCCGATCATGACCCCAAATCGGTATACCGAAACTCACAGTTTCACATGAATGCTTTTAAGCACTCCTTGATTGGTCAATGCATTCATGACATATCGGTTCATGAATTCTCCCAATGGTTACAAACAGTGTTTACTACCAGAGGTTCATACCTCCATTATTCAGGTTCTCCTTCCTGAATCATACCTTACTTGGGTATCCAAGGCATACAATTGCCTTTCAAAGTTCATGCATAACACTAAGACAATAAAATATTTCAAAAGGGGTTCTTACCAAATCCCTTCATACCTTGTGCCACATAGGCACAAATATCTTTATACCGGTTCTTGGCTGCTAGCACTCTCTTTCTGATCTCTACCTCATCAACATTGCTTTAGCGGGATTTTCACAGTCCTTTCAATAATCTTTCGACCACAACCTCCCCATGGTCACCCTCTGCTTGAGGTTGTTCATTATTGGCAATTGTCTTTCTCAACATTTCCAATATTATTTCTTTCTACACATGACATACACCATAGGCACATTAGTCATCATGTAAATTAAAATGAAAGTACCATAGCATTTAAATTAATAAAATATTTTCAGACATGTCCCAGCATATCCATATATACTTCATCACACTATCCTTAATTTTTTCATGAGTGCAACACAACAGTTCTCAATCATTTTTCACAGTATTACAACCATCATCACTATGGTGTCAAAACATTCTCGTTCATCAATGTACTAGCTTTCTCATCCCATAGAAAACATAATGAACATCAAGGAAAGAATTGAGGGCTCTCCCCTTCTTCAAATTCTTTCTACATCGCCTGGGACTTTTCAGCCTGTTGGCAGCCAACCCAATTTTTTTCGATTGCTCTCAAAAGCTGCCTACACCCCTTGTCGTATTACGACAAATCATTGTCGCATTGTGCTAATGGACATTTGTCTCATCTTTATGACCATTACAATTCGATTTCGACCCAGTTTTCACAACTGCAAGTGTGAAAACACTTATTTCGTTGATTAGATTGTCGTCGTCTTTGGTTGATACTTGATCACTGGTTTATCACATTATTACTAAATGTTGTATCAGACTTATGTTCTTGAGCATTATCTTACCTTGATTGCGCATTTGGATATATTTCACTGTTGAATCTTTGGGCATGAAAGTTATTGGTCTTGTTCTGATCTTATGAAAATTGTGTAATGGATTTGGTCGTATTTTTTTTATCCTTGCTTTGGACTTTCACTCGATTATTATATGAAGAAATTTTGATTGTTTGGTTCTAAGACTTTGGAGTACAAACATATACAATATGCACTGAATGCATGGGCAAGTTCATAAGGTATGATAGCAATGGTTTCAAGGCGCATAAGTTAATCATATTCGAATTGATACTTGGCATACTATTTGCAAAGTTAGATTATACGTTGATTGTTATATCATCCCGAGCCATGTATTAGCACTAAACCCTGTGATTAAGCGATTGAATGAACGATGGAATTGGCACGTTAAATCGATAGTTAATGCTGGTACTGTGTTAGTTTTAAGCTTAACACTTGGCGCGTTATTATCATATGAGGTGTTGGTTCTGACTCGGATAACTGGCACGTAGAAGTGGTGATTCACCCACTCGCTGGTCGATGCATTTGTTTTAATGATTATGGTTTTAAACATCTCTGTACAGGTCATCAATGTAATACGTGGTGATGGTAATCCCACCACCTTCGCACGCCTGGAGTTGTTTTCGGTCTCGTCGAACATTCAAACTATGGAAACCCTATCGTATTCACTCTGTGCATTGATCGTTCGGTGTGAAC
>ML777375.1:1204053-1214948 GCA_009831015.1 Picea engelmannii | reverse complement strand
GCTGATCAAGAAATCTGAAGGTGTGTTCGAGAAGATGAGGTGTATGATATATTGAAAGCTTGTCATGATGACCCTTGTGGAGGGCATTTTGCTGACAAAAGAACAACATATAAAATTCTCAGGATGGGGTACTATTGGCCCTCGCTCTTCAAAGATGCAAAGAAATATGTCAAGGCCTGTGATAGCTGCCAAAAAGTAGGCCAAACTAATCATAGAGATGAAATTCCATTAAACCCCCAGGTAGTACTTGAACCATTTGAAAGATGGGCCTTAGACTTCATAGGAGCCATCAACCCTCCATCCAATCAAAAAGTTTATATACTGGTCTGCACAGACTACATGACTAAATGGGTGGAAGCCAAGGCACTCCACAGAGCGACTGAAGAAGTAGTTATAAATTTCTTATTCACAGACATCTTCACCAGATTTGGAATGCCAAGAGAATTAGTTACAGATGGAGGACCTCCTTTCTCTTCTCATGGGTTCAAAGCCACTCTTCAGAAATATCATATTCAGCAGAGAATGACTACAACATACCACCCCCAAGCCAATGGACAGGTGGAAAGCACAAACAAAGTAATAGAAGCCATTCTCACAAAAACAGTGAAGGAAAGTAGAAAGGATTGGTCCTMYAGGCTCCTTGAAGCACTATGGGCCTACAGAACTACCTGGAGAAATACTACAGGATTTTCTCCCTATGAATTAGTCTATGGAAAGAGTGTTGTCTTTCCTGTGGAATTTGAGATAAAAACCTTAAGGACTGCTTTAGCTGTCAACCTTGATCTAACTGATGCACAGACAGCCAGGTTGCAGCAGCTTAATGAACTAGAGGAGAAAAGACTAGATGTCATTCGGCAAACAACCATAATACAACAACAAAGATCACAATGGCATGACAAAAATATCAAGAATAAGTAGCTCCAAAAAGGTAATTGGGCTCTACTGTATGATTCTCGGTTCAAATAATTTCAAGGGAAACTGTGTACAAGATGGTTGGGACCTTACGAAGTAGACACAGTTTTCCCCAATGGAACAGTAAGGCTCCTCACAATCGATGACTCCAGAACTTCGTTACTTGTAAATGGTCATCGGCTCCGTTTGTACCAGCAACCTATTTCTAAAGAAGATTTTAAGGCCACATGCATGGTAGAAGCTCATTTTCTCTTCGTTGAGGGGGTCTCTACCCCTAATACCAATTAATTCTTTCAAGATTGATTTTCTTTAGTGTTAGATTAGATTAGATTAGATTTCGTTTCTAATAATCCCTGTCAAGAAATACCATGCTACAACTGTTTTTGTAGATTCCCAATCGAAGCACAGCCACCAGAAGAGGACGATTCCACTTCAAAGAGACGAGCCTTCACGATGCTGAAACACCGCTGTTAAGCACTGTTAACTTTCACGATACTGAAACACCGCTGTTCAGCACTGATCACCTTCATGCTGCTGAAACACCACTGGTCAACCCTCTTGACTTGCTTCTGAGGCTGAACAACCACCATTCTCCACTTTCTACTTTTCTCTGTTGCCGGAACACCACTGTCAGAAATCCTCCATTCTTCCCCATTACTGAAACACCAAAATCACACTTTCTTCCCCCCCACCACGGCTCGACAACCTTTTTTCCTCATCATCCTTCATTGACGAAACAACTCTGTCCAGCAATTGTTTCGCCTTTCCCCTTCCGATGCTGCAACACCATCGCTCAGCACTGTTGACTTTTTCCTCGATGCTGAAACACCACTGTTCAACACTTTTTCTTCCCACTCCCAGAACACTACAGTCCACCATTTCCTCACTATCCATCATTGACGAAACAATTTTGTCCAGCAATTGTTTCGCCTTTTCTTTTTCCGTTGCTGAAACACCATTGTCAACAACCTTTCATCATTTTTTTCACGATGCTGAAACACCACTATTCAGCACGTTTGAATTTTCTTCATGATGCTGAAACACCACTGTCCAACACTTTTGACTTTGTCCGATGATGAAACACCATTGTTCAGTACTTTTAATTTTCTTCCGTTGCTGAAACATAACTGTTCAGCACTTTTGATTTCTTCAGATGCTGAATCACCATTGCTCAGCAACACTTGTCTCATCTGTCTCTGTTCTCGAAACACCGGTCTTTCACCATCGTCCGTCAGCAAGATTTTACGCCCTCAGATTATAGTTCGACCTTCTAAACAGAAAATCCTTGACATAATTCAAAAATCGTCGCCACAACAGGACTACCACTGACAGGCATCATATGTTGTTTGCAGAACGAATCAAACGGTAAGGCGAGGTATGTAAATTTTATGTAATTCAGTTAGGCTATAGTTAATGAGAAATATTTTAAGCCATTAAGACCATTTAAGTGCCAGTATTACTAATCGCACTTGACGGGAGGGGAAGTACACGTCAAATCTGCGATATCATCATTTCCTCCGATTTTACCGCCGCCATCCCCATTTCATCACCTTTTTGTGCATTTAACCACTATTCCTGCATATAACCCCTCAGAAAACTCACTCTGCAGAAGATGATACACAAACTCTCGACGCTGTATCTTACCAAGCTGGTAGCCATGGGAGGAGATGTCATCCGCAAAGAACCCGCCACCACAGCGTTGCTCGAACACTATCCAGCAGCATATAAAATCTTTGAGCAAGCAAGCTGGCTTAATTACTTTCGCAGGCTTCAAGGATATAATGAATGGCAAGTACTACAGTTTGCCCGAAATCTTCAAGAGAACCATTCTGTCGTTGCAGGCATCCGAATATCTGTAACAGAGGAAGACATATCAGAGATCTCAGGCCTCCCCATTGATGGCACTCGAACGTTCAGCCGAAAGCATATCATCGGGGATGTCCAGCAGAGCTTCTTCCTGCTTGAGGAAAGAATTGTATTGAAGGGCAGAGGCGTTCAGCTCAGTTCACTGCCACCCCCATGGCCGGAGGTCACCAGATTCATCAAGCACTACCTGACCTGTGAAGGTTGCTATCAGGTAGTCTATCAGCACGACTTCCTTTTGCTTTCTCATTTAAGGGATAACATACGAGTCAATCTTCCCTACTATTTGTTGGGTTGTTTAAAGAATATGGCACATTACTGTTGAAAGGCAAAAGATCCAACCCAATCACTTACCCACCACCATCCTTTTCAATTACTCATCAACAGGGGTTTTGAACAACAAAACCGCCTACTAAATAACCTGCCCATAAACCCTCAACCAACTGCTGAAATTCCCCAGGAGCAGCAACAACAAAACCCCCCAAATGCCCCCGAAGTACCCCATATCCCGCCCACAGAACCAACCAGTCCAGTCATTTCCCTTACCCCACATAATCCACCACATACCCTACCAGAGTCATCCACTCCCACCCTCCATATTCTCAGTGATGACTCTGAGCTAGAAAATGTCCCCTTCCCTATCAGTCAGAAAAGACCTCCACAAAAACGAAAACAGATTGCCCCCTTTCCACCCTTCTTGCGCAAAAAGCGAACGAGAGCCTTAATGAGGCCACCCTAGTTGACCACTACCCTAGATCCCCCACCTATACGACTGATACCCCGTACATCTTCAACTTCCCAAACCCCGAGATCTTTACCTATTCCAACCTCGGTGGCTGCAACACAAGAACCAACCACCGATATTGAGTTGCAGGAATTAGAAGCCCAGACATCATTTGTTTTTGAAGTAGTTGAAACACAACCAGCTACCCATCCAGTGTCTGAAACACAAGAACCAACCACTGGTATTGAAATTGAATTACAGGAATTTGAGACCCCGGATGCTGCAACACCACCCTCTTCAAATAAAGTAGCTGAAACACAATCAACTACCCATCCAGTGGTTGAAACAAAAGAACCAACCACTGATATTGAAATTGAATTACAGGCTCCAAATGCTGCAACACCACTCTCCTCAAGCAAAGTAGCTGAAAAACTAGCTACCCATGCAGTGGCTGAAACACAAGAACCAGCCACTGACACTGACATTGACATTGAGATTCAGGAATCAGAGGTTGAGGGTGTTGAAACACTACTCTCTTTACACCAGGAGGCTGAAACATAAGCATCAGTTGACATTCCTGTAGCTGCTCCACAAGCACCAGCTCATGAGGCTATGACTGCCACACAAGAACCAGTCACCTCTCAACCCAAACAAACAATGGCCGATGTCTTGGAAGAAAACAACTTTTTAAAGTCTCAATTGGAAGCATATTAGAAAGAATTAGTCAGGGCAAGGGAGGCATATGAAAAATAACTAAATATGTACACCTTAGCCCGAACAACAAACTTGTCAGAGGAGACCTCAAAGAGTGTGTGCAAAGAATACATCTGTTGCCAATGTGGCGATGTTTACCATCAGGCAGGCTATAAGGTGATTCAAGTTCCAATGTCGGGGGCAGCCCCTACTCCTTCACCTTTTGAAGTCAAGGAAGAACTTGTTGTAACACAAGAACCAGCAGGCCCTAGCAGGCTCAAGACTAAACCTGCTGCAACACAAGAACCAGCAGGCCCTAGCAAGCCCAAGACTGAACCTGCAACACAAGAACCAGCAGGCTCTCCCAGGCTAAAGACTGAACCCTGCATCGCCACAAGAGAAGCCCCTACTGTTGTCAACAAGGTTGTGCAAACAATGCCCATGGAGGAATTTGTACCTCCCAATCAGATCAATATCTCCACTTCCAGGGAACAATCTACTCAAACCTTGCATAATCCCACTACTTCCAATGCTGAAACATAGACTCAGCTATGGGTTGAGCACGCAGAAATACAGAAATGGAAGAAGGAGTATGCTGAAACACAGGCCAAAAACCTGCAAGTGCACAAACAGATCTGGATAAATCAAAATTTCTCAAATTGGGAAGCATTGGACCAGACACGCCAGGTAGTTTGTGAGCTTAAGAAGAAAAACAAAGACTTGAAAGACAGATTGGTCATGGCATTTGATTTGATGCAGAAGCTACTGGCCACAAGGAAGCCATCTTGCAACTACTCCTTATTCTTGATGGAGAGACTCATATGGTTTCAGATTAAGTCTATTATAGAAGGTAAACCCCATGAAGTCATTCAATCATCAGATTTTATCAAAACTTTTGCAGCTACCTCTACCAGGGATCAGCACCTCCTCTATGAGGCATACTTCCATAATGAGGTGATTCCAGAAAACAGGTTGTTGAACATAAATCCTCTTGTTGGGGACGTTCAACTTTGAGCATTTACTTCCTTTCTCCTCAATCAAATCATTTGGCAAGGTGGCTTTTCGGCTGCCAAGAACAATGAAGATAATCGCCTCCTCTGGATTAGACCAGAACCACAAAGGGAAGCTACCTTCATCTCTCAGTATTATGAGTTCTTAAAGAAACCAGGGGTGACTGAACATGTTCAACAGCTGCAATCAGAAGTACTTCAGGATTGTGAACGCATCATCAGATCTATATAGGTTCCTGCCCTCCAGGCCAATAACCTGTTTTGGCAGCAATCCACAGAGAAGAGACAACAGCACAATCATTTTGGTCCTGTCAACTTAGAAGTAGCAATTTCCAGGGTACCCAACTATATCCAGTGTGTTAGACATTGTGCTGAAAATTGGATAGGGTACCGGTTTTACTTTCCCATTCTCTAGTTGCCAATAGAAAGGTATCAAGTCAATTATAAGCTGCCTAAGAAGGCAGAAACAACAGCATGGAAAAGATTGCAGCAGGTGCAAGGGTTCAGAACGCTGACAGACAGTACCTCCCAGAGTTACATCTTGAGTAACTTACATGATCAGAGTAGGTATCCAGACTCTGATTCAGAGTGAGTTGCCTGAGGACATGCAACACCTTGAGTTGGGGGGGATGTTAGGACCACACAATGTACCTTTTTACCTATACTTTTTGCCACCATTATACTCTTGATCACCTACATTTAGACTCATACTATCACTTTATCTGATCATCTCAAAGGTATACAATGTCCCTTCTCATTACTATACGTTTAATCTGTTTTGCATAATATTTTACATCACTCTCGTACTTAACCATTAATTAAGAAATGCATAAGTGTCCAAAACTGCAGATTAGCATTTGAGGCCTATTGCTGAAACACAGAACTGATGTTGAAACACGGAGCTGTTATACAGTCTGAGGTCGCAGATGCTGAAACACAAAGCTGCCTTATAGTTTGAGGACACAGATGTTGAAACACGGAGCCGTTACATAGTCCTGAGTCGTAGATGCTGAAACACGGAGTTGTTACACAGTCCAGAGTTGCAGATGCTGAAACACAGAGGAAACCGCCAGAACCGATGATGCTGAAACACAAGGAAGCCATCACAGTCAGCGGTCAACACAGTCAGAGCGCAATTCTCGTGGCTGAAACAGCCCGTGAATTGCGATGTTGAAACAGCATCCGCAACAACGAAGAAGAAGTTGTTACACCAGTCGTAACAGCAATATCTTATTCAGCTCCTGTAATAGCATTTGATTGCATAAGACTAGGACATCCTATGATGGTTTAGAAAGAAGATCTGATTTAGGATAAGGCTCAGATATGCATTGTAATTATTGTATCGAAGGGATTTCCTCTTTAAATCAGAGGAAATCACCATTCGAGGGATCCAAGTTTTATGTATTGAAGAAACTCCAGAGAAGCGGGGATGTATTCTATTTTCCAATTTGTAATGTGATATTTCGACAGATGAATATAAGACTGCTTTGAGCATCCTTCTCTAGCTTTTTCGTTCCAGGGGAATCTTGTGAGAAGGGAGGGCCCACCTTCTTCACAAGATTCACCCATTTGTTAGAAGTGTGTTAGTATAATTTCTGTTCATGCTTTGTTTAACTGTTGTTTGCTGAAACACTGTTTTTAATGGATTTCGCTTTGCTGAAACACTACTAACTTTGTCTTAGTTTATTGAATGGAATTTGTAATTCTTTTTATCGGCAATCTTGTGTGATGATTTTATGAGGCTAGCAGAGACTGGATTAAAGATTCATGCTCAGACAGGAAGGAATTGGAATATCCTACCCTCTGTAGAATTCATTTACTTATGCCAGTGTGCTAGCCAGAGGTTTGGTTAAAGGTTCCTGCTCAGACAGGAAGGAATCAAAACACCTTGTCTTCTGTGGATTTCATTTACTTTTGCCAGTGTGCTAGCCAGAGGTTTGGTTAAAGGTTCCTGCTCAGACAGGAAGGAATCAAAACACCTTGTCTTCTATAGATTTCATTCACTGCTACAAGTGTGCTAGCCAGAGATTTGGTTAAGGGTTCCTGCTCAGACAGGAAGGAATCAAAACACCTTGTCTTCTGTAGATTTCATTTACTGTTGCATGTGTGCTAGCTAGAGATTTGGTTAAGGGTTCCTGCTCAGACAGGAAGGGACCAAACATCATGTTCTCTAAAGACTTCCGTTAAATCTGCAATTGTGCCAGCCAGAAACTGGGTTAAGTATCCCTGCTCAGAAAGGAAGGGATCAGACTGCCCTGTTCTCTGTAAACCTCAACCTCACAGGTGTGCTAAAACAGAAATAAGGCTCAAGGCTCCTGCTTAGAAAGGAAGGAAATAGGTGGCTTTGTTCTCTGTTAGATAGAGTTAATTGTTTTCTGCATTATTGTTTTCATGAAAGAGTGTTAGTACTGAAGTCTATGTTTGAGAGTAAGGGTCATGTTCTCTGATTGCAGAATAGTTGTTCTTTCCCATTGCAAGTATTATTTTAATGTAATCCAGGATTCTTAGAATTGCAATAGGGGAGTTACTTTCCTGTGATTTAATTCAGAGCTTCAGCAAGTGTGATTAGTATGAGTTTCTTTACTACAACACTAAGTTGCTTTTGGAATTGAGCATATATAGTGCGTGGTTATCTTTGAAATAAAAGAATTCCATTGGTTGATAATTTATGTATCACTTGATTGTTTAAATCAATTAAGCAATTATAGTGACCAACATGGAGCAAGTTCAATGTGGCGAAGAAATTTTCATGTCAAATCTCAGAGATCGACGTCGAATAATAAGCGCAGGAATCGGGAGTTCGGAACATTGTTGAAGTTATTTGTAAAAGATCTGAATGCCCAAAATCCAAAGTCAGCGGGATCTGTCTGATCTAGTAGGATGTGTGGCACCAGATTTGAATCAGGGAGAAAGTCATTTCAGGAAAGTTGAAGTGAGGAATGCGCAGATTTCCTGAGTCCCAAAATGTCGAAGACCCAAAGTCCTGAAATGTCGATATTCATATGGTCGTCTGATTCAAAGGGACGTGTGGCGCCTGATCTAACAAATTGTGATTTCACGACTTGGGGTTTTTAGCATGGAGCATAGCGTAGATCCGTGAAACGCGAAGCTGCGAAGTGCCCTAGAGTTGGGCCCACGATCAAAGCCCGTGGTTATATTGGAAGCAGGTCCATAAATAAGGGTAAGCGCCTGTTGAGGAGTGGGTGGTTGAGGTTTTCCAACAAGCATCCTAGCCGTTAGATTCAAAGCAGATCCAACCATTGATCTAGATGGGTTTTTTTGTAGATGTGAGCATCGAGATATTTTGAATCAGGTAAATTAAAGACTCCCGAAATTTTACATAGGAGCCCCAGGTCATGTCCCGAGGTTGCATGAAGCAATGGAGAGAAGTTGCACCAAGTCCAAAAGAATTTGTATTGTTCACAGAGGAAGATCTGTGTGGTCTCAAAACGTCGGGGTTGACTTGAAGGAGTCATGAACGTCTCTTGGAGAATTCATGGGTGTTGGGTCTTTTCCCGATCCCGATGAAAGTAGTTAATGGAAATGGGGGAGGTGGTTGAAACCTCATTTTAGACATAAATGGAAATCATGGAAAAACTGATCGTGGAGGTAGATTTCCAGCACAAAGTTCCCCTGTCAATGGATTTTTCTGTAAATCCCATACCGATCTGATCCTGCGTCTGAAAGAAGAATGCAAGTGCATCCTGACAGAAGAAGATGCAAATGTTGTCCCTTAAATGCAATGACAAAAGTGCAGTCTAGGTGGTGGCAACTTGTTCTGAGTATAAATACTCAGTTTTTATATTTTGTTTAGGTCGATGGTTGAGCTAAGATCTCACATTGTAAAGTTTTAATGAATCTCTGGTTCACTGGTTATGTAACTTGTTATGAGACTTCTTATCTTATGAAAGTCAACTTCTATTTCCATCTTACTTGTGTCTGATACTGAATGTTCATGATCGAAGGATTCGCATGGATTTTGGTGACTGTGTTGTAATGAATGTTTGATTGCAGTACAGTTATAGAATTTTCAGTTTCTTGAAACTTCAAATTCAAGAGGATCTTGTTTCCAGAGTTTTTCCTCCTTAGGATGTTGGAAGCCCTGATGTCCAAAGAAGACCTTTACATCTTCTTCTTAGTATTTCCCCCTACTCACCCTTACTACAATTTACTAACTGAATTTAGATCAAGACCTCATATGCCTATGCATACCAGCCTAGTTTTCTGAGTTAAAGCGATATTATCCTAAGTTTGGATCCATTTGACCACCCTTAAATTATTCATTGTGACATAAAAAATGATGGTTATTGGGATTACCTCTGTCGCAATCTAGAGGTGACTTATGGTGCTAACACATACTATTTTAAATAAGATCATATCAGATGAAATTTATAAGTCTCACAGCAAAGTTAATATTTCAGTGAAAGCATCTATTTGAGTAAATAATATTGTTTCTACATTTGTTATACAAATAGGACCAAACACTCTCATATGTATCACTTTCCAAGAATTATTCCACAAAGTCCCATTTCAAATATCATTTTAACTCTCATTTAATTTCCCCATGTTGTATAAATTTTCCTAACTGATCCATTAACTACCCCTTTTGATTTAATCAAGACCAGAGTGCATGAATTATAATATACTACAAGCAGACTTCCCTATGGAGTCGCCATTTGTTCACATGAAAATGCACAACAAGAATCATTCCTGCAAAATATTGCAATGAACTGTATTTGTGTTATTACTATATTATGTAACTAGTAGGTGGGACCCTCAAAGATTTCATAGTTTATGTTCTTCATTCAAAGATCATTGCATATGTTCCTTCATCTTCTATAAAGTACATTTTCATTCAGCGTGACATAGATGGACGAAGGAACAAGTGGATTGCCAAAATCCTTGATTTTGATCTGGAAATAAATCCTACCAAACTAGTCAAAGGCCAAGGTTTAGCCAAGTTACTGGTGTTGGATTACTGAGAGGGGGGGTGAATCAGTAATAACGTAATTATAATCCTTTTCTTCAAATGTTATATCAATGTATAATTATTATCCAATAATGAGCAATAATAAATAAACAATCACACACATACACAGTACACTAGTGTTTTACGTGGAAACCCAAATCGGGAGAAAACCACAAAATGTTTTTTCTTATATGTCTTGAAGAATTACATTCATTGGAAGCACCAACTTCCTTTGTTTTCCAACTGCAATTGGAAGGAGGCTCCAACCCCCTATTTTCTCAGGCTACAACCTGAGGGAAGCTCCAACTCCCCAAATCTCTGGCTACAACCAGAAGGAGGCTACACCCCCCAATGTTCTCTGGCTACAACTGGAAGGTGGCTACAACCACCTATCCTTTCCCCATCATGCCACGCTGAAGTAGAAGTAGAATGATGGAACCACTGTCACACTATCACTGTGAGATATACCATTGTAAACCTGTAATCAACCTTAGAAAGCACCATCAAAAGAATTTATCCATCCTTTCATTTCGGCCTTCTTTTCTTCACTTTCCTCAGAATTTCGGCTTAGATATCATTTGTATACCTCAGAAACCTATAGATATTCAATATGCTCAAGTGTGATTCAAATGAGAGAGTCTTGCCTCTTATTTATACTCTCCAAGTAGCTTCCTTAAAAACATCTTCTAGGTCACTTGGCCCCACTTTCCTTATTTTAGGGTTG
>ML777375.1:1142423-1197323 GCA_009831015.1 Picea engelmannii | reverse complement strand
CTCATCACTTCACTTTATTATTTACCTTTTAAAATCTCTTAAACCACTTTGATTACTTTGACCTTTTGAGGCTTCTAGATGACATATGAGGGTCCTCCAACTTTGTAAGGCCATAACTCTCAAACCGTGAGGAGTTATGTGACGTTCTACATACCACCATAAATGGAATGACATGTACTATCCATATAGAATAGTATTATCTAAAAATATATCATAACTCATACCGTCACCCATCAAACAAACTTGGGTCCATTACCCAAACCTGGGGTCTCCAACTTCTCATGGCCATAACTCTCTAACCGTGAGGAATTATGTGACGTTCCACATACCACCGGAAATGACATGACAAGCCCTATCCATCTAGGATATTTTCCCCAACAAATTCACTTTCCTTCATCTCATTATTCCACAATTAAGCATGGGTTCTCTTGCTGCACAAAGCGTCTTCCCATGAGGGCTTTCACCATAAGGGGACCACTTTGGAGTTCATCCATATTTACTTCTTATCCACCATGAAAAAACAATAATGACTCATATTTACATCAAACACTATTGGGTCCATTACCCAAACCTTTGTTCTACGGGTCTTTCTTCAAGGGTTGACATCAATGACAACCAACCTTAATCAACAACTGGCTAAGTCTAATTGCGAGACTTTGGAGGTCAACTTCATCAACACGTGTTCAGAATATCAACAAGAGGAGTTGTCTGAAGTAGGCCCACCAATCATCTCTTCATTAGAAGAATGCACTTGATACAAAGATATTATATTTTTTTTGCAAAATTTACGACCTCCTGATGGAATGGGGAAAAGAAAGACAACATCTCTAAAGCTCAAATAAATTAGATATTTCCTTATTGATCAGGTTTTGTACTGGAAATACCCTCTAGGAGTAATTATGAGATGTTTAGACCCACAGGAAGCCCAAAAAAATATGTTTGATTTTCATGACAACCTCTGTGGGGGACATCAATTCTGAAGGACCAAAGCCTATAAGATTCTCAGGGTTGGGTATTTCTAGCCTACTCTATTCACTGATGTCTGTGCAAAAATCAGGGCTTCTTTCAATTGCCATAAATTCTCCAGGAAGCAACAACTCAAGTCTTTTCCATTGAATCATGTGATAGCTTCAGGACCCTTTCAGCAATGGGGCCTAGATTTTATTGGGGAAATTCATCCTTCTTCAAGTGGACAACACAGGTGGATCTTGACTGCCACTGATTACTTTACCAAATGGATAGAATCCATCCCCACAAGGAGTGCTTCTCACAGGGTAATCATTGGTTTTCTGGAGGATATTATAGCAAGGTTTGGTTTTCTGAAAAGAATTGTCATTGATAATGCTGCATCCTTTAAGGTCGAACCATTGATTCAATTCTGTGACCAGTGTGGGATTGCATTGATTCACTCAAATCCTTACAATCCTCAAGGGAATAGACTAGCAGAATCCTCGAACAAGAGCCTTATAAATATCATCAAAATATTCTGGGAGGAAATTAAGAAAGCATGGGATTCAAATCTCAAGTTTTCTCTGTGGGCTGATAGAGTGACAACGAAGAGGTCTCTTGGTGTCTCTCCTTTTCAACTTGTATATGGAATTGAGGCCATATTTCCTTCTCAGCTGGCCTTACCAATGGAAAAATTCTTCGAGGACTACCAAGGAGAACTTGATGACATGGTTAGGAGGATATTGCAGCTGGTAGAAGTGCAACAAACTAGGGAGGAGATACTAGACAAAGAACATGAGCATCAATAGAAGATCAAGTAGGCTTTTGACATGAAAGTAAGAAAAGAGGATTTACAACTGGGAAATCTAGTGGTAAAATGGGATGCACCCAAGCAAGACAAAGGCAAGCGTGGTAAATTTTGTGCCTTGTGGATCGGCCCCTTCATCCCTAATAATACTTACGGGTTGTAGAATTTGGAGGGTGATGAAGTTTTTGGTGGCCCTGTTAATGGGCATTTTCTAAAAAAAAAATTGGTTTGAAGCCACATTCGGCATCCCACTGTTGTAAGTATCATTCCTTTTTTTTTGTTTATTTTGTTTTAAATAGCTAAGATTCCATAAACCAATACTAAGGCACTGGAGCTACTTTTCTTGGCAGCTCGCATGGAGCATGCCTTCCCATGTGGAGCCAAATGTTATCACATAAACTTGTTAGAGTACTTGAGGGTTTGTGGTTTCTAACTATGTCTGTAATGTTGCCTGTCTCTCCTCCTCTTTTAGACCCAATCTTAAGTTTTTCCCTTTCGGCTTGTAGATTTTCCTTTTGTTTTCCTTCATTCGTTTGAACAACTTATTTTCCTTTTCGTCTTACCTGAGAAGTCTTAGCCCTCTACTTTGATATTTTATCTAAGGTTGATCACTTCCCCCTTTTCCTCTGTCATAGATCATTTTCCTTGCCAAGACTTCAGCCATTCACCCAGGTATTTATTACAGAGGCCGCAGTCATAAGTTCAAAGTGCAACACTTAGTGTGGTCTGATATGGACTCAAATCAAGCGAGCGGAGAAAGTTCAATGTAGCAAATAAATTTTCATGTCAAACCTCAGATATTGACATTGAATAATAAGCGCAGGGATATGGAGTTCAAAACAATGTTGAAGTTATTTGTAAAAGATCTGAATCCCTAAAATCCAAAGTCAGCAGATTCGTCTGATCCAGCAGGACGCATGGCACCAAATCTGAATCACAGAGAAAGTCATTTCAGGAAAGTTGAAGTGAGGAATGTGTAGATTTCCCGAGTCCCAAAATGTTGAAGACCCGAAGTCCCAAAATGTCGATATTCATCTAGTCTTCTGATTCAAAGGGACGCATGGCACCCAATCTAAGAAATCACGATTTCGCGAATTTGGGGTTTTAGCATGGAGCACAACGTAGATTCCCGAAATGCGAAGCTCCCTAGAGTTGGGTCCGTGGTTATATGGGAAGCAGGGACATAAAGAAGGGTAAGAGCCTATTGAGGAGTGGGTGGCTGAGGTTTTTGAGTAAGCATCCTTGCCGTTAGATTCAAAGAAGATCCGACCGTCGATTTGGATGGGTTTTTTTGCAGATGCGAGCATCGGGATATTTTGAATCAGGTATAGTAAAGACTCCCGAAATGTGAATTCCTCAAATTTTACATAGGATCCCTAGGTCATGGTCCGAGGTCGCATGATGTGATGGAGAGAATTTGTGCCAAGGCCAAAAGCGTTCATATTTTTCATAGAGGAAGATATGTGTGGTATCGAGGCGTCGGGGTTGACTTGACGGAGTCGTGAACATCTCCTGGAGCATTCATGGGTGTCAGGTCTTTTCCCGATCCCAATGAAAGTAGTTATTGGAAATGGGGGAGGTGGTTGAAATCTTGTTTCACCACGTAAATGGAAAGCATGGAAAATTTGGTCATGGAGGCAGATTGTCAGCACAAAGTCCCCCTGTCAATGGATTTTTCTCCAAAGCCCATACCAATCTGATCTTTCATTTGATAGAAGAATGCAAGTGCAACCTAATAGAAGAAGATGCAGACATCATCCCTTGAATGCAATGACTAGAGCGCACTTCGGGTGGAGGCAAGTTGTTCTGAGTATAAATACTCAATTTTGATATTTTGTTCAGGTTGATGGTTGAGCTAAGCTCCCGCATTGTAGAGTTTTAATGAAGCTCTGGTTCACTGGTTATGTAACTTGTTATGAGACTTCTTGTTTTATAAAAGTCAACTTCTATTTCCATCTTACTTGCATCTGATACTAAATGTTCATGATCGAAGGATTCGCATGGATTGTGGTGACTATGTTGTAATGAATGTTTGATTGCAGTACATTTATAGCATTTTCAGTTTCCTAAAACTTTGAATTCAAGAAGATCTTGTTTTCAGAGTTTTTCCTCCTTAGGCTATTGGAAGACCTGATGTCCAGAGCATACCTTTACATATTCTTCTCAGTTCTTCCCCCTACTAACCCTTACTACAATTTACTGCCTAAGTTAGATAAAGAACTCATCTGCCTGTGCATACTAGCCCAACTTTTTGATTTGAAGTGATATTATCCTAAGTTTTCATCCATTTTACCACCCTTAAATTATTCATTGTGACATAAAAAATTATGGTTATTGCGATTACCTCTGCCGCAATCCAGAGGTGAATTTTGGTGCTAGCATTTTTGGCACTGTTTCTGGGGATGAATTGAAGATTTTCCCTGGGATAGAATGACAAAGCTTACTGATTTTGAAGGTGCATAAGAAATCGGTACCATTGTAGATTGCAACCTGCACCTGGAGACTCCACTGTTTCAGCTGGATCCGAAAGGCAGACAGATGAGGTCTCATCCATAACTGTCTCTAACCACGCCTGAAGCTGACCCGTAGAAAATTACCAAGAAAGGAAAGATCCCTCGAGAAGGTACTTTAGCTATCTAACCAGGTGATTCTGGTAATTTTCATCATCCTCCCTCTGAAACTCCATTATCTTCTTCTCATACTCCTATTATATATTCCATTGGAGTTTCTAAAGCCTTAAATTTCGGGATTTTTGTTGTTGTTTTCTCCTCCCATGGCCTCAGTTTGGAAGGAGAAAGTTTTGAAACTCCCATCTCCCCTGAGTTTGTTCCCTGGCTCAAACCTAGGACCTTAGGAGATTTTCCCACTCCATGTTTTACTATCCCTTCTCCTATCAGAGTTGCTATAGGATAAGCCTCTTTTCCTACCATCTCCGCAACCTTTTTCCCTAGAAGTACATTTTCAGCCTCACCTGTCTAAACTCCTTCTCCACCTGCTTCTCCTCCTATTCACACTGCAATGGCAGGAGAAAATCCCCCAAAAACTAGGATGGAAGCTATAATAGCTGCTAGATATGCCCCTCTTGTTTTTCCTCAGCCTATGAATGTCGTCCCAACGGATGGATATCTTAAGCAGTTACCTAAGTTACCTAAGTTTGCAGGTGAGGGAGACATAACTTCAGAAGCACATCTTGAAGCCTTTTATAGTTTTACAGATAATCATGCCATAGAGAATGAATATGTATGGATGAGGATATTTGTTCATAGCCTCAATGGTGAAGCTAGGAAGTGGTTCAGGGCCTTTCCTCCTGGATCTATTGGCGGGATTGAAGCCCTATATGAAGTCTTCTTAAAGGATCTCCTTTACTATATTACAGAGTTTGGGGCAGTGAAAAAAGAGGAAGGGGAATATGTGTTTGAATTCTCCAAGAGGTTTAATAAAATGTATAATAAAATCCCTACTGAATTCAAGCCTACATAAACCTCTACAAATATTACTTATGCTAGCACTTTTGATCCCGATTTCTGTCTCCTGCTAAGAGAAATAAGAGTTACTTCATTGGCTCATATGAAAGATGCAGCCCTTGAAGTAGAGTCTAATATATTTGCAGTTGATAAAATTAGGAGAAAGGTTGACAGAGACAGAAGAAGAGGGAGCTATAAAGTTTCAACCTCTGGTTCCTCTACTGTCCATCCTCAACTTGATGAACTTACTAAATTAGTAAAATCTATGTTTGTTGAGATGGAGAAGTTGAAGCTTGAAGGAAGACAGAACTACAGAAATCCACAAAATGTTGACAACAGAGGTAACTTCAGGAGACCTAAAAATGCTCCTCATATACTTCCAAGAGAGCAGAGGAGCAGCGATATAAATGATCAGAACATCCAGATCCCTCTCCAAAATAATCTTGTTACAGATGATGAAGGTGAGGATGAGGACCTTGATCTTGAAATCCACTGCCTTGGAGACACCTCCTCCTTTCCTCATTTGACTCAATCTACATACAAGGAATCTCTCACAGACAACCAACATAATGAGTTGAGTAAAGGATACAATGCCAACAATATCCCAAACAGATATAATCTGAGGTCCAAGAAGAAATAAGGAAAGCCTGATGTTCCTGAGCAAAATACCAGAACAGAGAATCCTGCTAAAGATATAGAAGACAACAACAAAGGTAAGAAAGTGCAAGCACCCTCTCCAGTAATTAAATTTCATGTTCTAGAAGTGAACGCAATTATAAATCCCCCTCCCTCTTTTAATTTTGGCCATGAAATTCAAAAAATTAGAATCCCTGTACCCCTTTCTAAGCTGGTCAAGCATGAATATTTCAAAAGGAGACTCTCTAAACTATTGCAATCTGAACCCACATCTCATTCCACAAAATCAGTCAATTTGAAAGATGAAAAGCCAGCAGTTATCCTATGTCCTTTAGTAGAATACAGAGATGGCTCCTCTCCTCCCTTCTATACCTCACTGAACATACATGACAAGGTGTTGCACAACTGTTTGATGGGTTCAAGAGAATCTCACAATATTATGCCTAAAATTGTCATGGAAGAGCTCGATCTGGAGATTACAAAAGCCTACCATGACCTATATTCTTTCGACTCCAGGAAGGTCAAGTGCCTTGGGGTTATCAAAGACTTGGTCGTATCTCTATTCCAGCTACCAATGAAAAGCGTGATCATGGACATTGTGGTAGCTGATGTTCCCCCTAAATTCGGGATGCTTCTATCTAGATCTTGGATAAAAATACTAGGGGGAACTTTGCATATGGACCTCACCTATGCTACCATTCCAGTGTTTGGGGGTGAGCACAGGAGACTTTACAAGGAAGCTTAGTTTGCCTACATTATTAGTGATGAATAAAACCCCACAAACCATCCTATATGCTCTTGACACGGATTTGGGATCTATTTTGATGCAACTTACTGATGCTCCCGAACCTCCTCTAGAGATCAAAAAGAGGCCTATTAATTTTTGTGAAGTTTCCCCTCATATCACCTCTGTGTGGAAAATTTTCTTCGATGGAGCCTCTTCTAAGGAATGTGTTGGTGCTGGAGTGCTTCTTGTTTCTCCTTCTCAAGAGACTATAGATCTATCCTACAAGTTAGAATTCGAAGCTACCAATAATGTTGCGAAGTATGAAGCTCTCGTTTTAGGTCTGAGGGCTGCAAAGGGCATGGGAATTGAATAGATATCAGTATTTGGGGATGCTGAGTTAATTGTCCATCAAGTCAGAAATCTCTACCAAGCTAAGGACCCTAGGATAAGAAGTTATAGAAATGAAGTGTGGGACTTTATTAACAATTTTTCCCATCTTTCAACATTTCATTTATTCCAAGAGAATAAAACATCATGGTTGATTCTTTGGTTGTTCCAGCAATCAATTTCAGAGTCCCTTTGCCACCAAAGCTTAGGTATGATGTAGAAGTAAATTATAGACCCTCTGTACCTGACAATTTCAAGCATTGGAAAATGTTTGAGGATGATCTTGAGATCAAAATATTCCTTGATACTTTTGATGAGTTTTTTGCACTACATATTGATCAAGATCAGGATTCTGAAAGTAATCCTCATGCTAATGTTTTCCTGAACAAAATCGCTAATCACCATACTATTCAGTTGCCTAGCAATCACATTCTGAAGGGACTAGTTCCTTTGGAAAGACTATTTGACATAAATGATGTGGCAGTGAAAGTTAAAGGATTGGCTAAAGATGTTGATGTAGCCGAATGTAACATTGGTACAAAGAAAGATCCAAAATTTGTCAATTTTTCAAGCAGTCTGTCAAGGGAACAAAGGGTTGAATATGTTGAGTTATTAAAGGAGTTTTCTTATGTGTTTTCCTGAACTTATGAGGACCTCAAGAACATATGATACAAGCATCATTGATCATAAGATCCCATTAAAAGAGAAGGCAAAGACATTTAGGAAGAAATTGAGACAGATCAACCCTATGTTGTTGCCTATCATGGAGAAAGAGGTAAAGAAGCTTTTAGATGCCCAGATCATCTTTCCTTTGAGGTATTCTGAATGGGTGGCCAACTTGATCCCAGTGAGAAATAAGAGTGGAGAAATTAGACTTTATGTCGATTTCATAAACCTAAACAAAAGCTCCAAGAAGGAAAATTACCCATTGCCAAAAATGGACCACATATTGCAGAGGGTGACAAGTGCATCCAAGATGTCCATGATTGACGGATTTTCTAGCTACAATCAAATTTATGTCTTACCTGAGGACAAAGAAAAGACAACATTCACCACTCCATGGTGTACATTCATGTATGCCAAGATTCCCTTTGGATTGATGAATGCAGGGACAACCTTTCAACGAGTCATGGACATTGCCTTCATTAGAGAAAGGGATAAATTTGTGGTCATCTATTTGGATGACATTACAGTTTTCTCCAGATCTGATAAAGAACATTGCCATCATCTGAGAAGGGTCTTCCTAAAGTGCAGAAGGTTTAGTCTCTCCCTAAATTCCAAGAAGTCTTTGTTTTCCATGCAAGAGGGAAAATTGTTGGGGCACATAGTATCGGCTGAGGGGGTTAGGAATGATCCAAGCAGAGTAGAAGTTATCCAAGCCTTGTCACTTCCTTGATCTCGGAAGGAAGTTCAGTAATTCCTGGGCAAGATCAATTTTCTGAGAAGGTTTTTTTCAAATTTTGTTGATTTGGTGAAGCATATTACAGCCATGCTCATGAAGGGGAATGAAGTAAAATGGACCGATGAGTCCATAAATTCCTTCAATCAAATAAAGAAGGCCTTGATTGAGGCAAAAGTACTTATCAGTCCTGATTATTCCAAGGATTTTCTGATTTTTTCCTTTTCTTTTTTTAACACAGTGGCAGTCATTTTATTGCAGAAGAATGTTGAGGGGTTGGAGCAGCCTATTTCCTTTTTTAGCAAGGCATTAAGAAATGCAGAGATCAAATATGACATCATGGAGAAGCATGACTATGCTTTGGTTAAAGCCATCAAATATTTCAGACTTTATGTTCTTCATTCAAAGATCATTGCATATGTTACTTCATCTTCTATGAAGGACATTCTCATTCAGCCTGACATAGATGAACGAAGGAGCAAGTGGATTTCCAAAACCCTTGAGTTTGATCTGGAAATAAATACTACCAAACTAGTCAAAGGCTAAGGTTTAGCCAAGTCACTGTCTGAGTCTAATTGCGATACTTTTGAGTTCAACATCAGGAGCACTTGTTCAAAAGATCGACAACGAAGTTGTCTGAAGTAGGCCCACCAGTCATCCCTTCATTGGCAAAATGCACCTGGTACAAAGATATTATATTTTTTTTTCAATATTTATGACCTTCTGATGGAATGGGGAAAAGAAAGACAATATCTCTAAAGATCAAATCAATTATATATTGCCTTATTAATCAGGTTTTGTACTGGAAAGACCCTCTAGGAGTTCTTCTGAGATGTTTATACCCACATGAAGCCCAAAATGATATGTTTGATTTTCATGACAGCCTCTATGGGGGAAATCACTTCTGGAGGACCACAACCTATAAGATTCTCAGGGCTGGGTATTTCTGGCCTACTTTATTCACCGATGTCTGTGAAAAAATTAGGGCTTGTGTCAAGTGCCAGAAATTCTCTAGGAAGCAACAAATCAAGTCTTTGCCATTGAATCTTGTGGTAGCTTCAACACCCTTTCAGCAACGGGGCCTAGATTTTATTGGGAAAATTCATCCTTATTCAAGTGGACAACACAGGTGGATCTTGACTGCCACTAATTACTTTACCAAATGGATAGAAGCCATCCCCACAAGGAGTGCTTCTCACATGGTAATCATTGGTTTTCTTGAGGATATTATAGCAAAGTTTGGTTGTCCGAAAAGAATTGTCACTGATAATGTTGTATCCTTTAAGGTCGAACCATTGATTCAATTCTATGAGCAATGTGGGATTGCATTGATTCACTCAACTCCTTACAATCCTTAAGGGAACAGACTAGCAAAATCCTCTAACAAGAGCCTTATAAAGATCATCAAAATATTCTTTGAGGAAAATAAGAAAGCATGGGATTAAAAGCTCAAGTTTTCTCTATGGGTTGACAGAGTGACAACGAAGAGGTCTCTTGGTGTCTCTCCTTTTCATCTTGTATATGGAATTGAGGCCATATTTCCTTCTCAGTTGGCCTTACCAATGGAAAAATTCTTCCAGGACTACCAAGGAGAACTTGATGACATGGTCAGGAGGATATTGCATCTGGTAGAAGTGCAGGAAACTAGGGAGCAGATATTGGACAAAGAACATGAACATCAACAGAAGATCAAGAAAGATTTTGATAGGAAAGTAAGAAAGGAAGATTTCCAGCTGGAAAATCTACCACTAAAATGGGATGCACCCAAGAAAGACAAAGTCAAGCATCGTAAATTTCATGCCTTGTGGATCGACCCCTTCAGAATCTCTGAGATAGTCCCTAATAATACTTACAGGTTGTTGAATTTGGAGGGTGATGAAGTTTTTGGTGGCCCTATTAATGGGCATTTTCTAAAAACGTTTTTGGTTTGAAGTCGCAGTCAGCATCCCACCATTGTAAATATCGTTCCTGTTTTTATGTTTATTTTGTTTTAAATACCTAAGACTCCATAACCCAATACTAAGGCACTGGAACTACTTTTCTTGGCAACTCGCATGGAGCATTCCATCCCATGTGGAGCCAAATGTTATCACATAAACTTGTCAGAGTACTTGTAGGTTTGTGGTTTCTACCTATGTCTATAATGTTGCCTGTCTCCCCTCCTCTTGCAGACCCAATCTCAAGTTTTTCCCTTTCAGCTTGTATATTTTCCTTTTGTTTTCCTTCATTCATTTGAATGACCTATTTTCCTTGTCATCTTACCTGAGAAGTCTAGGCCCTCTTCTTTGTTATTTTATCTAAGGTTGATCACTTCCCCCTTTTCCTCTGTCATAGATCCTTTGTCTTATCGAGCCTTCAACCAGTCACCCAAGTATTTGTTTACAGAGGCCGCAGCCATAAGTTCAAAGCAAAACACTTAGAGTGGTATGATATGGACTCAAATGAAGCGAGTGAAGAAAGTTCAATGTGGCAAAGAAATTTTCATGTCAAAGCTTAGAGATCGATGACGAATAATAAGCACGCGAATCGAGAGTTTGGAACATTGTTGAAGTTATTTGTAAAAGATATGAATCCCCGAAATCCAAAGTTAGCATGAGTCATCTGATCCAGTAGGACGTGTGGCACTAGATCTGAATCAGGGAGAAAGTCATTTAAGGAAAGTTGAAGTGAGGAATGCGCAAATTTCTCGAATCCCGAAATGTCGAAGACCCGAAGTCCTGAAATGTCGATATTCATCTAGTCGTATGATTCAATAAGACGTGTGGCACCCGATCTGAGAAATCATGATTTCACGACTTGGGGGTTTTATCATGGAGCACAACGTAGATCCATGAAACACAAATCCGTGAAGCACCTTAGAGTTGGGACCACGATCACTGCCCATGGTTATATGGGAAGAAAGTCCATAAAGAAGTCTAAGTGCATGTTGAGGAGTGGGTGGATGAGGTTTTTGAGCAAGCATCCTGGTCATTAGATTCAAAGAAGATCTGATCGTCGATCTGGATGGGTTTTTTCATAGATGCAATCATTACATATTTTGAATTAGGTAAAGTAAAGACTCACAAAATGTGAATTCCTGAAATTTTACATAGGATCCCCAGGTCATGACCCGAGGTCACATGAAGAAATGGAGAGAAGTAGCACCAAGGCCAAAAGCATTTGTATTGTTCATAGAGGAAGATCTATGTGGTCTCAAGGCACCAGGGTTGACTTGAAGGAATCGTGAACTTCTCCTAGATCATTCATGGGTGTCGGGTCTTTTCCCGATACTGATGAAAGTAGTTAATGGAAATGGGGGAGGTGGTTGAAACCTCATTTCACCCCATAAATGGAAAGCATGGAAAATCTGGCCATGGAGGTAGATTGTCAGCACAAAGTCCCCCTGTCAATGGATTTTTCTGCAAAGCCCATATCGATCTGATCTTGCGCCTGACAGAAGAATGCAAGTGCATCCTAATGGAAGAAGATGCAGACGTCGTCCCTTGAATGCAATGACCAGAGTGCACTTCAGGTGGTGGCAAGTTGTTCTGAGTATAAATACTCAGTTTTGATGTTTTGTTCAAGTCAATGGTCGAGCTAAGCTCTCGCATTGTAAAGTTTTAATGAATCTTTGGTTCATTGGTTATGTAACTTGTTATGAGACTTCTTGTTTTATGAAATTCAACTTCTATTTCCATCTTACTTGCATCTGATACTGAATGTTCATGATCAAAGGATTCGCATGGATTGTGGTGACTATGTTGTAATGAATGTTTGATTGCAATAAAGTTATAGTATTTTCAGTTTCTTGAAACTTCGAATTCAAGAGAAACTTGTTTTCATAGTTTTTCCTCCTTAGGTTGTTGGAAGGCCTGATGTCCAGAGCAGAACTTTACATCTTCTTCTCATTTCTACCCCTTACTCACCCTTTACTACAATTTACTGACTGAATTTAGATCAAGACCTCATCTGCCTATGCATACCAGCCCAGTTTTCTGAGTTAAAGCAATATTATCCTGAGTTTGCATCCATTTGACCACCCTTAAATTATTCATTGTAACATAAAAACTGATGGGTACTCGGCTTACCTCTGCCGCAATCCAGAGGTGACTTATGGTGCTAACAAATACTATTTTAAATAAGATAATATCAAATAAATTTTATAAGTCTCACAACAAAGTTAATATTTCATTGAAATCATCTATTTGAGTAAATAATATTGTTTCTACATTTGTTATACAAATAGGACCAAACACTCTCATACGTATCACTTTCCAGGAATTATTCCACAAAGTCCCATTTAAAATATCATTTTAAATCTCATTTAATTTCCCCATGTTGTATAAATTTTCTTAACTGATCCATTACCTACCCCTGTTGATTTTATCAAGACCAGAGTGCATGAGTTATAATCTGCTACAAGCAGACTTCCCTGTGGAGTCGCCAATTGTTGACACGAAAATGCACAACAAGAATCATTCCTGCAAAATATTGCAATGCATTGTATTTATGTTATTACTATATTATGTAACTAGTAGGTGGGACCCCTTGGAGAAAGTATGTCAATTTGATTTCACTCCTTTTTCTCTAACATAAAGGCATTGTGCGAACAAATGACTAAATTAAATTATAGAACGATACTCTTTTCTATTTCACATGCACAAATGATCTCTTCGGAAACGATCTATGATGTTCCTCATCTTCATATTTCATAGTCATCTTGTTCTAAAAAGAAAAGAAAGGGTGGAAGATCTATTGTGGCAGAGTCGTAACACTTATGATTATAGGTTTTAAAGTTATGGTCTTAGTATGGCGTGTGACATTTTTTTTTTTAAAGGGGTGGTCAAATTTAATTTCATGCACATATATATCATAAATATGATGATTTCATATATAGTTTCTTATACAATGTTGTCACATATAATTATGAACAAACCTGACTTACAATTAAATTCATATATGCTATGGTAGTCGTTTATTAAGTTGAATGATTAGTGAGTTGATATGGTTTGTTTATAAAGCAACGTCACTTTATAACAATTATGAATGTGTTATAGTGGTGATATATGTTATGGTTGTAAGTTCAATAGTGTATGCATTGTACCAAAGATTATTTTGGATTCTGAGTTGGAAATTACGTGCTTTTCACCGTGTAAATTTTGGTTGGCTATCGTAAAAGGTTAGTGATTTTTAGGTTGAGTTGAGGCGATGTGAATTAATGGATATTTAATGCTCTCAGTTGGTTTTCCTTCCTAAGGTATACCACTTTTCACATTTATTTGTTTGGAAAAGATTTGTTATTGTTAGTCGAGGGTTTTTAACTCTAAATATTTTGTAGTTGGATAACGATATTGATCTTTTCTCTCATAGATGTTTGTTGGATGTATGGGATGACCTGTGTTCTACCTTATTTCTCCAACAAAACCCTTATTATCATCGGCCCTTCTTGTAAACAATAAGGCTACACTGTGCACTAAGTGCATAACGCAGTCTCACGTGAGATGGTTTATGGGTGACTACAGGACGCAAGCGTCTGTAATCCCATAAGGGATTGGGTTTGTTCTTCTTACTCTTATTTCTACTTAACCATGCATTCTATTATAATATTCATCATATCCATTCATTCATTCATTATTAACATTCATTATGCATATCTATTCCAGTGCGCATTGTAAGTAAATCCATTCATGCATCTATCTATCCATTCAATCATAATTGTTGGAATAGTAAAAAATTCAAACGCATTGTACACAAGGTTTTATCATGGTTCACCCCCCCAAAAATACGTCCACAAAGATCTTCAGCTTCTTTTCTTATTCATCAAAAGGCGTATGTGCATTACATCATAATAAAGAGTATTGAGGTAGACCACGATTGAACCAAGCTCTATAGCTTGCAACCTGGCCCTCAACTACATCTCCATATTAAATCCATCTGACCTACACAACTCTCAAAACAAACTTCACTCCAAAAAGACACTCCAAGTACTCAAAAATTCACTCAAATATTTTACAAAAAAGGATAGACAAACTTCTAATCATGATCCTCTAATCTACCTCATACCCTTTATTTATATTACAAAAATGGGTTAAACCCTTACAATATGATTTCCAAAACCCTAACCTTAACATGAATACGTTTTTATATGTTTGCACTAGATTTCTGCAAATCCTACCATGCGCACTACTTTTCCTCAAAATATGGCCCGCTCTCCTTCTCAGTCCAATCTACCTCATTTGTTGTGTTTTTCTTGACCTTTGCTCCAAAATGGACTCTTCTCTCAACATAGGCCTAGACCAACAGGCCCCCAACACTAACATGTGGCTCGTCTCAAGCCATGCAAACTTAAGTCATCTTTTGTAGCGCTACCTCTAATGCATGAAACTTTTCTTCCAACTCTGTCTCTTTCTCCTTGGCATGTGCGCTCTTTCCTGGTAATGTCTCCAAAACCTGTGTTGTCATGTGTTCTTTCAACACTCCTCTCCTTTCTCCATGCACATGTTCTAAGTTGTCTTTCTCCACTTTCATTTCTACTATCATGCCTTTGACATGTTGTTGAAATGGCTCCAACTGAGCCTGCCTTGCTTGCTTCTCCTCTTGTGTGGCCTTTACTTTTGTTTGCAAATTCTTCAACTCATGCATGAACTTTACTTATGTTTGAAAATTATTCAACTCATGTGCAGCCTTCAATCATAGGGATATTTCCATGGTATTTTTCCTCTTCTGTAAGTCCTGAACCGCAACGTTCAAATTTTCCTCTCTTTTCTCTAGTTGCTGGATCCTCTCATCTTCTTCCAAGATGTTCCAAATATGTGCAGTCTTGTCATACAGTTCTTCCACTTCTTTTATCTCCTACGCTATGTTATCTATGTGTGCAATAGCCTCATTCTCTCTCTGTTATCGTACTTCTGTAGGTGTTCTTGGAGTTAGTTTTTTTGTTAAGTCCATTATCTCCTGCTTATACTTCTCCATTGTCTGCGCAATCTTCTATATCTTCTCTTCTGTTGTAACCTCTTGTGCCTGCGTGCAGTCTCGGATGCTATTGTATATTTTTGTAAGATTCTTATCTAATTTATCTGTGCACTACTTCTCCTCCTCCTTCTCTAGTGTGATATGTTCACAAATCACTTGCAAAATCCCCTTAACTTCTCGGTCGAACGCTAGGTTGGTGGAATCTTCCCTACATCTAGACTGAACCTCCTAAATTATGGTTTCTTGTAACCCATATAGTTCCTTTGTGGGTATGTTTTCTAGAACCAACTCCAAATGTTCCACGTCCTTCACTTGTATCTTCATTTTGTTTTCATCTACTGCCAACATCTCTTGTGTGACCTTGAACCTATGACTGCTCATTACGACTGTCTGCATTATTTGTTCTTGTTCTTTTTGGGTTGATACTTCTTGTACTTTTTATTTTTGTTGCAGTGTAGGATGATGTGTTGCATTTAGTTGTATCCTATGTACGATGTCATCAACTTATTCTATATTTTCCATAACATCCTCTCGTTGTGACTCTGTTGCAAGTAGTGCATTTTCCCCTCTATCCTGGACTTTTTCTGAAATGAAATCTGCATCATCTTTTGTAATAGTAAGTACTGGAGGGTTCTTGTGATACTTCATCTTCTTACTTATCTCTCCCTCCTGTGATCGATTCCTTTTCTTCAGTGGGGTTGAGGTATGTGCCTCCGTTTTCTTTTTTTCTACTTCCACATCTTATACTTCCTTTTGACAAGAGTTATCTCCCTTCTCACCATCCCCTTTTACTTTAGCCCTCGACATGGTATGCTTCTTTCTTGGCTTCTTTCTTGTTGTGCTACTTCCTAAGGATTGATCGTGCTCTACATCCTTCCTTGTATTATCTGTTGGACTGCTTGTCTTCTTTGATGTTCCTTCTTCTGCTTGATCCTTAGGAATTTTTCCTTTCTTCTTTGTGAGTGGAACCTTCCACTACACAGGCCAGTCCTTCATGATCAAATATACTTTCTCACACAATGTATAATACCTCATGTCCAGTCACTTCTTCTTTGGGTCAACTCTCCTGGCCTGAATCCACATATGGTGTCTAGAAGCCTTGAAATTCACAATCCCTTCATTTTCTTGGACTAATTCGACTAGAATTATCCAAACATTGGTTGTCTTATGCTGCATATCTTCCAAGAACATGGACAATACCATGTTGTGCGCCTGTTGATTCTTAGATTCATTTTCCTTCCATAACATGTATACCTCTACACGAAATTTCCCACTTCTATCCAAAAAGACTGAAAATTTGGGCTCCTTCCATCCCATTGTTGGCACAGGAGCAGACCCAGGGTTTAGCTCCAAGAGCGCACCAACAAGCCCTAGCTACTGGCCCTTTTGGCAGCACCTGCAAAGCATATGCAGTCTCACCCGAAGCAGCTATGAGGGGGTTGCAGGACAGAGATGTATACAACCAGGGGAATATCAAGTGGTTCTTATTACAACAACAACATAACATGCATTTACTATTCAACTAGCTAGATCTATCCTTCAAAACTATAGATCTGATCTAATACAATGATTCAAATAACAATATAACAACAACATAGCTCAAAGCATCAATCACACACAAAACAACAGATGTACGTGGTTCACCCTCTCTCTAGGGATATGTCCACAGAACTTTGCATATGATATATTAAGATAAAGCTTACAATTTTAATATGTGCTCTTGGCTAGAAGATCCTCTCTCTTTGTCTCTCTTTCTCTCTCCCTTCCTGCGCACCTAGTTGCATGACTCGATCTTCGCACCCTGTTGAATATCTTACAATACCAGAAGGCTCTCTCTCTCAACACTTCTCTCACCCTTGATACAATATTCTCCCAATGAACAATAATCAACAACAAGGATCAACCATAATACTGACCCCACCTAGGTCCTTCATCGACAACCTTAGGTCAAAACCTAGGTGTCAAAACCTTAATTACCAAAACCCTAGGAGTCTACAACCCTAGGTCAACTTGACCCATCCTTTTCGGGCTTCGCCAACCTGTCTTTCCTTCTCCATCTCGCGGTGCTCCAAGGCATCCAATGCTGGATTTTTTCACTTTCTGAATCATCCTCGGTCCATCTTCCTTGTTGTTCTGTCATCCTCGATCCCCTCATCCCAAGGTTTCCTTTTCTGCACTTCACTCCATATTCTCTGTTCTTTTTCTCACTTCGACCCAGTGACAGCCACTGTGTCTCCCGCAAAACTCGATTTTTACCGTTTCTTCCTCATTCTTTGCTTCCTTCCATAACCCAGGGCCAACAGGCCCCCAACACTCACCTGTGACTCGTCTCGAGGCACTTGAGATCTGATCCTCTTATTTTTCTTTGACTTTCGACTGCGTAATGCAACCATTTCTTTCTGCTTTATGCCTCCTTTCCATGCTTGTGCAGACTGTATTTTCTGTGTCTGGTACCCAGTTTCAACTGCACCTGGTACCTGGACCCTTATCTTCTTGATTCTATTGAGATTTGCGAGGCAACTGGTTGTCATAGTACAACTTTAGCCGACTCCCATTCACCACGCCTTCAACCAGTCTCCTTTCAAAGTCTTCAGCTGCGTAGCTCCTCCTTCTGTAACATAGACAATCTCATATGATCTGAGCCAATGCGTTCTGAACTTCCCAGGGTGTTTTATAAACTTATTGTCATATAGTAGGACTAAATCACCTTGCCTGAATATCTTCTTCTTGATGTGTCTGTCATGATAGGATTTTTCTCATTCCTTCTGAATTTGTTGATGGAAGTCTGCAATGAATCTGTCTTCTTCTAGTTCGGCCAACTGTGATAGCCTCTCATGAATAGTGTCAGTATCATCCATGTTTGTAAATGCAGCAATTCTTAATCTTGGTACCAAGTACTCCATTGGGACAACAGCTTCAAGACCATAAACCAACTTGAAAGGGGTCTGCATTGTTAATTTCTTGCAAGTGGTTCTATAAGCCTAGAGTACTGCTGGTACTCTTAAATCCCAATCATCCCTATTCACACTGCAAATCTTTGTCAAAGTTGTCTCCAAGATCTTGTTGAATGATTCAACCATTTTGTTTTCTTGTGGATGATAAGGTGTACTCTTCTGATAGTGGACTGCAAATTCTTCAGTCAGGGCTTCAACTGTCTTATTGATGAAGTGTGTACCTTGATCACTCATAAGGACCTTAGGGAATCAAAACCTAGTTATTATGTCATCAAATATAAAACACGCAGTTGTAGCTGTACTACAGTCCTTGACTACTCTTTCTTTGGCCCATCTAGTCAGGTATTCTGTCGCAATGATAATATACCTTGCTCCTGTGTGCTTTCCTGCTGGGTTTATAGGTCCCACAAAGTCAATGGCCCATTTTTCAAATGCTTGTAAGGTCGTATGTGGTGCTAATGGAATCTCATCTCTTCGGGATGGTTTTCCAACTCGCTGACATACATCACATGATCTGGCATATTCTTTAGCATCTCTGTGTAACATAGGCCACCAAAGGCTAGCTCGCAGAACCTTCTGTGTAGTTTATTTTCCTGCATAATGTCCTCCTGCAATGCCTTCATGAGCTTCTTCGAGGATCATAGGGCGTTCTGCCTCCATCACACATCTTCTTAGGATCTCATCAGGTCCCATTTTATATAGCTGACCAGCTATCAGTGAAAAATCTGTAGCGCGCACCACTAGTTGTTTCTTCTGCGGAATTGTGTATTCGGCTGGAGCTATTCCTTTTGACAGGAACTGGACTATGTCTGCGAAGTGGTCATCAATATTTCTAATGGAGAGAAACTATGCATCCAGTAGTGTGTCCTCCATATTAGCAGGTTCTTCGCCATGCTCCAACCTCGACAGGTGGTCTGGGCCCTTATTCATTCTTCCTGGATTAACTATGATCTCAAAATCATATTCTTGAAACAGGAGAAGCCATATGCATATTCTCCCCCCCAACACTGGATTTTTAACTAGGTATTTCAGTGCGGAGTGATCAGTAAACATTTCAAAGTGTCCTCCCAACAAGTAGTGGTGGAATTTCTGCAATGCACACCCCATGGCTAGTCCCTCTCTCTCTGTAGTAGTGTAATTGATTTCAGCGGTGGAGAGCTTTCTGCTGGAAAATGCTAATGGATGATCAATGTCCCCTTCTCCAGGTTGTGTCAGTACTGCTCCTAATGAAATAGAAGATGCATCAACATGCACATGAAATTCCTTGCTCCAGTCTGGAAAGACTAGAATGGGCACAGTCACCATATTTTTTTTCAGTGTGTTGAAGCTCTGCTGGCATTCGTCCAACCAAACTAACAGTCTTTCTTTAATAACCTCTCCATTGGCGCAGTAATATGAGCATATCCTTTGATAAATTTCCTGTAATAGCCAGTATGTCCTAACACAGTGCGCAATTGTTTGACTGATGTAGGTGGTGGTAAATCAACTATCATTTCAATTTTGGATGGATCCACCAACAATCCCTTCTTTCATACAATATGACCTATTAGTACTCCAAATGGTGAGAAGAAGATGCACTTCTTCAAATTCAAAGCAATTTGACACTGCCTGCATTTATCCAACATTAGCCTTAGACATTCAATATGATTTTTCAACAAACTAAAAATAGTCCAGTCATTAAAGTATGCTTCTAAAAACTTATGCAAAAATTCTTTGAATGCTTCAACCACCACCCTTGAAAATATGGTTGGGGCATTCTTCAGTCCAAATGGAATTACTGTATATTGGTAGGATCCCCACTCTATGGAAAACGTAGTCTTATGACGGTCCTCCTTGGCGATGTGGATCTGATGGTATCCTGAAAACCCATCTGTAAAAGAATATACTTCTTGGCCTCCCACGTTATCCAGCACTTCGTCTATGAAAGGTGTAGGGAAAGGATCATGTAGACAAGCATCATTCAGCTTCCTGAGATCTACGCAAATCCTGATATCACCTGTCTTCTTATCTTGCACCACCATGGGGCTAATCCACTCCAACTCTTCGATGGGTTCAATAATCCGTGCTTCCAGTATTATGTCAAGCTCAAACTTCACTTTTTCCTTATATTTCGGGTTCAATTTGTAGGGTCTTTGCTTGACGGGCTTCACGTCTGGTTTCAAAGGTATTCTCATTTCTCTCATAGGTCCTTTGATTCCCTTCATATCAATGAAATTGGTCAGGAACAAGTCCTGATACTCATACAATAATTCTATGATTTTGTCAATGGTAGCAGCGTCCCAGTAATCTATGACATTGGCAATCTTTGGTGTTTATTCTATCCTAATATTGACTTTCTTTATATTTATCGGTTTCCCAATGAATGGCATTTCAACTCTTGGTCCTTCCACATCTCTCTGACATTCTGTTTCCGCAATATTCACCTTCCTTGGGTCATCGTCTTCGTCAGCATTAATGTTGTATAAGGTCTGCAATTTATGGAGGGGCACAGTCCATTCATCCTCTTCTTTCTCCAAAGGGAGGCCAGATGCCTCCTTAAATCATTTTTGTCTCACCATCTATAGTGCTTTATCTACAGAAGGAAATAAACTGTCAAACAAAAAGGTGGTTGTAAAATTCTAGATCATATCTTCCCATTCTAAAGTGACAAGGAGCAACTCTACTTGAAGGTACCATTTAATCGAGGTGGTATCTAGCATATTGACAAATCTCTGTACCCATTGTTCTCTAGGACTGTCACACCAGGCCTCTTCGCAGCTTCATACATGGTCCTTTGGGCAGCTTCGACTTGTGTATTGTGCTTCGCAACTTCCTACTTGTGCTGAGAACCGCGTTGTCATCAAAGTTTGACATAGTGTCTAGTCTGTAATATTGCTTTTATGTGTCCCCCACCATCTCACTGGCATGGATTTCATGGCCTCATCCATTGCCAATAGCCTCTGTTGTGTTGGTACACTTGTCTCAAATTATGATAAGAAGTTTTCTAAGGAGTTCAGCCCATCAAATGTGGGTAGATTACTCACTATTGTGCCAATCCAATGAACTTCTCTGGTTATCCTAGCACATCTTCTTGTAGATACTTCGTACATCTGGTTCTGCTAATTCTCCAGCACTTCTTCTGAGTCGGATGAACATGTGTTGTCACTTAGCCAGCTTAGATTTTCTTCAATTGTAGGGTTGATATAATCTTGATGTCTAGTTGTTAATTTGTAGATGTTTTCCAGTTCAAATGTATGGTCCTCTTCTCTGATAGGTTCTGTGTATCATGGACCTCCATCTAGATCTAAAGGTGCAATGACCCTAAGTCCAACTTTCTCAAATGTCATGCTTCATTTCTTTAAATCAACAACAATGGAATTTTCGAAGGCCCAATCGATTCCTAACAATGCAAGGTAAGGGAAACTATCATCAACAATTTCAATTACCTCAAAATCTGCAAAGGTTCTTACTCCGTCGATGTCCACTAGGACATGCTCTAATTGTCCAAATGGGCTGACAACTTGTTGATTAGCCATGTGAAGCCTGACAGGGGGATATATCATCTT
This sequence comes from Picea engelmannii, assembly GCA_009831015.1. Taxonomy (NCBI): domain Eukaryota; kingdom Viridiplantae; phylum Streptophyta; class Pinopsida; order Pinales; family Pinaceae; genus Picea; species Picea engelmannii. The sequence continues at coordinate 1,175,504 of ML777375.1, read as the reverse complement.
GGGTTTTCCCATCAGTTCCCAAGTCTGCTTTGTCATGACATTGACTTCTAAATCTAAGTCGAGGACCACATAGTCTATCAAATACTCTCCTATCTGAGCATTCAAGTGTAATTCTTTATTTTTCCTTCTCCTTTTTCCAATTTGGTGCACTACTCTATTCAGTAAGGGGTCTATTTTTCCTAGTTCATAGTTCTTTATTAAATTTGTAATTCTTGTACAACGCCTTTATCTTGAATCAACTTAACACAAGTGTGCAAAAATTCCATGAGTTTTCTTACCTCTTTCCCTTATGTTGGTGATGCAGACGGACCAAACACCTGAGGCATGTCGTATTCTTTGATTTATGGTTGTCTCTTTGATGAAGATCCTTGATTTCCTTTGAACTCTATTCTTTCCTCCTTGAATATATGTATGTCTTTCTTATCATCGAACGTTGGGGTCTTTTCTATAGCTTTCCTGACTCTGTGGTCGTTTGCGGTCTTTCCTTGGGTTGCTTTGTCTTTGCATGTAGCAGCGCCTCCTTGAGTAATAATAGTGACTCTAGGGTCTGTTCCGTGAGGTTCATCATATATCAGTTGTACTTGTGGGTTCTGCTGGGGTCCTCGTCTTTCCTGAAGTTTAGCCAGCAGCACAGGGTATTCTTCTATGACATGCTCAAAGGAGTTACAGTAACCACAGCTTGTGCAGGGATTCTGACAATCCCTTGCTAAATGTCCTGGTTGCGCATAGTTGTAACAGATTATTTGTCCTCGACCTCAGCCCATACCTTGTCCTCATCCTCTATAGCCACTGCGAGGAGTGAAATTTTCTCTCCCTGGAGAGTTGTACTGCAGAGTGTTTCCCTCTTGTTGTACTTCGCCTTAAATATTCTATATGTCTCTTGACCTTTCATGCATGAGATCATAAGCTCTACAATTCCGATCATCATTACCCACTGATTTACAGAATGTACAATACAAGTTTGTGGGTGTCTGGACATACTTCTACATGTAGTAGCACTCACCTGGGCGATGCATATTTCTGCATACATCGCACCAGGGTAGGTTAACCTGATTTAAGGGGCTCGGTGCCCCTGATGCCAAGTACTCATGAAATAAGGGAAATTGTTCCTTATCATGGCCTTCATATCTGCATCTTACACACCAAATATCTTCCCTTTTTTCTTTTCTCTTATATTTCTTCATATCCTCGACCTGTAAAGACAAACTAGTTAGCTGGCTCATGATCTGGATAATTCCTGAGCCAAATTCTCCCATCGGTGTTGATTCCAACTTCATGGAGATCTCCAAAGCTTCTGCCTGATATGAAATATTCTGCTGCATCAAAGGGATTCTTATGTGTGGTAACAACGCAACAATGAACCACTCTTTGTTCTGTTCATCAGGGATCTGGAAATTTAATCAGCCTGTCAGGGTTTTGAATCTCTGGTTGAACTCCCAAACAAGTTCTTCTACCTTTTGTTTAATCTCTTTTAGCTATGTATTACATTGTGACTCTGACTTAGGTTTCTTAAAATTTGCAATCAACACATTATTGATCTCATTCAGGGGCTTAGGTTGTGTCAGTTCTTGGACAAGTTTCATGTACCATCTCAGTGCATGGTCCCTTAGCGTAGTGTTGAACTGGATTCTCTTGATGGATTCATCGGTGATACTTTTAATATTCCATACAGCCTCACACAGAAACCAATGTTGATATGGATCTTCAAATCCATCTCCTCTAAATATAAGGAGTCTCATTTCATCTGCCATAAAGCTGACTAGGGTTCCTGTCTGAGTAGATGTTGGGCTACTGGTAATAGTACTCTGAAGACTCTGGTGGTTCTAACTATTCTAACTGCTAAGTATTGTTGGTACAATAGGAGGATTAACGTTACTTACTTCAGTAGTTCACACAGTTCCTAAGGTTTCTGACTCGCTTGGGCACAGTTCTTCATCTTCCCCTTCTTTTGTTCTGATGGACTCTGGATGCTCTTCGTCGGTTAGATATACCTCTTCTCCACTATAGAAACCTTCTTCTCCGTAGTTTTTCTTAAACAAATTCTCAAGGTGAACTCCTCGGAATACTTTCCCACTACGCGTGTGTCCTGCTTCTATGCCGCTGTCGCTGTCTGAGATATTGAACATTATCCTTTTCAGGTCCGATCAATCTACTGTATCTTCAAGATGTGGTTTTCATGCAAGAGCATCTTCATTCTTAGCTTCAGGAAGTGAAAATTTTTCCTCTACATCCCTTCAAAAAGTATCTCTCGGCTTGACTATACGATTATGTTCTGTCAACAACAAACTCAGTGATATATCGTCCGATGGTACTATTAAACCAATGATCTACTACTTTGGATACAGCGTTGTCGACTCTCTTAACCTTCTGGATCAATGCTAGTGTCCGAACCACAGAGGGTCTAGATCTAATTTCAAACTATGTGTCAGCTAACCTAGCCAACCACTCATGTAGATCCTAATGGATTCCTCCAAAGAAGATCTTGTGAATGTCGGTGAAGATGTATCTTTGTAGCCAATATTCAATGCTTATTTTAGGGTTCTTGTTCTAGGCTTCAGTGAAGTCCTTCTCTTGATCCTCTACCCAATTCTGAATCTCTGTCTTCGATGGGAACCACCTTGACATTCCCTTAAAAATATTCATGTCCCAGCAATGGAACCATTTGTTGGCATAGGGGCAGACCCAGGGTTTAGCTCCAAGAGCACACCAACAAGCCCTATCTACTGGCCCTTTCGGCAGCACCTGTGAAGTAGATGCAATCTCACCCGAAGAAGCTATCAGGGGGTTGCAGGATAGAGATGTCTACAACCAGGGGAATATCAAGTGGTTCTTATTACAACAACAACATAACATGCATTTACCATTCAACTAGATAGATCTATCCTTCACAGCTATAGATATGATCTAATACAATGATGCAGATAACAATATAACAACAACATAGCTCAAAGCATCAATCACACACACAACAAAAAATGTACGTGGTTCACCCTCTCTCTAGGGCCACATCCATAGAATTGTGATTATGATATATTAAGATAAAGATTGCAGTTCTAATCTGCGCTCTTGGCCAGCAAATCCTCTCTCTTCATCTCTCTTTCTCTCTCCCTTCTTGTGCACCTAGCTGCAAGACTCGATCTTCGCACCCAGCTGAAGATCTTACAATACCAGAAGGCTCTCTCTCTCAGCACTTCTCCAACCCTTGATACAATATTCTCCCAATGAACAATAATAGACAACAAGGCTCAACCATAATACCAACCCCACCTAGGTCCTCTTGACCTCTATTTATACATTACAATCCTTCACCGACAACCTTAGGTCAAAACCTAGGTGTCAAAACCCTAATTACCAAAACCCTAGGTGTCTACAACCCTAGGTCAACTTGACCCATCCTTTCCGGGCTTCACCAGCCTGTCTTTCCGTCTCCATCTCACAGTGCTCCAAGGAATCTAATGTTGGCTTTTTCCACTTCCTGAGTCATCCTCGGTCAATATTCCTTGTTGTTCTGTCATCCTCGATCTCCTCATCCCATGGCTTTCTTTTCCTCACTTCACTCCATCTTATATGTTCTTTTTCTCACTTCAAGTCAGTGACACCCACTGTGTCTCTCGTGAAGCTCGCTTTTTACCTTTTCTTCCTCGTTCTTCGCTTCCTTCCATAACCCAGGGCCAACACCCATCAATTCTATTAGTATTAACAACCAGGAGTAATGGAATTTTGTTCTATTATCTTGTGCATCTCTACAATCTATCAAAAATTGGTTCAACAAGTATGGCACCTAGCTCAATACTACACCCTTTGCACACTATGCAACTACTTCTATAACTCCTATTGGGGCCTATTCCTTTCTGCACTTCCAAAAAAAAAATAATCCATCATCTTTATAGAAAAAAATGTTGTAGGGTTGTTGATGTCCTTTATTATTATACCGCTAGTTCCCCTATTTGTTCTGAATTGCGCTTTAACTTCTTCTGTGATTTCTTTATCCATGGATTTATTGTCCAAAAAGTCTTATGGATTTACATTGCTATAGGAATCCCTCTAATATTGGCTATGAGATTCACATCTATGGGGATCTTCCTGCCCATCCACAAGATACCTCCATGTACCCTGGCCAATAATTACTTCACACAAAGGCCTATTTTTTTACCAGGCCCAAAATGTGGTATGTCTAGAAAATTCATAATGATTGAATTGTAAAGATATGTGATCTACTATGCAGGATCCAAAATGGGTTTCCCTAAGGGTCCTACCCCCCACCTTGTTCTCCAATTAAACTTCATGCACAAAGTCAGGAAACTTTGATGTGTCGGTGACATCGTGATCTGTATATTTTAGCTATGGCACCTTCCCTATCATGTCTTCTACTACAACTACAACATCTGGGAGATGAGGTAAAGTTATTTCTATTGCACTTGGTGCTTTCCTCTTCTGACCCAAGGCTATATTTTCTTATGCAGCTTTGTCCTCAACTTCTTCTTCTTCTTCTCCCTCTATTTATTTTTGGCCTATTATATCTTCGACTAGGACTTCCTATTTTACGAATTTCTTCTTATGTTTGTCCTTTTCCTCTGCTTATGGAGGTTTTTCAAGATTAGGGTTTGTTTTTTCATTAGGGTTTACCACGCTCTAACCCACTTGCACCTGTTCTGCGGTTGATTTTTCTTCCTCTATCCTGGTAGGGCTGATGGATTCATTTTATGATGTCGTAACATCATCTAGCTCCAAAACATTTTCTAGTTCCTCCATTCTTTCCTTCTTCCTTCCTAACTATCGGGTCACTCTGACAAATTCGTCAAGAGTTCCAACCTTCAAGGGTGCCATCTAACTATCCTTGCACACAATTGAATGACTTTCCTTCTTTCTCAATCACCCTTTTCTCGCACTCTCAAGTGATTTGTTGCCAAAAAATCCTTAAGTGTTGAACTTGTTTGTGCTTTTCCCTTTTTATAAACCATGTCATTAATGTTTTGACTTGTTTTTCTCTTTTCTAGTTATTTCTTTGTTTTGTTATGCAGTATCTAGTTTTCCTATGTGTAGTATTATGAATTATATTGCACCAATTTTTGCTTGCTACGCATTGTCATTCCCAACTATCTGTGTATCACTTATTCCTCTAACTAATTATTTTTATCTTTTTCTTCATTTTTTTACTTGTGTCTTCCTTTTTCTTTTTTTAAATCCTACTATTTACAATATGTACAAGTCTACTTTCTGCATTGCACCTACTGAGAAGTGGTGGTTTGATTTTCCCTATACAGTTTAAGTCAAATTCCATTCACCACTCCTTGAACTTCATTTCCTATTAAATCTTGCAGTTGTACAATACCTCCCTCTGTGATTGTCTTTATCTAATATGGCCCTAGCCAATTCATATTGAGTTTCTCTAGGTGCTACAAATATGTAATGTCATAGAGGAGAACCATATCTCCTTCCTTAAAACTATTTTTCTTGATATGTTTTTCATGCCATGCCTTATCCTTTGATTTCTATACCTCTTGATGAAATCCTACTATGATTCTATCCTCTTCCAATTCCACCAATTGGACCAATATTTCTTGTGTTGCGCCTCTTTCTTCCATATCCGTGATTGCTTCTATATGCAAACTTGGTATAAAATAATCTAAGTGAACTATTGATTCCTTTCCATACACCATCCTAAAGTGTGTCTTCCATGTTAGCTTCTTGCACGTAGTCATATAAGCCCAAAGTATTGTTGGTACTTTCAAATCCCAACCATCTCGGTTCACATTACAGATCTTTGTCAAGGTATTCGCCAAAATCTTGTTGAAGGCTTCCACTTTTCCTTTTGCTTGAGGGTGGTAAGGAGTACTCTTCTATTGGTGTATCTTAAATTCTTCAAGAATTGCCTCAATTGTATTGTTTATGAAGTGAGTCCCCTGATCACTCATCAATATTCTTGGGCATCCAAACCTTGTCACTATATTCTCAAATAAAAGGTGTGTTGCAGTCTCTGTATTGCAATCCTTCACTAGTGTCACCTCAACCCATATGGTCAAGCATTTATTCGTTGTAATAATATTTCTTGTTCTCGACCTTCTTGTTGGTGGATTAATTGGACCTAAAAAATATATATCTTATTTACCAAACACTTGTAAAGTAACATGTGGTCTCAGTGGCATCTCATCCCTCCTGGATGATTTCCCAACTTGTTGAAAAACATCACACTTCTGATAGTATTCCTTTGAATATTTATGAATTGTTGGCCACCATAATCATGCGTGCAATACCTTCTATGCAGTAGCTTTTCCTGCATAGTGTCCTCCTACAATCCCTTCATGCACCTTTGCCAAAATAATTGGTATTTCATGCTCCATCACGCATCTCCTCAAGATGTTATCTACTCCAAGTTTGTATAAATGACCTGCAATCAGCTGATAATCTGCATCTTTGACCACCAATGTTTTCTTATGTGCAGTAATAAATTCTCTTGGGGCAAAGCATGTACTCAAAAACTCAATAATTTCAGAAAAATATCCATATGAAACCTATCCTAAAAAACATTGTGCATTGGGAAATTTTTCTCCCAAGTTGTTGGGCTCTTCTCCATTTGTTATCCTTGATAAGTGATATGGTCCTACGTTCAATCTTCCAGGATTCACCACAACTTCAAGGTCAAATTCTTGAAATAATATTAGCCATACGCATATCCTTCCCCCCAACATTGGCTTATTAACTAAGTATCTTAGAGTTGAATGGTATGTAAACATATTAAAGTTTTGTCCCAACAAGTAATGTATGTATTTATGCAAAGAATACACCATAGATAGACCTTCTCTTTCTATAGTATTGTAGTTTTTCTCTGAATCTGGCAGCTTCCTACTTGCAAAAGAAATAGGGTGATCTATATAACCTTCTCCTCGCTAGGTTAATACTTCTCCTAATGCAATTGCAGATGCATCCACATGCACATGAAAATCCTTTTACCAATCTGGGAAAACAATAGTTGGTGCAGTAACCATCTTTTCCTATAAAATATCCTAACTCTTCCAACATTCATCATTCCACTGGTACTTAGTATCCTTTTTCAACAACTTTTCCATTGGCGTAGTAATCTGTGCATATCCTCTTATGAATTTCCTGTAATATCTTGTATGGACCAATGTACTCTTTAACTGGGACACTGACTTTGGTGGTGTTAAGTTAACTATGACAACAATTTTAGAAGTATCAACCAACAAACCCTATTTACACACCACATTTCCTAACAAAATCCCAAAAGGTGCGATGAAAATACATTTCTTAATGTTCAATGATATTTGAAACTATCTACATATATCCAACATCAACCTTAATATGTCAACATGATATTTTAATAGACTGAACACTGTCCAATCATCAACCTCAAAAAACTTATGAATATAGTCCTTAAAATCTACTACTACTACTCTTGAAAAAATGGTTGGTGCATTCATGAATCCAAATGGTGTAACTGTATAATGAAATGATCCCCACTCTGTAGAAAATGTTGTCTTATGTTCATCTTCTAGCATGATCCTAATCTGATGATAACTTGAAAATCCATCTATAAATGAAGAGGCTTCTTGACCCCCTAAATTCTCCAACACTTTGTCTGTAAATGGGGTAGGAAAAGGATCATGTAGGTAAGAATCATTCAATTTTCTCAAATCTACACAAATATTGATCTCTCCTTGCTTCTTTTCTTGCACCACCATAGGACTGATCCATTCTGACACTTCTACAAGTTCTATAACACCATCTTCTAGCATATTGTCAATTTTTTTCTTCACTTTTTCTTTGTATATTGGATTCAATATGTGCGGCCTCTACTTGATAGGCCTTGCTTCTGGCTTCAATGGGATATTCATCTCTCCTAACTCTCCTGCTAACCCCTTCATCTCTGAGAATTTTGTTTGGAATAAGTCAATGTACTTGCGTAGTAATTCTGTGATCCTCTCTACTATCTAATTATCCCAATAATCTCCAATACTTGCCATCTTTGGGTTTTCAACAGTTCCAATGTTGACCTTCTTGATTTTTAATGGTGTAGATTAATATTTTGAATCCATCTTGGGACCTTCTACTCCCCTTTAACCTTCCACTTATGGGATCTGGATATTGCACGAATTATATTCTACTGGTTCTTTTGCTTCTGCGACGTGATAAAAATGTAGCAATTGTTTAACTATATGTCTAGCCTGCTTCTGATATGCTAGAACTTTTTCAAACTCTATTTCTTCAAATATCCCGTCTCTTATCACTTTTAGTGTTGTATCGATATCTAGGTTGTTATTCTCAAAGGAAAATGTAACTACAAACTTTTGTTGTATCTCTTCCCAGTTAGCAGTTTCTCTGTGATGTTCCTGTTCTATGTACCAGTTCTTCATAATGCCTTCTAGTGTGTGAATAAAATGGTATGGCCATTCTTATGGTGGTACTAATCTCCACTGAACCATGCACTTAGCTACATGTTCTTGAGGTTGTCCAAATCGCTCATATTTCTCCTTATATTTATGCTCATGTTCTGCATCGAATCTAATGTGTAGTAACCTTTTGCATTGAAACCAATTGTTGATATTTTCCTTGTGTGTAACCCACCATCTTATAGGTGTAGCTTTTAAAGAAATATCTAATGCTGGTAATATCTGATTTTCCATAACCTCTGCCTCATACTTCATTATAAATTCTTCTAAATCATTCAATCCATAAAAAGTAGGAGGTTCTCTTACCTCTATACTAACCCATCTCAGTGTGCATGTCATTTTGGCACACCTCCTGGTAGATAATTCATGTAGTTGTTACTGCCAGTTCTCCAGTCTTGTTTCAGAGTTTGAAGAAAAATAAATAATACTCCTCCAATTGAGCATGCCATCTGCATTTGGGTTGATATAATCCTCTCTGTGCACGATATTTTTCTATAATTGATTCACATCTTCTGTCAGGATATTATCTATAGGTTATACATACCTTCCTCCTTCCAAGGGATCCAATGGCGCAATAAATCTATGTTCTCCAGACTCAAATATCATCTTTCTTGTCTTCAAATTGATAATAGCCTAGTTATCAAAATCCCAATCTATACCCAATAGTGTTGGATATGGAGAAGTATTGTCCACTATGTCAATGACTTCAAAATCATCCATGGTGCGCAAACCATATAGATCTACCGGAATCCCCTTCAAAACTCCTATTGGCACCACTCTGTGTTTATTTTCCAACTTCGAATAAATAGGTGAATACCCCAATTATGGTTCTCCCATAGCTTCTCAGGTTTTCTTTGGAATAACATTGACTTCAGATCCTAAGTCTAGTATAATATCCCCCATATTGAAATCTCCTATATTGGAATTCAATTTTAATTCCATGTTGGCTCTTCTCTTCTTATCGACCTAATTTACTCTTTTTACCCCTTCTTCCCCATGCTTAGACTTTTCTAACAAATTCTGCAATACTTGTAATGAATTTTTATCACTTAATAATTTGATACAAGCTCCCAAGAAGTTTCTTAAGTTACTTATTTGTTCTAAAGACTGATCTTGATTGGTCTAATAAAATAATGAAGGCATGTCATAGACTGGTATCTCATCTACTAGCTTCGTTCCTGAAGTGGATGCAATGTTTTCCTTCAAGATCTCTTGTCTATATTCCTTGAATATCTCTTTCTCTTTGCGCACATCGAACTTTTTTTCAGGCGCTATATTCTTTCTAATCCATTGGTACTAGTCCTAATCCTTCTTGGTTGTATCTTCCCTTGTCTTAGCTCCACCTCTAGTCACTTTGTTAATATTATTTTCATCTTCTTCTCTGTTTTCCACCTTGATCTATTGCACGTTTTGATTAGTCTGGTTCCTCTTGTCCTATATTTTTATCAAAAGTGTAGGACAATCTTCTGTTTCATGGTTTGTTGTGTGACAATACATACATGTCGTCGGTGGATGTGGGAAATCTCCTGCATAGTTTCATGGATTCTAACATTTATGACACACTACTGGTCCTCAACCTCCTCCAAAACCTCTTCCTCAATGTCCTCCTCCTCTAAATCCTCCTATGTTTCCTTGATTATCTTCACGTGGTGTGTTATACTAAGGTCCTTGATTATACTACGGTGGTGGGTTATTGTAATGTTTTGGTGTTGTGCACTAATTTGCAGGATTATATTGTTTTTTCCCTTAAAAATTTTGTGCATTATACTATGATTGTACTGTAAACTATTGTGTGGGATTGTTGTGGTTGTTGTGAAGTGTTATATAGTGTATATTGTGCAGTTTGTCCTGTTACATGTTCATCCTGCACTCTGTATGTGTCTACAATCCATTCTTTCATCATCTCCAAGGTTCTATAGTCCTTGTCTTAATGTCCAACCGACTTACATAAGTTACAAAATGTACTCTTTGGTATTGTCTAGTACTTTTGCATCATGGGACAATGATAGGGCTCATGCCCATGTGTTTTGAAAATTCTACACCATGGTCCTCCTGAAGCTAAAGGGTTTGGCATATCCACTCCAATATACTACGCAAATAATGGACACTCATTCTTGTGGTGACCTTTTGTCCCTCACATTGTACACCAAACATCTTCTCTTTTCTCCTTTCCTTTGTTCTAATTCAACTGGAATGTTAAGTTATTCAAATCTTATTTCATCTCTTCCATAGCCGGATTTGTATGCTTGTACTGGTTTTCCTCTAGTTGTAAGGCTTCCTACAGAGCCTCACCCTAACTTTGGAATTTCTTTTGTCTCAAAGGATACTTCAAGTGTGGCAAAAAAGAATTAACAAACAAATGTCTATGTTGTGTATCATTAATATTGTACTTTAACTTACCTTTTATCCTCTTGAACTTTTGGTCCACTTCCTAGACTGATTCTCTTGGTTTTTTCTTGATTTCTATCATTTCATTCATAAAATGGTCTTCTGAGCTTGGCTTCTAAAATTCATTTATTAATTTCCTCTTCACATATACTACAGTTGTAGGTGTTCCAGTTGGGTTATTGGTTGAGATATCCATGTACCAATCTAATGTGCGGTCTATAAATGTGATTTCCAACTGTGCAACCTTTGTATCCTCGTCTGTAATATGATTTTCTTCCCATATCTTCTAACAGATGAACAAAAATTTTTTTGGGTCATCTGACCCATCCCCTCATAAATCTAGTAACCTGATGGTTGGATCTTGTCCTACCATTGTGAAATGTATTGAACTACCACCTCCGTGCGGTGTAGATACTTGACTACTATTTGTTGAACTTTCACTTCTGCTACTGGACCCACGTCTTGGAAAAAATATTCTACCACTAATCACTTGTTGGTTAACTACTTCTTCTTTAGTTGTATTAGTCACACATGGGGTTGTGGGTTCCACACTAATTCAGATCTGGAATGGAGAGCCTTCTTCTGCGTTGGACCCATGACCTTTGGTTTTCCTCTCATATGTGGCACGCAATATATCCTCAATATTCCCCATGGCACGGAGATCCTGTACATATTCCTCATCGTTGTCCAAGTTCTCTCACTCTGATACATCCCTCTTCTTATTATTCATGCTATACTGGTAGGGTCGTCTGTTTCACATCACACCTCCATTCCTTATGATTTCCCTGGTCTGTTCATCATCTATCATGATGGGTTCCATTGCCTCCTTCTTCTAGATACTCTCCCATGCCTTCTCCATTTATTATATCTTCCTTAGTGCTTCCCCCAACTTCCCCATGCATGCAGAGTGATCTAGTTGTTTGATTCCATGGTCATCACACATTTATCACGTAGTAAGATCTTGATCGACGTGTAAAGAGACCTATTGTACCTCCCTATGGTTCCTTTCAAGAAATCATTCTATGCAACAGTATATGACTTCAATGTATCTACTGTAAACTCAATGATAAACCCCGCAATAATTATCTAACCAAAAATCCACTACGCGCGTGAATTTGTTATTAAATCTTTCCAACCGCGCGATATTTTCAACAGTCCACACTTCTGGCCTAATCCTATTAGTCGGATGGGTATATTTCAACCTTAACAACTACTCATGTAATAACTCTAGAAATAAGCATAAACATGCTTCATGCAAATCACTAAACACATACCTTTGCAGGTACTGACGCGGTGTATACCTGGAACCCTTATTATCTTTCTGCACAAACTCCAACTTCTTTGTCTTCAACCAAACTTCAATATCTTGCTTCATAGGATTCCATGGTTGGAACATCCCTTTCTACCACTACATCTTCTTCACCAAACCCCTTCCTGGCTCTTCTTATGAGTTCTAGCCAGCAATGAAACCATTTGTTGGACATATGGGCTGACTCAGGTTCTACCTTAGTTCTCCAACAAAACCCTTATCATCATCAGCCCTTCTGGTAAACTAGAAGGCTAAACCATGCACAGAGTGCACAATGCAGTCTCACCCGAGATGGTTTATGGGTGACTACAAGACGCAAGTGTCATGGTTCACCCCCCCAGGGCTACATCCACAAAGATCTTCTCCTTATTTTCTTATTGATAAAAAGGCGGTGTGCGCATTACATCATAATACAAAGTAGTGAGGTGGATTAGGATCACACCAAGCTCTACAGCTTGCGACCTGACCCTCAACTACATCTCCATATTAACTCCATCTGAGCTCGACATCTCTCAAAACATACTTCACTCCAAAAAGACACTCCAATTACTCAAAAAGTCACTCAAATATTTTACACAAAAGGGTAGATAGACTTCTAATCATAATCCTCTAATCTACCTCATACCATTTATCTATATTAAAAAAATGGGTTAAACCCTTACAATATGATTTCCAAAACCCTAACCCTAACATGGCTAGGTTTGTCCATGTTTGCGCTCGATTTCCACAAATCCTATCACGAGCATTGCTTTTCCTCAAAATATGGTGTGCTCCCCTTCTCGGTCCAATCTGCCTCGTTTGTTGTGTTGTTCTCGGCATTTTCTCCAAAATGGAATCTTCACTCAACATAGGCTTGTGCCAACACTATTTAGCTTGTTTAAACAGGTATGAACATTTTTCGACTTCTCTGGCATCGATGGATTGCTTTTATCTGATAAATTTTGAATGTTGGCATAAGTTTGTTTGCATGTCATGTGTTTGTTATGAGTGTGACTCTCTGTTTGCAATATATTCTCAAGGATGGCAAGTTGATAATTATTTTAGATATTTTTAAATAAAACAATGACTAATTTTGGACACCGGTGACATTCTTGACCTGGGTTTTATATTGCAAATATCATACAGCTTTGTTTTTTTTTTAAGGAACAAAGGGAATTTCGAATGAATTTCTATCAGTATTGATGTGTCCTGGTCTTTCTTATGTGGTTTGGTTTGGATTATGGCATGTTATCATCCACCATTGATTTTTTTACACCTCTTGTGAAATTTGTTTTCAAAACAAAACAAATGAAAATATAGAGGGCATGTTACCAGGTTCTTATTTTGGATGCTCCTATATTTGGTTCAAAATAAAATACCAATCAGATTTCTATAGCTCATTATAATACCAGCTTGGTTTATTTTGGAAATTGTTTGGGTATGTGGATAGGTTTTGATTTGTTCCCTTAGATATATATCTAGATTTTGTTGGTTTGAACCCACCTACACTTAATGGGTTATGGTATCATGGTTTTAAATGAATTTGAATTTAGAGTTTATACTTTCCTTTCCTTCTTGACTATTTTAGGTCACGGGATGATTATTCTTTGAGGAATAATATTTAAAACCCTATACTTGATAGATTTTGCCATCAACATCTAGGATTGTTGATTGGTATTTGGTTCTGCAAGTAATATGGTGTACAGAACAGGGTTAGAAATGTTGAGATTGTGAGTAGTCCAACAACATATTATTGGGTTTGTACTCGTTGGAATATTGGTTATGAATCTCACTCTTTACAAATATATTGAAGAACCTATATACTCACATTGTTTAACAATTGATATACAAACAAAGATGAGAATTAGTTCGAATATTTCAATCAAACTTATCTTGTGCCCTATTGAGTTGATGTTTGATTCAATTCATTATGTTATTGTGATGAATGATATGGATACAATATTTTAGCAAAACAGAGTTCAAATGGAAAAGTTTCAAGAGTTTAGATATGATCCTTCTACAAGAAATTATAAGGAGAACTTTTTAGGTTGTTTGTTGATACATTTGGTTGAATGAATTGAACTCTAAAAAATTCAAAAGAAAAAATACAAGGTTATAATTTGAAGTCTTGGAATTAATTATATTGGTTGAGGATTGATAGACAATAGTTGTATGCAGAAAGAACATTGATCACTATCATTTCCATCCATAATTTCACTTTACACAAATTATACAGCCCTCATTTTTTCTCAAAATCATTTTATTATTTCCATGTTTTGTTCTAAAAGAAAATGTGATTTTACAAAATCCATGTAATTTAGAAAAGAAAAATTTTGAGTTGGAACAGTGAGCATTATTAATGAAATCTGCAGTCGAGTTTGAAGATGATATGGTTATTAAACTGAGTTTGGGTAAGAATGGGTCTTGTTTAGAACAATAATCATTTATTTCATTTTCATAAATAACACTTTTAATTCATTATAAATTCAAATCACATCACATATTTCATTAAACATCCTTATTCTAGATAATGACAATTGTGGATTTAAATTGGAAAAATGATTATGATAGTTATATGTAGAGTAATGGATTGAAAACATGCATGCTAGTGTGTGAACTGATAAGAGCCAATATTTTAAATTTATCTTTAGGCGGGTAAATTGATGGTTTATGTTTCTTTATTGTTTCATATTTTGATCTAAGTTTTCTTTAAGACTAGTTTCTTTAGTAGAGGAAGCCATGGTAGAGGTAGAGGCAGAAAATGTTTTTGGCAAAAAGACAACAAGAGACCTAGATTTTCTATTCACTTTGATGTTGATCCTCAAGAGTTAAATCAGTTATCCCAAGCTAGGGTTTTTAATTTGGTAGGACAAGGAGGGTTTCATCCACACCCGAGACAAGAAAAACCTCCTTTTCATCCTCGCCCAAGTTTATCTAATGTTCATGTTCCACCTCATGTCTCACTCCAACTAGAGGTTCCTGTAAATGATGGCTGGAAAGATATTGTTCATTCCCCTGTAGTTCATCACCATGGTTGGCCCACATGTTCATTTTCATTTTCTCCTCCACCTCCACTAAACCAACGTGGCCTGCAGATTGATCATGTTACATCCACTGTGTAGTCCTCTCATGCAAGAAAAATGCTTAAAAAACCCATCCATGAGCCTATGTTAAGCAAGGGTAAAAAAGAAGTCACTTGTTCTAAATCATCTGATAACTCCTCTCAGTCAGTTGCCTCACATGCCTAGAACGTCAATTAACCATCTCCATCTCTTAGTGAATTTCAGCCTCATGCATCCAATCAACCACTCACTGACAAGGCTCATTCGACAAAAAAAGCAAGAATATCAGTAACCAATGAGAAGAGGCAATCTGCTTCACACAGTAAATATGGCTTTTGATATTTTATGTTTGTTTCTAGTGGTAAACAATTTGTTTATGCTTTGACTTTGGGACAACTTGATACTTTTATCGTCATTTTTGGATAGCCAATCAATAATTGTTTTTCATGATGAAAATACATTATATATATATGGATTGTTTCAAGAGATAAGGAGATACAAGGAGCTGATAAAAGTGATTGTTTATATTTATGAGGTGGCATGATTCATTATTTAAATCAATTATGGAGAAACAAGGAGGAAATCAAACTCAAAAAGACTAAAAGGATTAGGGGTCCCACTTATTAGTTATTATTTAATAAACATGTATCTATTATTATTATTATTATTTGTCCCTAACTAATATTAAGTCAATTATGACTTAACTAATGGTAGTTTTAAACTACCACAACTTCTTTTGAGGGAGATAAAAAGATAATCAAAGGAAGGGGCAAAGGGGAGAGAACAAGGAATAATTTATGATAAAGGTGTGCTCTTAAACTTGTGAGATTAATTAGTTTCATTCATTCTGAGTTATCATAGAGTTTTAACGTTTTTGTTGATAGCAGAGTCTTATTGAATATAGCGGGATTCAAAGATTTGAGATACATTATTCAGCAGCTTATTCTAGAAATTTTGATTATTCGATCTTCACAGTATTTGTATTATGATCTGTTCATGAATTAGTGTAAACTTATAGGTGTGAACTTAATGATAACTCTACATGAAGTCAACATGCATTCCATAATAGAAAAAATCTATTAGAATAAGACTTGATTCCAAGAATGGAACTAAAGTCCTAACTGAATGAGAATTTTCTAATTATGGAAAGTCACTAAATTATTGAAGTGAGTTAAATCCAAGTATTATATGGGTAATGGGAACTTCCCTAGGATGATAATATTCTTACTAAAGTGAGATCTATAGCCACGAAATATGAAATATCTCCTAAAAATAAGGAAATAGGAATTATCTCCTAAAAATTAGGAATTTTCCTAATGGTGGTTAAAAATAGGAATTGGCCTAATGATAGCTAAAAGGTAGGAATTTTCCTAATGGTGGTTTATGATCCCATGGTTTTGGAGACCCATGGTATTATATATAGGAATCCACTGACTAAAAACATAATTTCTATAAATAGCAGTTCTCCTAAATAGTAGGAAAAATGGAAAAAATGAGTATGTCACTAAGTATGTAGTTGAGCATGTACCCCAACAATAAGATGAATATTTTGCATAGAGTCAAGGAGGAGATACTATAGGACATGGGAAAAATCATGCCAAAATTCTATGCAACCTTGGACAATAGACAAGTAGACTATCAATCCCACATAATTGAAGTGGAAGACAACACTGATAATCAATTCATAGTTATTTTAATTGATTCTAGAGCTAGTCATAATTATATAGATCAAAAGATAGTTGAAATATTTAAATTGAAGAAATGTAAGCATGAAAATTCTTGGTTAGTTCATCTTGCTACTGGAACTAAGAGAAGAATTAATGAACTTGTTAAATAATTCGCTATAAACATGAATGGAACTAACACTGAGGAAGATTTGAACATCATACCATTGGGGTCTTATGACTGCTTGATTAGTATGGATTGGATAGAAAATCATCGTGTTTTTTTAGATTATTATAACAAGGTGTTCACATGTATTGATGAGGAAGGGAATTCAAGGACGATTCAAGGTATTCCAAGGCCTATATTTGTCCAAGACATTTCAGCATTGTAGTTGAAAAGAAGTTTTAGAAATGGTGTTAGATATAGGCAACCCATATGGAAGACCCAATGAAGGATAAGGAGCCAAGTCTCGAAGATTATCCAGTCTTAAAAGAATATGAATATGTGTTTGAGGAGTTTCCAAGATTGCCACCAAAGAGGGATATAGATTTCTCAATTGACTTAATGCATGGAGCTACCCCAATATCTAATACTCCCTACAGAATGAGCATACCAGAGCTAAAAGAGTTATAAATGAAACTAAAAGAATTGTTAAGGAAAGGGTACATATGCCAAAGTGTTTCTCCTTGGGGTGCCCTAGTTCTTTTTTTCAATAAGAAATATGGAATGTTGATGTTATGTATTGACTTCAAACAACTGAACAAGGTTACAGTCAAGAATAAATATCCTTTTCCAAGGATTGATGATATTTTTTATCATTTGAAAGGAGGAAAGATATTCTCCAAGATTGATTTGAGGTCAAGTTATCATCAAGTGAGAATCAAAGAAGAAGACAGTAGAAAAACAACCTTTAGCACAAGGTATGGACATTATGAATTTTTGGTAGTGCCTTTTGGATTGGAAAATGAACCGGCTACATTTATGTGTCTGATGAATGGGGTATTTGTAATTGTATTCTTCGATGATATTATTATATATTCCAAGATAGAAGATTAGCATGAGCGACATTTGTGGATGGTACTATAAGTGTTAAGAGAACACCAATTGTATGGAAAATTGAGTAAATGCACCTTCTATCAAAAGAAAATCCATTATTTGGTTCACATTGTTTCAGAAGAGGGCATAGTAGTGGATCCATAAAAGATTGAAGAAATCAAGAGTTGGCCAGTGCCAACAAATATTTCAGAAGTTAGATCATTTATGGCTCTAGTTGGTTACTATAGGAGATTCATTGTGGGATTCTCCAAAATAGCACATCCAATAACATATTTTCAAAAGAAATGAGTAAAGTTTGAATGGATTGATAAATGTGTAACATCCCCCATTACCAGCACTAATAAAATGCTCTGATACCACTTTGTAACATCCCCGACTCACTGCTGAGCAATGCCACTCTAAAAATTTAGTGTGTTGATTTTACACTATAACATTAATCTATGCAGAAACATGTGTGGTAATGTGCACAATCCCAAGTTGGATCATGCCACAAAAATTTTCCTCTTCGGACACTAATTATAACAATGGAATTAACACATAATACAACTGTGGGAACAATCATTCAGAGAACATAATTATTATTGTGCATGTAACTAATTTGAACACATAATTATTGTTGCACGCACAACCATTCTGGTGTCATACGAAGATTTATTTCTCCTTGGGTGCATGGATTTACTTCCCTACATGCACAGTGAATCCAGCCTCTTGCATGCACAGATTATTTCCCTGTGTGCATGATAATTATAGCCTCACCTCATAAACTCATGACCATTATTACAAAACTAACTAACAAGAATACTTAATAACTATCATACTCTGCATGTGTGACAACAAATACTGAATAACAACATCATGCTTTACATGTTAAAATAGCATTATACAAAATAACAACAATTGGCCATATGCAACATCATACAGGAAATAAACACATATCAAACATAGGTAAATAAGAACACATTAAATTAGACAAACACATAAAGTACACTTATCTTTTATAAAGAGTCACCAACTGTGCATAGAGCTTAGACGTTCCTCCAAGCCATAGACTATGTTTCTCATAAAATTTAAGCAACGGGTCACCCACAAGATGGGGCTTAAACTCCACCAGGGAAAAAAGGATTCCTAATGGCAAGCTAAGGTCTTAAATAAACATAATTTCTCAGTCCAAGGTGCCCAACTATTGCAACTAGACTACATTCTTGGATTCCCCACATGCATATCCCACCCCATGAAGTGCGCCCCTTCTCTTCTCACCAATCCCTCGGCTACCCCACTTCCCTTATAGGGCTTCAACAATAGGCCAGACATGAAGTCTCAAAGCCCTGTAACTAATGCATAGCACACCATGGAACAATTCCTAGAAAATCTCTCACCTGGAGAACCCTGCTTCTTCGAAAACAAATCTCTCACCTCAAGAGAATGATCACAGGCCTAACAACCTGCATCTTCGACAAAAAAGACTTTGGTTACTAGATGGAAACCCCTTTCCAATATTTTATCTACATATAAGGTAATGACTTTCCCCAGTTTATATGGTTCGAGCCCTAAAGAAAATGAGTGAAATCCCCTAAAATACACTTAGGTTCATCCATATATTTGCATGGTCATAACTGGACACGTGTCACCTTCAAAATTAGCTTTATCCCCTTGGTGACTCATTCCCATCCCTCGGGAAATTAGGATAAATGAATATCAATAAATTATACTTTTAAAAAATATTAATAAAGTATCCCCTTGCACTAAATTCCCCTCTTCCCTTTTCAGTGGAGTTTATCCCCCCGTCTCTTTTCGTCTAATTGATCTATGCGTAACGATGTGATTTTATTAATAATTTGAGTGTGATTACATTTTACAAGGATAGGCGCACTGGCCTTTTTGCATCCCGGTTCACCATCCCAATAACAACACAAGCTCTCCAACCTCACACACACACACACATATATATATATCAGTCTGATGTGCACTTCAAGGTGATCCTTACACACTTACTCAAGTGTGTGCAACACTATGGAATGTGTGCACCATTCCCTTGATGCACAATCTATATGCACTTACTCAAGTCTATATAACATTGTTGTTATAACCCTAAATTTCTCCATACATGCATACCTGGCACTTGGCCCTCTTACTTTCTATTTTTTCCAAGCCATCAGTGAGTTGCTCTTCTTAAAAACTCATTTTTTGAAGATGTAAGCGCCCTTCACCAATACTACCCATGTACATATGCTTTATGCACCACTACATTCCGCATACGTGCACATGTTTCACCACTACAGCCTGCATATACTTGCAAAAGTTGCAAAAATTAAAAATTTGCAAGGAATTCGTTGAGATTACGGCCTATTGGGTAGTTTCCCAACTAATCCACCACCTATAGTCCGTCACCCAACCAAATAACCATCCTTTTCCCATATAAAAGGAGGTTTTGGGGTCTCATTCCACATCTAGACATAAGAACAGTGAAACTCTGCCCATTTCACATCCCCTCCTTGCCCCAAGCATTTGCAGCCTTATTGTGAGATTTTCCTCAGAATCCCTCGATTTTTCCCTTTTTACTCCATTAGAACCCATTCCATTTTCCAAGAAGAAGGTTGAGAGGAGAAAGATACATGAAGGTGCCCTTGGATCTTGGTGAAGAGGAGCCCGGGCCAGGTTGGAGGAGAAATAGCCGACTTTGGTTGTAAGAAATCATTGTATTATCAATAAAAGAAGTACTTTTCATGTCCCAATAACATGATGTGTCGAAAGTTTTCATTTTGATTTATGTTTTTATTCTAACATTTGACCCTTATTCATACATGAAATGCATTCTTGTATTTTCCTGTTTATCTGTCTTTGAATGCAGGCCAGCCTTGGGAGGAGGTTTGCGGTCAACGAAGCAATCAAGAACGAGAGGATCATCACCGGATGCGGAGTAAAGGTACGGTTACCTTATCCTTCTCATTTTTATTTTCTTGCATGAGTCTGGGTTATGTTTGGGGTAGTTAGAGAAGTAGGAGACTTTTAAATGGTTATTTATCTACCTACATTGTAAACCCTGGTGTAGCCATAGGGGGGGGTTTCCCGCTAGCAAAACTAGCAACCATATTGGGGAAGCCTTTAGGGTTTTAGGGGATA
This sequence comes from Picea engelmannii, assembly GCA_009831015.1. Lineage (NCBI taxonomy): Eukaryota > Viridiplantae > Streptophyta > Pinopsida > Pinales > Pinaceae > Picea > Picea engelmannii. The sequence continues at coordinate 1,154,517 of ML777375.1, read as the reverse complement.
TTTTTGGTTGTTTGATTGGTTTTATACCTTTTGAGTTTCTTGTTAAGTCTGTTGAGTCTTTCAAGGGGTCTGGTCACCTGTTGGTGCCATACCATTTCTCTCAACCTAGTCAGTCTGACTGTTTCATTTCTTTTATTTGAAGAAGTGCAGAGGTGTACGCAGCCTGTTGTGGGTCAACACACATACATACAACAGGCTTCTTAGGTATCAGTAGCGTACCTGTTTCAAAGGACTGTTTTTAAGAAGAGGCATCCAACCTCTTCCCTGATTGAGGTTTTACTTCTCAGGGTTTCTTGTCTAAGTCCAGTGTCTCTAGTTTTTATAGTCAAACTTGGGTTAGATGTCAGTTTTCTTGTCTTTCTGAAGATGTCTTGTGTTTATTTCTGAAAGGGTTTTCGGTGAGTCTTTGGGTTTGTTGACCAACCTGTTTGGTGTCTTTAGTGACTCCCTGTGATCTGCAGTGGGCCAGAAGTCAGTCTCGGTCTTGTCTTGTTTTTATTTTCCCCCTTTCATTTGCTTTAAAGAAGAGAGAAAAAGTTTTATGTTAAGTTTTTTCCTCTTTAAAGCACTTCCCGAAAAGAAAATATTTTTCAGTTTTTAGTTTGATAAAGTAGTTAGGGTAGTTATTTTACTTAAAAGGAAAAAAGAGTTCAATTTTTAAGTTCTTTACTGATTTCTTAGAACTTAAGTAGCTCGTAGTCAAGTGAAATTTTGTTTTAGGTTTTCTTTTAAAAGATCTTGAAAAATAGTTAGTTATGAAAAGTTGGTTTAAAGAGTTAGTTGCAAATATTTATTGTTAACTAGAAGTAACTTTGCTTTCAGTATTTTTCATTTACTTCTCCTCTTTTGTCTCTCCTACACATCACTAGTTTCACTATCATCCCCTTTGAGTTAAAACAAGCCATTTAAAACGAACACTAATTAAAATCTACTAGACTTTTATGTTTGTAGGGTCCATCAACTAGTTTAGGGTAGAGCCTTAAATTAGGTTGGAGAGGAAACTCTTCAAGGCTTATAAACAAACATTGGAGTCAGAGCTAGGGAATGTAAAATTCCAGTAAACGTGAAATTTATCTGGGACCCCCCTCTAACACAAGGGATAAACACAAGGTTGTGTAAGGAAATGTAGCAGAGATAACCCCTCCAAAGCCAAACCAAGCATAGTGGGGAACGCATATTGAGTATCTGTCGTGGGATATTATCGCTTTCATTTTCATACAGATTTTTGTGGACCTCGAATCCGTTCAAGATACTCGGTTGTATTTCGGACCACTTTCTTTCGATACCCTTGGTAGATTTCAGACTTGTTATCCTACTCATTGTGGTCCACCCAACCATCCACTATACCTGCCTGGTGATTGTTTGTGAGCTGGAAACTTAGTTGCCTTTATTCTAGGGACTTACACAGGTGACTGCGGGGGTATACCGTGGTACCTAGGGTAGACGTTAGGCCACTCTTTGCAGAGTATACCCGGAGGGTGCTTCCGTGTTCGAGTTTCACTTGCACCCGGTAAGTTTCTCTAATGTTCGTTGGCGTAACTGTTCTTCCAATTAAATAGTGGTTTTCTTGCTTTATCTCGTAGGAAATTTTCTAGTGTGTGCTTGGTTTTAAACTTTGTGTTGTTGATATTTTCACAAAGTGGAAGATCAAGAGATTCGTCGATCGTGCAGGCTTTAGAGCCTATCGCTAGTTACACAAGAGCCACCACCTCCACCGTTACGATGAAGACTTTACCAGCAAGGGTCATTCGAAGCGATCGGGCCATAGGAAACTGTGCCCGAGCCATCTCTGAGACGAGAGAACTTGAATTTGGAGGAAATCACTTTTACTGACCTTGGAGCAAAATATCTCGGGTCGGCTAACCCTCTTATCACTGACTTGTCGATGCAAATCTTGGTACAGGTTGTCCGTCCAAGGTTAACACCTCAGAAGCGTCATATAGTCTTGCAAGAAGCTATGGAAGCAAATGTTGCTACTTCATCAGGGAGTCCTCATACTCCCTCAACGGTTGCCACCACAGGGGGTATTCCACCTACTAACTCACCTTCATCGATTCAGACCACAATGGTCTCAACCACCTCTACTTCGGGTAGTGGTTTGATACCATCAACTACGGTGACCACTACCCCGTTCACACAGAGTGCGATGGGCCCTCCATTTTCATATGGAATGTTCAGCTTTGATACGAACTTCGTCCTTACCTACTCCACCCTTCAGACCATGGGTCTGGGGTTAGGGAGCTCAAATGATCCCTTGAAATGGTCTATGGGGGGTACCTCAACCTCCTACAACGCTATCCCTTATGGTGGGGGTCATATTCCCCCTCTATCCCCATTACTCGACGGTGCTTTCCAGCCACCCGTAGGGCCGAATACGAACTAATACTTGTTTGGAGAAGGAATTCTAGGACCATCTTCTTACACCACGTTGGTGGGTTCAATGTTGTTCTCTTTGTTTGATGCATTTGGTAATAATGCCTTTTCGTCAGTTTTCATCTCGGTCGGGGGAAACCCTGGTTTTGGATAACAGAATCATGTGCAGGGTATTATTCCTACACAGGGGGAAAATATAAGATTTTTCTCCTCACAGGGAATTTGGAATCCTTGGTAGGGATCAGTTCCCTCGTCAGGGATGTCAACTCGGGGAAACCCCTTCCATAGTCAATGGAAACCCGGGAAAGGCTCAGTACCTATGTTTGTCAAATCAGAAGGGAGCAACCCTTTCTAGAATCTTTGGAACACAATGCAGGGAGAAATCCTTGCCCAGCCCTCGACGTCCAATTACAAGAATCAGTCGATGATGTCCCAACAAATGAAATTACCATACATTGTTCAAGGCCATGGTGTCAACCAGAACCCTAGCCAACAACCCAACTTTTCCTGGCAGCCTGGTGCCATTCAAACTCCAGGCTCCTTTTTTCCTGTACATAATACCCATCCCAAGCTACCGTTTCTGGCAATGTTACATCTGCGAGAATTTTCAAGGTTTCTTAACGACCCTATTTTTCACGATCCACGTTGGCCTCCCATGCCAACTAAGTTTCCCTCCAATATTCCAAAGTTAGAGGGAACGCCTGGCGAAGACCCGGGTGATCACGTGACAACTTTCCACCTATGGTGCTCATCAAACTTATTGTGAGATGACTCTGTATAGTTGTGTATATTTCAATGCACTCTTAACGAGGGTGCCATGAAATGGTACATCGAGCTCGACCGCTCAATATACTCTTACTTTAGCGATTTGGCGATGGTTTTCTTAAACCGTTTCCAACTACCCGTGAGATACGATGCCAACACCAAATTGTTGGCTAACTTTGAGAAGAAAAAAATTGATCATACCTCGGATCACATATGAGAATGGCGGTGACAAAAGAGCTTGATCAAGTTATAGGTCCCACCATATTTTCTTCTGGAGAGGTTCCTGAATTCTTTGGTACCTCAGTTATCCAAGGATTTTGCAACGCCGAGAGTGTTTTTAGAAGAGGAGGCAATAATGAGAGCACAACAGCTCGAACTGATATACTCTCAGTCTATCTTACACTATGAGATTTTTCCAGATGCACCATGGTCCATCCTTGACAAGGCTAGACAAAAGTTTGGACCACATGCTAATGGTATATTTGGTTCAGCACAAGCAAATTCCACTAATTAGTTGTCAAATCAATTGCAACAATTGTTGATACAGTAGACAGCGGCCAGTTAGACCTCTGGTTCAATTGTTCCCCATACCCAGACGTCAGACGTACACAATGTGAAGATGACAAACCTAAAGGCCAACCAATATCCTAAAGGGAAGAAAACAAAATGACGTAAGAAGGGTAAGGGGGATAAGAAACCTAACAACAATGTTGGCGGGAGCAACACAGAAAAGATAAATTCGAAGTATCTATGTAACCTTTGCATGGAGGACCATCCGACTCACCTATGCCCTTGATTTGTAGAGTCTCGAAAGTTATTGGCACAACAACAATCTGCTGTGTTAACAAACCCATTTCCACATGGGAAAAATATGACTCAAGCCTCTTCGAGCGTGGATGGGGGTAGTTAGGGACCCCCCGCATATTCTAGCAATCATTCGGCCATGAATGTTTATATGATGAAAGGTGATGCTTATATAGCGACCACGGAACATGACAACAAAATTCCAGAATCTATCAAAAAGGGTAAGGAAGCCACAAACCCAACAGTTCCTCTCCAGATCGAGAAGAAATTGGGTGAAACAATGACACACATCCCGAAAGGGGAGTTCAAGAAAGCTTCCCATAATCTGAACACGAGGGCTGCCCATAATTACTATGTGGTGGAGAATTTGTCACAAACCCCTTGCACGATGTCTGCTTTGGAATTCCTCCAGAGCTGCCCTTCGCAAAGAAATGCTATGTTTTCCTCTTTGGGATCAGTCGAGACTTGTAATCCGGTAACGATCATGATTGATACGAATGACTTGGAACCTCATCTCCCTTACCACATCGTGTTTCAGATAGTAGTGCCTCACCCCATGAAATATTTTACTCATAATATCTTCCATATAGTTGTTGATGAGGGCACCTTGACTTGCATGATGTTGTTGGTGTGTTGGAAGGCCATTGGCCAACCCGTTTTTTCTTCGTCACTCACTATGCTTACTACTTTCATCGATCATTATTTCAGACCACATGGAATCATTCCTTCTTTCCCCATGCAGTTGGGAGGAAAGACCATATGCGTCGAAATTGAAGTGGTTGATGTGCCTCTCAACTACAACCTTCCTTTAGGAAGGAGTTGGACCTACACAATGCATACAGTGGTTGCCACAATTTTTTAGGTCTTGTTTTTTCCACACGAGGGCCGAATCGTGACCCTTAATCAGTTGTCCTTCTCCCGGCCTGACCCTTCATCGGGGGCATCCATGGCCCTAATGATTGATAATCCCCAGCCTGACTTCATCAATGTGGGGGTTGGTTTGTGCCCACCTTTGATGGGTACTCTTGATTACCCACCTCCTTCTAGCGATTTCAAGATGATATCGGTTGTCCCTGACTAGCCTAGGGCTCAAATATTTCAAGTGTCGTTGTTCCATACGACTTACTTTCACGATATGTGGACTCTTCCTTCCCCATCATCTATTATGGAAGGGACATGGCATCCTAGCATGGTCATGCCCTTGTCCATGGAAGAAGTTGCATACAGTATTGTCCAACAAGCTTTGGGCGACCCTAATGTGACTCTTGCACAGGAGTTAGATCCAGTTCTCGAGCCTATTTGGGCTCAAGGTTCCCTCGCCAATAATGATTCTTTAGACTTGGTATTGCCCTCAGATGAAGTGATTCTTGAGGCATTGACTAGTCTGGATAGACCCTGGGATGATATTCATCGCAGATCTTATTTCCTCCTAGAGTTAAGAAGAATAAAGGCATGTGAATTCATGTTGACTATGAATGGAGACAGGTCTTGCCCTGTTAATCCTCTAGCTACGCACACAGTTTATGTTGAGGGTAATATGGAAAGTATCATTGAAATGATACCTATAGACATCTCCAGAATACTTGGTGTCATGGATAATGTCTTTGTCGGAGCGGATTTCTTCCTCGAGGAGATTCGAATCTACACAAATTTATTTAAAGAATTATGTGATGTTTTTACCCAGTGTTACAAGGAAATGTCAAGCATTGATCCAATAATCGTCGAACATGAGATAACAACTTACCCTGACGCCAAGACGGTCTGACAGAAGCTTAATCCAGTGAATCCTCTGAAAGTAGAAGCTATTAAGGCTAAAGTAGAGAAACTTCTTAAGGCAGGATTATCTACCTCGTGCAGCTGACGGAATGGGTTTCAAATCATGTTCTGGTTAACAAAAAGTAGGGTACGATTCGTGTGTGCATGGAATTTTGTGACTTGAATAAGGCATGTCCGAAGGATAATTTCCCCACCCCATTCATTGATCATATTGTCTATGAATGCGCAGGATGTGAGGTATTTTCATTCATGGATGGTTTTTCGGGATATAACCAGATTTAGATCAAACCCAAGGATCAACCTAAAACAACTTTTATCTATTCATGGGGCACATTTTCTTATCGTAAGATGTTGTTTGGCCTGAAAAATGATGGAGCCACTTTTCAGTGGGCCATGTCTTTTGATTTCCACGACCTTATACATATATTCAAGGATTATCTCGATGATCTAGCATCACGATATTGTAAGAGAGTTGATCATCCCACACACCTCCGACTAATCTTTGAACAATGTCGCTATTATCGGATTCGTTTGAATCCTAAAAAATGACTTTTATGCGTGATGTCGGGTCATATTCTAGGTTTCATAGTTCAGACAACAGGGATCATGGTCGATCCTCTGAAGGTTGAGGTGATAGTTCAGTTGCCTCCCCTGTGCACAATTCTCCAGCGTCATATCTTACAGGGGAAAGCAAGCTTTCTTTGGCGTTTTATCGCAAACTATGCCGAGATCACTAAAGGGTTCATGTGTTTATTGAAGAAGGGAGTCCCTTTATGTTGGGACAAAGCTGCTCAATGCTCTTTCAAAGCGTTGAAATGCCCCCTCATGTCTGCCCCTATGCTTCGACCTCCCAATTATAATAAATATTTCTTATTGTATTTGGTCGTTGCAGAGTCGACCATCGGTATGGTCTTGGTTCAAGAGGATGATTTGCTTGAAGATCATGTGATTGATTACCTAAGCCAAGGCCTGGTTGGGCCGGAAGTAAACTACTCCCATGTTGAGAAAATTGTGTTGGCAGCAGTGCATGTTGTCTAGCGGTTTCGTCATTATATCCTACTTCGCAAAACCACCATCATTGCCATTGTGAATCTGTTTCAATACCTGTTGACACGACGCATCATCGGTAGAAATATTAGTAGATGGATTATTATCCTCCAGGAATTTGACTTGGATTTTTTTTCCGTGAAATCCAAAAAGTCATTGGTATTTGCGAAACTCATTTTGGAACTTTCAATCGAATCAGGTGATGTCAGGCCTGAAGAATCACCCATTAAAGGAGATATTTTTCTGATCGCATCTTCGGATCCCTGGTATGGAGATATACTAGTCTATCTCTAGACTTTGAAGTGCCCTTCTTTTTCTTCTTGCGATGAGCATCGACGAATTCGCCAACAGGAACAAAACTATCTCATCCTCGATGACACTTTGTATCATCAAGGTATAGATTGTGTTCTTCTTCGGTGCCTTATACATGAAGAAGCAGAACTCATTCTTAACAATTTCCACACTGGAGCATGTGGTGGTCATTTGTCAGGGTTGGAAACAGTCCAAAATATTCTAATACCCGATTACTTTTGGCCTACATTAATCAAGGATTGTGTCGAGTCGGTCAAGAAGTGCCACCCATGTCATATCTTCTCTCGGAAGATGAGGGTACATCCCGCTCCCATGTTTCTCGTCATTATTGTTGGTCCCTTCACTAAGTGGGGGATTGATTTTACTACATTCCACCTGGCTCCATCCAGAGGGCATCGTTATATCATCATAGAGGTAGACTACTTCACAAAGTGGGTCGAGGCTATGCCAACGTTCAATAATGATGGTGAAACAACATCTCTCTTCATTTTTAACCAGATAATATCTAGGTTCGGCATCCCGAAGGATATTGTCACTGACCATGGCAGTCACTTCTAGAAAAAAATGATGTTTGAGTTAACATCAAATCTTCGATTGAGGCAAGAGCATTCATCACCCTACTACCCACAAGCGAATGGTTAGGTGGAGGCTGTGAATAAGTCCCTCAAGACTATTCTACATCGAACGTTCAATTCGTCCAAGTCAAATTGGCATTTGATGTTGTACTCGGCGTTATGGGCCTACCAAACATTTGTAAATGCTGCCATCAGTTTCTCACCTTTTCAAATCGTTTACGGGTTGGAAGCAGTCTTGCCTATAGAGTATCATATCCCATCTTTAAAGTTGGCAATAGAGTTATTTCCAGACACTTCACCTCTTGAGGAACACCTATTATATCTCGAGAAACTCAATGAGAAACGTCGTGATGCAACCTTAGCCAACGAGGCTCACAAGAAACGAGTCAAGTGTCAATATGATCGGTCCATTCATCCTCAGATTTTATCCGAAGGCAAACTTTTCCTGGTCTATGACCAAGATAAGGATCCCCTAGGGGCAGGGAAGTTCAAACCCATGTGGTTCGAAATTTCATTTTGAAAGAGGTTTTAAAGAAGGGTTCTTATCGTCTAGTTGACTTTGAGGGAAGCGCTTTCGCGAAGCTTAGAAATGGGCTCTACCTCAAGAAGTATTACTCGTAGGTTGGTCGCCTTGGGTGACTTCTTGTACAAATGTATAGTTCTTATACAGTTAGTTTTTTATCTTTTTGTTTTGTGGACATGTCATTATTTTTGTTGTATTTTTCACTGTGGAAGATGTCAAGTGAATCAAAGGTGTTCTTTGGGTTTGCGGATGGCACTAGCCGACACACTCAAAGGCTTGCTTCCACAAATTGGGTGATCTTCATGCCTCAAGACCGGCTGCTATCTTCTAGAGGTATCTGTCTAGGGGATGCTACAAAAAATGTCACCGAGTACAGTGCAGTGATAGAATTACTTCGTGATGCTCTATCGCATGATATCTCTCACCTCCGAGTCTACTTATATGCTCAGTTGGTTGTGTCTCGGTTAAATGGGGTTTACCACATTTATGATCCTACTTTACACCGACGATTCCTTAGGGTACATCTCTTAGAACGTTGTTTTGATTACATTACATATATCCATGTTCCTATGAGATTAAATCAAATAACAGATACTCTAGCTAATCAAGCATTAGATTGGCATATTGCACACACATAAAAAGAAGCACACACATAGACATGTACATACATTTGTAAAGAAATGTAATCCATAAGACATGAAAGATGTAAATATATATATATCTCGAAATGTGTCAGAGTACATAGGTGGGCATGAACGCCTCAAAAAATAATAATCCGATATACATCAGAGGGCTTATGCCCTCAAAAATATACAAAAAGTGCCCTCGGTACATGAATTCCATCCTATCTAAGCTCGGGGCCTATTGGCATTGCTATAGTAAACGACGGAAGAGTTGGACCCAAGTCCGTGGCACCCCAACTATGTGAGGTTGCATCGATGGCGAGAGATCCTCGATCTCGTCCATGGGAACTGCACGAGTGAGCGTGGTGAGGTTCTGCTCCACCCGTCTCAAAAATCTCTCAGCCTCTCCGACTGGAGGTCCCCCTACGACTGTTGGTCCACCGGTTGTTTCTACTGGTGCTGCCTCTAGTCGAGGACGTCGCCTGGTCCTCAAGAAGTATGTCGGGTGCACAGGTCCCACATATGTACATAAAATAGGTACACAATTGTCAAATACTCTGATACACATAAAAATGATATATATAAAATAAATTAAAAAATTAAATAACTTTAAAAACACATGTACCCATCTCTCCACGATCCTCTCCAAGAGGTACGGGCATATCTAGATCTCTAGAGAAGTTGATTCCAGTGTAGGGCTATTCCTCTATCGTCGGAATCTTTCGTACCCACGAGTCAAAAAATGTGTCATCAAAGGCCTTTATTGTCCTTCCTCCCCCCTATTGTGGCAGCAATGTTGCCCATCTACACATTGCTGGGAAGGAGGCCACATGCCTCTGCACTATCTCTCACGGACTAAGGCTAGGTACCCTCTCAAGAGTCAAAGAAGAATGAGCATAGAACGGTACCGAAGACAAAGTTTTTGTTACTATGCTCACGACACTTTGTAAGCCGCCTCTTCATGCAAGTAAGCATGGTCGTGATCCAGTCAAAAATGTGTGCATCAAGGAATTGCATGGCACAATACATATGTGCCCGGGAAGCCTGGTGGATGGTTGCGGATCCATCAATCTGCCTAATGAGCAGTAGGATCACCTTCAATGATAGGTTGGTGATCTTATTGATGGGCACCTAAGAACCTACTTTCTCAGTGCATGTCTCACAGTGCATACTGATGTAGTCAACGATGTTGAAGGGCCCAGGAGGAAAAGTGTGCAGAATGACTGGTTCCCCTCTCCTCAAGAGGCCAGTCAAGAAGTAAATGTCCTCGGTCTTTGGAGTCAATGACTGCCCCTCAAGCATGAACGCCTCTGCGTCCGGGTGCCAATAATCCACCAGTGCATTTAGAAGCCTGGGTTGTTCCCTCATAAGTGGACATTGGTAGAAATTCCATAGCCCGCATTGTTTTAATATCCTCGTGTTCCCATAGAAGGGTCCTCATCGACCAAGATATCAATATCTTGATGTTCCCTCTCCCTCCAGTGGACATACATCTTGTTACATCACAAGTTCAAGGGGGAGTTAGCTTTGGAATTTTTCATTTTCTCCATGATTTTGAGGTTGTATGCGGGTTTCTTTGGACACAATCACGTACATGCACGGGAAGATTGTTTTCTTCCCGCAGATGTACGCGGGTTGTCCTTGAATAGCACGCGTACACGTAGGGATGCCCTTTTTTAAGAGGGCATGCCCCCCAAAAAACTAAAAACAATGCAAGAAAGAAGAATCGAAATGCAAAAAGGATGAGTTTATACTTACTTGGTCCGAGCGGAAGTTCATTTTGTCCTCTGAAGCTCCAGAAATCAACTCTTTTAGAAAAGGGGTATGTTTCACCTTTTGGTTAATTTTCAAATTGCATAGGTGAAAATGAGTTGTCAGCCACTATCTATAGACTTTTTTGGTCCTTTTTGCCACTTTTTTGAACCCTTTTGTCATTTTTTCTGGCTTGAAAATCATTTAGTATGGTTCTTGAGTTTCTTATTGGATATTACGATGCACTTTGCTTTCAGTTTGGTAACTTTTTGGAGATGGGTCACTTTTAAAGCTCCTTTGGTAAAAAGTCATTTTTCCAACTTTTTGCATATAAGTTAGGATTCCACCTCCACTTTCTGCATCTCGTTGTCTTTTCCTCTTTTCCATAGGATCAAACCCACCAAAGTGTGACATAGAACCATCATTTCTACTTTAGAAGTGTCGTAATTAGGTGGTAGAACCTACCTTTACATGGATTCCCTAAATAGATCTGTGTTGCTTTTTGGCATCCATGTTGTCTTCAAAATGAATTTAGGCTTGGGAGCCCTTGTTAGTCCACTCATGATTATGAGATTGAGCCTCATTCGTTTGAAACACCATCACTCTCGACCTCACCCTTGGGACTCTCAAAATGAGCATGCTTTGTTGTCTTCCAAGCTCGCTTTGGATTTCGAAAGCAACATCCGAGGACACTACATTCGTGCTTTTCAGTCTTGTCTGGATTAATTTGAAAATTACCTAGTAGAATCTTCTCTAAGCCCTTTTCAGACTCTTTAAACATGAAAATATTGTTGAGTGATCTTGTTTCCCTTCATGCTCGCTAAACTAAAACTTGAAGGCACGTCTGCCCGGCTGTAGTTTACCCCTTTTTTGGTCTGGATGGTCAATTGTAAGAATAAAGGTATACTCTAGGAGTTTCAGCTCGCTAGAAGAGTATTCTCAGGTATAATTTTAACCCTTTTTTGGGCCTGAGGGACTAAATTTACGAAAAAGGAACATTCTCCTTGGTTTCGGTTTATCACCTTTTTCGGGCCTTGGAGATTACTTACGAAAAAGGAACCCCCACGGAGTCCATAGTTGAGCTATTTTTCAGACTCCCTAAAATTGAAAAGATCGTCGAGTGACCTTGTTCCTTCACACTCGTTAAATTGTTCTAGAAGAACATCTACTGCCATGAATTTACCCCTTTTATGGCATGTGGATTAAGGAGGAAAAAGGTACACCTTGGGAGATTTGTCTCCCCGGGAGAGTTATCCTCAGTAAATTTAATACTTTCTTGGGATAAGGAGACTAAATCAAGAAAAAGGATTGTACTTTTATACTCAACTGAACCTTTGAAACATGCCTTATATGCAAGCCTTGTAGCATTTTTCCTCTGCGACCTGACACCTTGACCCATGGAAGAATTTTCTCAAGTGTCCTTTTCCTGCACATGTCTCCTTGCTATGAGCATTAGTGTGTTCCTTGCGCTTGGAACTAGTATGCTAGCAACACTCATTCCTCCTTTGTAACGTAACATTATTTTATTGTTTTTCAATCTCTCT
>ML777375.1:1124902-1142389 GCA_009831015.1 Picea engelmannii | reverse complement strand
AAAAACTCAAAAAGAGGGGAGGGGAAATACATATTCTTTTTTGGCAGCATAATGAATCTCCTTTGGACAGAGCACATCCTTCATTTTGTTCATCATGAATTGGGATATAGTATGACCTTAGGAAGTTGTTCTCACTACATAGAGTTGTTTCCTCCTCCGTTTGGTTACTCTTCCAAACACTTGGAGAGTTTGTGTTGCCTTATGCATCGTAAACTTATGTCAATGTCATGTTTCCTGAGTCTAATCATCTTTCGTGCTCTTTTCCAAGGGAACTTTTACCCAGCCTGAGTCAGCCTTTCTGAATTTTGTCTCTTGACCTCATGTCCGGCCATCCCTAAATCCCAATCAAGTCCTTGTTCAAAATCGATGAAGTTCTATGCCTAATCACCAAGATCCTCTTGTATGTTCCCAACAAGTCATCGAAGACCTCTGGGTCGTGAAGTCGTACGCTCACATTACACTCCTACCTGAGTTTTGAATATCTTGAATTTGTTTCTTGAGATCTAAAAGGCCTCATATCCAGCCACCAGGCATCATTGGCTTCCTAAAGATGGATACTATACATGTATATCTCTGATTTCGAGATGTAGATCCATTGTGTATTGCTCGTGGATAAACTTTATATAGTTATATGGAATGGATCTGTAGTGTATTTGATTGGCATCCATGATTTGTTTCATCCCGAGCATGGGTATGCCCGCCTTAAAGAGACAATTGTTATTTTTGCAGATGGCACCTCCTGAACTCTGGTCCCGGGCTCACTCGCTTCGTACATTGGTGAAGCTTTTGTAATGTATTTTGGCCATTAGATTATATTATGACCTCACACATTAGGGGCCATCTTTTATAACCCTAAATTTATCTATACATACATAACTAGCACTTGGCCCTCTTACTTGCTATTTTTTCCAAGCCATCATTGAGTTGCTCTTCTTAAAAACTCATTTTTTGAATATGTATGTGCCCTGCACCAATACTTCCCATGTACATACGTTTGTTGCACCACTAAAACACACGTATGTACGCATGATGCACCACTACATCCCACATATACTTGCAAAAGTTGCAAAAATTAAAATGTTGCAAGGAATTTGTTGAGATTGCGGGCTATTGGGTAGTTTCCCAACTAATCCACCGCCTATAGCCCATCACCCAACCGAATAACCATCCTTTTCCCATATAAAAGGAGGTTTTGGGGTCCCATTCCACATCTAGAAATAAGAACACTGAAACTCTTCCCATTTCACATCCCCTCCTTGCCCCAAGCATTTGCAGCCTTATTGTGAGATTTTCCTCAGAATCCCTCAATTTTTCCCTTTTTCCTCCATTAGAACCCATTCCATTTTCCAAGAATAAGGTTGAGAGGAGAAATATACATGGAGGTGCACTTGGATCTTGGTGAAAAGGATCTTGAACCAGGTTCAAGGAGCAGTAGCCGACTTTGGTTGTAAGAAATCATTGTATTATCAATAAAAGAAGTACTTTTCCTGTCCCAATAACATGATGTGTCAAATGTTTGCATTTTGATTTATGTTTTTATTCTAACATCTGACCCTTAATCATACATGAAATGCATGCTTGTAGTTTCATGTTTATTTGTCTTTGAATGCAGGCCAGCCTTGGGAGGAGGTTTACAGTCAGTGAAGCAATTGAGCATGAGAGGATCATCATCGGATGCAAAGTAAAGATACAATTACCCGATCCTTCTCATTTTGCATTTATTGCATGAGTCTGGCATACGTTTGGGGTAGTTATAGAAGTATGAGACTTTTGAACGGTTATTGATATGCCTACATTCTAAACCTTAGTGTAGCCATAGGGGGTTTTTTCCTGCTAGCAACTGTGGAATGTGTGCACTCTTTCTTTGGAAAAACTCCTCGTGCACTGTTTAAGTGCACACAAAACTGAACCAAAAATTGGTGGAAATGGATCACCATCCTATATGTACATTTACATTTTCATTTAAAATTGGAGTTCAGATTAGAGGTATTACATTCCCCTCCCCTTTGTTTATGCATTGTCCTAAGTGCATCCTCGCGCTCCTAAGTTGCATCCTTGGGATTTTACTAGTTCCATTGGACATTTACTATACCCATGGCTCGATTCCAGAGTTGTTTTATTTTTTGGTCCAATATGCAAACCAATCGCACTTAAAAATCGCCTTTTGGCTCCACCTGAGTCACATTCCAATCAATGACATGAATAGCATCAAGTACGTACTTTTTGAGCAAAGATACATGGAAAAAATTATGAATACACAAGGATGCATGCAGTGCAATAATTTATGTGACATGACCAATCCTTTCTAGGATTTCAAATGGCCCACAGTAGTGTTCTTCCATCTTAGAAAAATTTCCCAACTTCAGGGAATTGCGTCTTGATTTTACTTTCAAGAAAATATGGTCAGCCACTTTAAAATCTCTATGGGTTCTTCCTTTATCTATGCATATTTTCTTCCAATCTTGGGGATCCTTCAAATTCTTCCTTATCTTCACCATCGTCTCTTCCATTTCCTGTAGAAGATTTGGCCCAACCGTTGTGCATTTTTTTGGGTTGTCCCAACTCACTAGTGTGTTTCACTTTCTACCATAAAGTGCCCCAAATGGGCTCATATTTAAAGATGCTTCATACCCATTGTTGTATGAAAACTCTGCCAAATGTAAGTAGTATTCTCATTTTGATGGTTTATCCATCACATACATCCTGAGAATATCTTCAATAACATGATTTACCCTCTCTGTCTGTCCATCTGACTCAGGGTGATATGTTGTGATAAAGTTCAGAGTTGTCCCAAATCCTTTGAATAGCCCTCTAAAAAAAATTGATGTAAACTTGGGATCTTTTTCAAACACAATTGTCTTAGGTATACCATGCAGCCTAGAAATTTCTCTCATGTATATATCAACAATGTTGGTTGCCTTGTGATTTGAGTTCACTGGAATAAAATGGGAAGCTTTAGTACGCTTGTCCAACACTACCATAATAGAACCATATTGCTTATCATTCCTAGGCATCTTAGTAATGAAATCCATGGTTACAACGTCCCATTTCCACTTAGGAATGGGAAAATATTTTATCAAACCAGTTGGGCATCTTTTCTTAGCCTTGATCTTTTGACATTCAAGGCATATAGCAATAAAATCAACAACCTCCTTTTTCATGCTCGGTCAATAGTATTGTTTTCTTACTGCTGCAATTGTCTTTTGGTAGCCTGGGTGCCCAACATAAGGAACTTAATGCATCTCTGACAATAATATATTTTTCAACTCTTGAACATTTGGCACATAAACTATGCACCTATACATGATGATTACATCCTCTTTTAGCTCATAACCTTCAATTTTTTGTTGCAATTTACCTTGTTGTAAATTTGTCTTTATGTCCACATATCACTGATTTGATTTGGAAACCTCTAAAATTATGTCACTCAAGTCTGATTTGTACACACTAATGGTTGTAGCATGTATTTCATGCACCCTCCTGATAAGTGCGTTAGCCACCTTGTTCTCTTTTCCTTTGATATGTTTGATATCAAAGTCATACTCATTGAGGAATTCCATCCATCTTCTTTGTCTGACATTTAAACTTGGTTGTCCAAACAAATATTTCAGATCATTGTAGCCTGTCCTCAACTCAAATATTCTTCCCATGAGGTAGTTCCTCCACATCTTCAAGGCATGCACTATGGATGCCAATTCCAAATCATGAGTAGGATAGTGCATTTCATGCTCCTTTAATTTCCTTGATTCGTATCACACCACATGCCCATTCTGACTAAGGACTCCATCGATCTCTTCCTTGCATACATCCATGCACACAACGAAGTCTTCATTAAGATCAACAATTCTAAAAATTGGTGCACTTGTCAACAAACTCTTCAAGTGATGAAAAATCCTTACACAATCTGGAGTCCATTCAAATCGCACACCATTATTTTGCAAGGATGTAATTGGATATGCAATCTTTGAGAATCCCTCAATGAATCTTATGTAGTAACTTGCAAGTCCCATGAAGGATCTCGCCTCTATGACATTCTTTGGTGTTGGCCATCCTTCAATGTCTTTTATCTTTTTAGGGTCCACAACTATCCCTTCCTCTAAAATGATATGACCCAAGTAATGAACCTACCTCTGGTAGAATCAGCACTTGCTCAACTTTGCATACAACTGATGTTCTCTCAATACTTGTAGCACCATCCTCAAGTGTTGCTCATGTTCTTCTTCGGACTTTGATTAAATAAGGATGTCATCCAAAAATACAATGACAAACTTATATAAGTAGTCTCTAAAAATACCATTCATTAAACACATGAAGACAGTTGGTGCATTTGACAACCCAAATGGAACTATTGTAAACTCTTAATGGTCATACCTCATTTTGAAGGAAGTATTTTTTATGTCTTCTTCTTTAATTCTCACTTGGTGATATCCAGATCTAAGATCAATCTTTGAAAATATATACACGCCCCTCAGTTAGTCAAAGAGGTCATCTATCATTGGGAAAGGGTACTTGTTCTTTAATGTTACTTTGTCCAATTGTTTGAAGTCAATAAAAATCCTCAACGTACCATCCTTCTTCTTCACAAAAAATACTGGGGCACCCCAAGGTGACACACTTGGGCATATATATCCCTTCTTTAGAATCTCTTCAAGTTGCATATGCAATCCCTTTAGCGCTAGTGTACTCATCCTATAAAGAGCCTTGGATACTATGGCTGATCTAGGCATCAAATAGAGAAATCGTTATCTCTTCTTGGTGGAAACCCTAGTATTGCTTTAAAGACATCTTCAAATTCTTTTAGTACTATGCATTCTTCAACATTTGGCACTTTATCCTGAAGTGTCTCCTCCATGTGCACTGCAAATACTTGACATCCTTTCATGTATCTTTTCCTCAATTGCAAGACTGGAACTTCTATAATAGTTACAACTCTTGGAATGCCTTGAACTTCTCTTAATTTTCCTTCCTCATCCAAGCAAGTAAATGTCTTATTGTAACAGTCTAGAACAACATGATGCTAGTCCAACCAATCCATACCAATGAGGAAATCACAAGAGCCCAAAGGTATGATATTCAAATCAGATTTTGTGCTTAGCCCATTCATATCCATTGGACATTCCTTAACCATCTCATTAATTTTCCTTTTTTCTCATGTAGCTAGTTGTACCAACCAAGGTTTTCCAAGCTTGCTTCTTGGAAATTGGAATCTTTCCACCATCTTAGGATATAGATAGATATGACTAACTCCTAAATCTATTAAAATAGAAATGCATTGGTCATTAATATTACCTTCCACTTCAATCATGTGCGACTAAAACTCAACTTGCTTGTTATCCAGGCAACATAGATCCTTGGTACGTTTATTCCCATGTCTTCAACTATCACAACTTGTTTTACATTGTGAACAATCCTCACTTTTTCACCTATGTGAGGGAAATATTTTTACATGTGGTATCCCCCACAACCCCAATATTGAATAGGTGGTTGCCTTGGTATTTTCCCTATTGCCTTTATCATTTTGGGCTCCTTGGGAGTTGGTTGTCCTTGAGAAGTATTTTTGAAAAATGATGGCTTAGTCCCCTTTTTCCTCTGTTCCATCTTGATTTTCTTCTTGTCTTCCCAAGCCTTTTGTAAATTTGGTCTTCCCTTTGCTAATCATAGAGGCATTTAGATCACCTTATGGTTTCATCCAATTTCTTGGAGTCATCATATTGTATCTTAACTATGAAAAATGATGGCATCCCACTTAGGTACCTCTGAATTTTAACTTTCCCTTCCTTGATGAATGAAACATATTTCAGTGGCTCTAAGAATATTCTTTCATACTCATCTATTTTCATACTCCCAAGCTTGAGTTAAAACAAATCCTTCATTTTCTTGTCATAGTAACGCTTGGTTAAGCATTTCTTTTGAAAATACCTTTTAAACTCCCTCCAAGTAACCTTCTTCTCATCAATTTGTTGCACTTGCATAAACTGAACCCACCAAATTGATGCTTTTCTCTTTAGTCGATAGAAGGAAATTCTCCCTTCCTCCTGCGCAAAGTAATTATGCAGCTAGAAGTACTTCCTCATGTCCAGCAGCTAGGTCTCTACATACTCATCCTTCTTTTTCTCACCATCTAATGTATGAGGCTTGATCTTATTTGTTTCTCCCTGTAGCTCATCCACCCCAATCCTTCTCTTATGCTTTATGATAGGAGATGGACTTGAGCTACTACGCGCTTTCCTAAATGAATGTTTTGGTGAGTGATGGTGATTCCTGTCAACACTTCTTGTTTTTCTCTCTCATCATGAGACCTACGAATTCTCGACCTTCTTAACTCTGTCTCCTTATCCATTTTCTTTCATATTCTATCCAAGCTTTGTATCAACTTAATATTGAAGACATCTTGTTTCTCCTTGAATTTCATAAGCCTCTCATTATCAACTTTATAGATTTGGGCATCTTTTTGCAGTCCATTTATGTTCTCTACCAATTTTATGCGTTCCTCCTTGGATTATGTACTATCAATACCCATATCGATATACAAACCCTTAAATTCATCACCATGGTTGTAAGTTCTTTGCGCATCTTCCGTGTTTTTTACTTTGTGTGTTGATTCTGTCCTGATCTAATCGTTGTTAATTTTGAAAAATGTGCAGGCAAAAATATTTGTTAGACAAATTCATGCAACAAATCCATGAAAATTATGCACAATTTTGTCAGAATCCTTTCTTCTGATTTCTTGGTTGATTTTAACATTCCAATTCAAAATTTATGGATGAATAATTGGACTCATATGTCTAAAACTTTCCCATCGACCACTCCCTTGCACAATTCTGAGTCTTGCGCATTAAATTATGGTCATTTGGAATTCACCCAAATACCCTTTTACTCTTTCTTTCTTCCTTATGAAGCTCATGCATGCACTAGTATTCAACACATACCAATGCACGATATCAATATTTAACGTATACACATGTATCAATATTACGCATGCACCATAAGTTTTTATCAACCCACCCCCAAAATTTTAGTATGCACACACGTGCACCATTGTTTCTCTACATTTCCAGTGTCGCACCCCGCAATGTCAAAATTTAGTGCACACACTTGTGAATTCTTATTTTATGTGCACCATGGCCATGTTGTAATTCCAAATTCGACCACTTACTAGTCTAGATTTTACCTTAAGTATATACTTGGACCATGCAGACTCAGTGTTGAAACTAGAGTTATGATACCAATTTATAACGTCCCCCATTACCAACGCTAACAAAATTCTCTGATACCACTTTGTAACATCCCTAGCTCACTATTGAAAAATGCCACTCCAAAAATTTAGTGCGCATATTCTACACTATAACATTAATCTACAAAAAAACACGTGAGTTAATGTGCATGATCCCAATATGGATCGTGCCACACAAATTTTTCTCTTCAAACACTACTTATAATAGAGGAATTAACACATAATACAACTATGTGTACAATCATTCAGAGAACAAAAACATTATTGCACTTGTAACCACTCTAAACACATGATTAGTATTGTGCGCACAACCATTCTGGTGTCGTACGCATATTCAATTCTCCTTGTGCATGTGGATCTTCTTCCCTACGTGCACAATGAATTCAGCCTCTTGCATGGACAGATTATTTCCCTGTGTGCACGATAATTATAGCCTCGCCTTGGAAACTCATGACCATTATTACAAAATTAACTAACAGAAATACTTAATAATTGTAATACTCTATAGTATTCCAGATATAAAATAGTATGTAGAAAAAAAACATTTTAGCATGGAAATGACATATAAACAATAATATAACCAAGACAATACCAGGATAATACCAAAATAACACCAGAAAGAGCACCTTGATTAATGATAGCGATGTTCACTTGCCACTTCAAGGGGACAACCTCCAGCAGAGCAAAGTTCTATTACAATAATATCCAAGACAATATTTTGCATACCCTCTACTCCTATTTATACTAAATATATATATACAAAAGAAAAATCTAGAGGAATATCCTTCTAGAAGCATAAGCTTCTATTAGGTCTTCTGACATTTGACTTATTCTTCCTTATTGATAGGCCTTATTAATATCGGCCTTTATTATATGGAATTATATTATTCTTCCTGCGTGAGGAGTTAGGGAGGTTAGGTCCCTAACATGTCCTCCCCCTTGAAGAATAACCTTGTCCTCAAGGCGTCAGATGAGGATATTGTTGTAGAATGGTGGTCGGCTCACAGGTGGCATCTTCTATAGTTGTATATTTCCATTGGAATAACACTTCCTTGATGGTGCACTGACAGAGACGACGCTCTCGTTGGGCCAGGATTGTTTATGGTTGCAACCATATGGAACCTTCTTCATCCAAATCAGGGAGACTATTTTGAGTTTGCCACTTAGTTCCAGTCACCTTCATTAAGCAGGAAACATGAAAAATAGGATGGAGCTTCTATTGACTTTATAGAGCTAACTAATAGGCCACCAATCCCACATACTTGAGAATTGTATAAGGACCATAAAATTTGGGCCCAAGTTTCTGACAGTGTTCATCTTTGAGTGAAGTCTTCTTATAAGGTTGTATTTGAAGAAACACTTGGTCCCCTTCAACAAAATGGCATTCAGAACGACCTTGATCTGCTTGTTTCTTCATGTGATTTTGATCCATGACCAAATTGTCTTTGAGGGCACGAAGAATAGCCTCTTGGACTGTAATATTTTTTTCAACCTATTGAACCTTCTAGACCCCTGGCATATATGAGAGAACTGAGGGAGGATTTTCGCCATAGACAACTTCAAAAGGAGTCATGTGAGTAATTGTATGGTAAGATGTGTTGTACCACCATTCAACAAGGGGTAACCATTGAGCCCACTGATTTTTCCTCTTAAATGAAAAACACCGCAAATATGTTTCCAAACACTTGTTTCCAACTTCAGTCTATACATTTGTTTGGGGGTGATAAGCAATGTTTAGATGTAATTAGGTTCCCTGTAGCTTGAAAAATTATTTCCAAAAATTGTTGGTGAAAGTGGGGTCTATGTCAGAGACAATAGAATTAGGCATGCCATGAATCTTGAGGATATTATCCATGAAGATTTGACCCACTGTGGTGGCTATGAATGGGTGTTGAAGAGCACAAAAATAGGCATATTTGTAGAGACGATCTACGACCACCATGATGACTGACTTATTTTCCGATTTAGGTAAGCTTACAATGAAATCCATAGAAATATCTCACCAAATAGCAGGGAGAATCGAAAGCAGTTGGAGTGTGCCCAGAGCTTTGACAGTTTCTCCCTTGTTGCATTGACAGACATCACATTCAACCACAAAGGTGTGGACGTCATGTTTCATACCATCCCAGAAAAAAGAACATTTGACCATTTCATAGGTTTTGGTAAACCCTAAATTCCCCACTGTGGGTAAGGCATGAAGTTCAAAAAGCACTGTGAATTTAAGTTTTGATTGCTTGCATAAATACAAATGGCCTTTGTATAAAATCTTTTCATTGTGCCAAGAGTACCCTGGAGAAACTGAAGAATTGTGTTTCAATTGGTGGAGCAGGCTAGAAATTATGGGGTCTTGCATCCATTCCTGACAAACAGCTTGGATTCAATCTAGTACAATGAAGGAGAGGGAGAAAAGGGACCCATCTTCCTCATATTTCCGGGAAATAGCATTGACCACTACATTTTCCTTTCCCTTCTTGTAAATAATCTCATAATCATAGCCAAATATCTTGGTCACCCATTTTTTCTACATCGGGGATGAATTGCGTTGTTCTGGGAAATACTTGAGACTTTGATGATTAGTTTTTATTTGGAATCGTTGACCCAATAAATAAGGACACCAGAGATCGACAACATGCAGAATAGCTAACATTTCCGTTTCATAAATGGATTAGCCCAATTGTTGCTCTAAAAGTTTTTTTCTAGTGAAGGCCAAAGGTTGACCATCTTGCATTAGGACGGCTCCAATTCCTTCCCTAAAGAATCACATTCCAATACGAATGTATTTGCGAAGTTTGAAAGGGATAGGATAGGGGTCTATCACATAACATATTTCAAGGCTTGGAAGGCATGATCCGCAGCTGAAGTCCAAGTGAAAGCATTCTTTTTAAAGAGATAAGTGAGAGGAGCGGAAATTTTTCCATAATTCTGAAAAAAAAAACTTCCTATAATAGCCCGTTAAACCCAGAAAACCGCGCAAGCTCTTAAGAGTTTTAGGGAAAATCCAATCTTTCATAGATTCAATTTTCTTAAGATCCACTCGGATGCCATACTTTTCAACAATATGACCCAGGTATTCCACTTCTAAGGCACCAAAGTCACATTTATATTGTTTGAGTGAAAGTTGGTACTTAGAGAGTAGATGGAGAGCTTGATTCACATGGGAAAGATGGGATGGCCAAGTTTTACTATAGATGAGAATATCATCAAAGAAAACTAAGACAAAATGACAGAGAAACGGACAGAAGACATGATTCATAATACTTTGGAAAGTGGAAGGAGCATTACACAAGGCAAAGGGAATTACCAAGAATTCATAATGACCCTCATGAGTGTGAAATGAAGTCTTTGGAATGTCTTCTTCTTTCATACAGATATGGTGGTAGCCAGAATGTAGATCCAATTTGGTGAAGTATTGAGTACCACTCAATTCATCCAAGAGGTCATCAATGATAGGAATGGGAAATTTGTCTTTGATTGTGAGTTTTTTGAGAGCATGTAAATCAGGACACATGCACCAAGGACCTTCTTTCTTGAGTACCATGACCATAGGGGAAGAATAGGGGCTAGTATTGGGATGGATAACACCTACTTCTAGCAATTCATGAAATTTTTTCTCAATTTCATTCTTTTGGGAAAAGGGATGACAATAAGTCCAAACATTGGGAGGAAGATTGCTTGGGATGAGAGGGATGGAATGATCATCGACTCCATGAGAAGGGGGAAGTTCTTTAGGAGTGGTAAAAACAACTTGGTGGCGGGAGAGGATAGATTGGAGGTCGGGATGCACAGAAGGTGTCTCAACATCATGAATGGAGTGGAGTTGGGCTATAATTCCCAAATGACCTTTTTTGAGGAGATTTTCCATGTGATGGGAACTGGTGATCTTAGGGGAGCCTGTTGTGATGCCCTGGAACTAATATTGTTGTCCCTCCTATTGGAATTGCATGGTCAAGTCCTTAAAATCCATGAGAATGGGTCCTAGAGTGTGTAACCATTCGACACCAAGAACAATGTCACAACCACCCATGTCTATATAAAACATATGGGATTTCAGGTGATACTGACCAATTTGAAGTCACACATTTTCACATCATCCGCCACTTTTCATGGAACCGCCATTGGCAATCATGATCTGAAAATTATTGACGGCATGGATGTAACAATTGAATTCTTGGAAAATGCAGCGATGAATAAAACTATGGGTGCTACCACTATCCACAAGGATGATTACTTTCCTATTTTTGATGTAACCAATTAATTTGAGAGTCTGGGGAGAAGAGAAGCCAATGAGGGAATTAATTGAAATCATTAGGTAAACTTTTGGTGGATCAGAGGGTGGGGTGAGGTCATATGGTGGTGATAGTTCCTCCACAAATGAAACAACAACATATTCTTCAGAAAGATCCTCAGTCACAGCCATAAAAAGATTGTTTTCCTTACACTTGTGCCTGAGAAAATATTTTTCATCACAATTATAACAAAGACCCTTGAGTTGATGTGCATCCATTTCAGCCCTGGTTAATTTCTAGATCTTCAGGGAATTTGCAGAAGGGGAATAATTGGTGGGTTTAGGGTGAGGAGGAAAGGAGGGTTTACGGGTCTAGGAGGATACAATATGTTATGCTTCCTTGGCTCATTGAGTAGCTTCCAACCAAGTCTAGGGGCGTGACATGAGAACATGGGAACGAATTTCATCTTTGAGACCATTGATAAAGCATTCCCTAAAGAAAGCATCTGACATGTCCTTCGTTCTAAAAACCAAGTGCTCAAATGTGGAAATAAATTCTTCCACTATCCCAGAATGATTTAGCTTGGTCAAACGGCCTAAATGGTGGGTGTTAGAGTCAAAGTGGTCATAAATTTCGGCCACAAATTGTGTCCAAGTAACATACCCTTGGCGTTCCTTTTTACACCATTACCATCATTTCCATTGTTCCAGATCTAGATGTAGGACACCATAATGAAGCTTGGTTAAATCATTAGTAATGCCATGTAAAGATAAATAATGTTCCATTTGGGTGACCCAGCCTGTGGGATCTGATCCATCAAATTTGTTCACCTCAATCCTGGGAGGGTGGAGATCTCGAGAAAAGTGGTTAGTATGAGGACCTTGGCAATGGGAAGAGTCATGGCCATCCTGATAAGAAGGTTTTTCAGAAGAGAAAGGGTTATGGTAATGTCCCATGAAGTGTTCTTTTAGGTATTTGATGTATGAACAAAGTTCCTTGAGGATCGCAATATCCAAATTGATTGAGCTAAGGTTAACATTGATATTCTTGATGTCTTCTTGGTTCTGGTGGTTGTCAACAATCAAGGTATTGAGTTATTGGGCTTTGGTGGTAGCCATTTGGAAAAATGGGTAGGAAAATGGTATAGGGGAAACAAAAGGGTTCTGGAGGGGTGGGTGGGACCACTATGAAGAAGGGTGTCAAATTATAGGTACCACTGCAATCATGGAAAAAAGGGGGATCCAATGGGATAGGGGCCAAATAAGGGTGTTGGGGAAGGGTCGAGTCCACAAAAAAAATGTGTGTTAAAAATGATAGGTATCACTGGAATTGGGGCAAAGAGAGGAACCCAGTGGAATAGGTCCCAAATAAGTGTGTCGAAGGGACCACTATACTCGTTTTGTTTTTACTCTTGTGGAGTTATACTCGCGCCTGAATAATACTGCAGTCTCGAAATGCCCAAATGCTTCACAGGAAGAAATGTGTAGTAATTTCACAACCAGAATGTAGAAGGCGCAGTTGCGCCGCAATATATCTTATATGTTCTGGGTTTTTTTTGTCCCGGGGGTAGGATATTCAGGGTTTCTACAGACAAGGGTTTGCCCTGTGTTATAGCTCTCTGATATATGTGCGGGGTCCAACAGTATTACTCGGCCCAATATCTCAGGGTACCAACTAAAGAGGCTAGATCGTGCCCTTAGCTGTACTATCTGACTACCAAGGTACTAGAGAGTATCTTACTAAGTGTTTTTTTTGGTGGCACTATAGCAGTTAGGCGGCCGATCAATTTATCTATGGAGGGCTTCAGGAAATCTAGGTCGATCCATATACAGGTGTTATCTAATGCGCTACCACTCGAAGGGGTACCAACAGGGGTTACAAGGGTGGCCAACAAATGTGCGCTTAAGTACCTCTTGTATTTCCTACGTGTATGAATCCTCGACCGCGAGTTTATGCACGTAACATCTTTGTAGCTTTAAGACACCAGTATACGTCTCTACCCTAAAAAAAATTAACCCACAATTTTCTGTCGAGGAAGGTGCTCTGATACCACTTGTAGTATTCCAGATATAAAATAGTATGCAGAAAATAAATATTTTAGCATAGAAATGGTACAAAAACAATAATATAACCAGGACAATACCATAATAATACTAGAATAACACCAGAAAGATCACTTTGATTAATGATAGCAATGTTCACTTGCCTCTTCGAGGGGGAAACCTCCAGCAGAGAAAATCTCTATTACAATAATCTCCAAGACAAGATTTCGCATACCCTATACTCCTATTTATACTAAATCTATCTATCCAAAAAAACAATCTAGAGGAAGATCCTTCTATAAGAGGAATCTTCTATTAGGTCTTCTTACATTTGACGTATTCTTCCTTATTGCTAGGCCTTATTAATATTGGCCTTTATTACATGGAATTATATTATTCTACCTACGTGAGGGGTTAGGGATCTTATATCCCTAACATACTCTACATGTGTGGAAACAAATACAGAATAACAACATCATGCTTTACATGTACAAACTCCATTATACAGAACAACACCAATTGATCATATGCAACATTATACAGGAAATAAACCCATATCAAACATGGGTAAATAAGCACACAGTAAATTAGACAAGCACATAAAAGGCACTTATCTTTTATAAAGAGTCACCAACTATGCACAAATCTTAGACGTTCTTCCCAGCCATAGACTCTGTTGCTCATACAATTTCAGTAATATGTCACCCCTGAGATGGGGCATAAAATCCACCAAGGAAAAAATGATTCCTAATGCCAAGATAAGGTCTGATAATCAACAGAATTAATCAATCCAAGGTGCCCAACTGTTGGAACTAGCCTACATTCTCTCAATCCCCACATGCCCGTCCCACCCCAGGAAGTGTGCCTCTTCTCTGCTCAATAGTCCCTTGACTGCCCCACTTCCCTTCTAGGGCTTCATCAATAGGCTGGATAGGAAGTCTCAGATCCCTAGAACTAATTCCCAATGCATCAGGGAACAATTCTTAGAAAATATCTCACCCGAAGAGAATTCTAATGGGCCTAAGAACCCGCTTCTTATACATCAAATCTCTCACCTAGAGAGAATGCTCACAGGACTGACAACTCGCCTCTTCGACAACACAAAATCTGGTTACTAGATGGAAACCCCTTTCCAAGTTTTTCTCTACATATAAGGTAATGGTCGTCCCTAGTTCAGAAGGTCTGACCCTTGAAGAAAATGAGTAAAATCCCCCAAAATACACTAAGGTTCAGCCATATATTTTCATGGTCATAACTAGACACTTGTCACCTTCAAAATTAGCTTTAGCCATTTGGTGACTCGTTCTCATCCCTCGGGAACTTAGGATAAATAAATATTTATAAATTATACTTTTTAGAAATATTAATAAAATATTCCCTTGGACTCAAGCCCCCTTTTCCCTTTTCGGTGGAGTTTATCCCCCGGTCTCTTTTCATTTGATTGGTTTGCACATAGCGATGTGATTTTATTAATAATTTGAGTGTGATTTCACTTTACAAGGATAAGCACACTAGCTTTTTTACATCCCGCCTCACCAACCCAATAACCACATAGGATACACACACACACACACACACATATATATATATAACTCGGTTCGATGCACACTTCAACGTAATCCTCGCACACTTACTCAAGTGCATGAAACATTATGGAATGTGCACACCCTTCCCTTGATGTGCAATCCACGCACACTTACTTAGGTGCACGCAACACTATGGAATGTGCACGCTCTTTCTTTGGAAAACAATCCTTACACACTACTCAGGTATGCACAAAACTAAACTAAAACTTGGTGCCAATGGCTCACCAACCTATATGTACATTTTCATTTTTGTTTACAATTGGGGTTCGGATTAGGGGTATTACAAAATGTGAAGAAAATTTTCAATGCTTAAAGGATTTGTTAATCAATTCACCTATTTTGAAAGATGCAGATCCAAATGAGGATTTTGTTGTGTGCACATATGCATGCAAGGAAGGGTTTGGTGGAGTTCTTATGCAAAATAGACATGTAAATTGTTACGAGTCTAGAAAATTGAAGGAACACAAAATAAATTATGCCAAATATGACTTAAGGATGTGGAGGCATTACCTCATGGCCATGAAATTTGAATTAAGGATAGACCATAGTGGTCTAAAATATATGTTTGAACAACCAACACAAAATGTTAAACAAACTAGATGGATAGAATTTATTGGTGAATATAACTTTGATATCAAACACATAAAGGGAAAAGAGAACAAGGTGGTTGATGCACTCAGCAGAAGGGTGCATAAAATGCATGTTACAACCATTAGTATGTACAAGACAGATTTAAAAGATAGAATTCTAGAGGTTGTAATAAAAGATGAACATTATGTGCAAGTTAAATAAAGCTTACAACAAAATGATATACAACAGAAATGTAAATATTACAAGCTGGAAGAGGATGTAATCCTCTTATTTTGAAACAAAGTTTATGTTCCCAATTCTCAGGAATTGAGAAATTTAGTCCTAAAGGAGATGCATAATGTTCCATATGTTGGACATCCAAGATATTAAAAAACTATTACAGCTGTAAGAGGCCAATATTTTTGGCATGGTATGAAGAAAGATATCAGTAATTATTTGGCTAGATGCATAGAATGTCAGAAGGTAAAGGCTGATCACATGCATCCAATGAGATTGTTATAGCGATTTCTCATTCCTGAATGGAAATGAGAAGTTACTATTGATTTCATTACTAAATTTCCTAGGAAAACAAGGAAACATGATTCCATCATGGTAGTGGTGGAAAAACTTACAAATGCTACACATTTCATTATGTTAAAGGTACCTCATAAGGTAGTCAATATTGCAGAAATTTACATGAGAGAAATTTTTGGCTACATGGTGTGTCTAAGACAATAGTGTCGAATCGAGATCCCAAGTTCACTTCCAATTTTGGAGGGGTTTTTTTAAGGGATTTCAGACAAATTTAAATTTCAATACAACATATCACTCAGAGTCGGATGGGTAGACATAAAGAGTTAATAAAATAATTGAAGATATGTTGAGAATGCATGTAATGGACAAGCCTTCTAAGTGGGAGGACGATATCCATTTGGTTGAGTTTGCATAAAAAAATGGATATCAGATATCATTAAAGATGAGTCTATTTGAAGCCTTGTATTACAGAAAATGCAACACACAAGTAAGTTGGGATAACCCAACAGACAGAGTTGTGATTGGGCTAGAGTTGTTAAAGGAAATGGAAGAGCATATGGTAAAAATCAGACAAAATTTGCACAAGATCGACATAAGAGCTATATTGATATAAAGAGAACAAATAGAGAAGTCAAAGTGGGAGATCATTTGTTTTTAAAAGTTAAAGCCAAGAGAAGCTCGTTGAAACTAGGAAGCTGCCCAAAGTTGGCAATGAGATATTGTGGGCCTTTTGAGGTCTTAGAAAAGATAAGACCAGTTGCATACATCTTAGCATTACCTGCATCCATGAGAATTCATAATGTTTTCCATGTGTCTTTGTTAAAAAAGTATGTGCCTATTAAATCCTAATCATGTGATTGATTGGAATGTGATCTAGGTGGAACACGAAGGTGATTTACAGGTGGAACCAATGTGCATCCTAGACTGGAAGGTCAAAGTGATCAGGAACAAAGTCATAGGCTTGGTAAAGGTTCAATGGACATACTACAGTCCTGAAGATGCTACACGGGAACACGAGGAAGCCATGCGGGAAGCATACCCACAATTTTTTACAGATTTTGAAGAAAACTAATGTACATTTGTACATAAGAAAATGAAGACTCCATTTTGGAAGTTGAAGTTCCTGGAGCCACAAATATGATATTCATGTTCAACCAATGAGGGGTTCAGGGGAAAAGGGATTTGTTGGTTGGAATTGATGTGTGAGTCATTAAGTTGTGGAATTATCAAGTAACTTGATGTAATGTTTTATATATGTCAATGTGTAAATTGTATGGTTGTGTGCCTTGAGGACA
>ML777375.1:1019643-1054570 GCA_009831015.1 Picea engelmannii | reverse complement strand
CTACAAACTACATTGTCCTCAAGCCACACAACCATACAGTTTACACATTGACATATATAAAACATTACATCAAATTACTTGATAATTCCACAACTTAATGACTCACACATCAATTCCAACCAACAAATCCCTTTTCCCCTGAACCCCTCATTGGTTGAACATGAATATCAAATTTGTGGCTCTAGGAACTTCAGCTTCCAAAATGGAGTCTTCATTTTCTTATATACAAATGTACATTAGTTTTCTTCAAAATCTGTAAAAAATTGTGGGTATGCTTCCCGCATGGCTTTCTCGTGCTCCCGTGTAGCATCTTCAGTACCGTAGTATGTCCATTGATCCTTTACCAAGCCTATGACTTTGTTCCTGATCACTTTGACCTTCCAGTCTAGGATGCACACTGGTTCCACCTGTAAATCACCTTTGTGTTCCACCTAGATCACATTCCAATCAATCACATGATTAGGATTAGGCAGATACTTTTTTAACAAAGACACATGGAAAACGTTACGAATTCTCATGGATGCAGGTAATGCTAAGATGTATGCAACTGGTCCTATATTTTCTAAGACCTCAAAAGGTCCACAATATCTCATTGCCAACTTTGGGCAACTTCCTAGTTTCAACGAGCTTCTCTTGGCTTTAACTTTTAAAAACAAATGATCTCCCACTTTGAATTCTCTATTTGTTCTCTTTATATCGACATAGCTCTTATGTCGATCTTGTGCAAATTTTGTCTGATTTTTACCATATGCTCTTCCATTTCCTTTAACAACTCTGGTCCAATCACAACTTTGTCTGTTGGGTTATCCCAACTTACTAGTGTGTTGCATTTTCTGTCTTACAAGGCTTCAAACAGACTCATCTTTAATGATATCTGATATCCATTTTTGTATGCAAACTCAACCAAATGGATATCCTCCTCCACTTAGAAGGCTTGTCCATTACATACATTCTCAACATATCTTCAATTATTTTATTAACTCTTTATGTCTACCCATCTGACTCTGAGTGATATGTTGTATTGAAATTTAAATTTGTCCCAAATCCCTTAAAAAACCCCCTCCAAAATTGGAAGTGAACTTGGGATCTCGATCCGACACTATTTTCTTAGACACACCATGTAGCCAAAAATTTCTCTCATGTAAATTTATGCAATATTGACTACCTTATGAGTTACCTTTAACAGAATGAAATGTGTAGTGTTTGTAAGCTTGTCCACCACTACCATGATGGAATCATGTTTCCTTGTTGTCCTAGGAAATTTAGTAATGAAATCAATAGTAACTTCTCATTTCCATTCAGAAATGAGAAATCACTACAAAAATCTCGTTGGATGCATGTGCTCAGCCTTTGCCTTCTGACATTCTATGCATCTAGCCAAATAATTAGTGATATATTTCTTCATACCATGCCAAAAATATTGGCCTCTTACAGCTGTAATAGTTTTCTGATATCTTGGATGTCCAACATATGGAACATTATGCATCTCCTTTAGGACTAAATTTCTCAATTCCTGAGAATTGGGAACATAAACTTTGTTTCAAAATAAGAGGATTACATCCTCTTCCAGCTTGTAATATTTACATTTCTGTTGTATATCATTTTGTTGTAAGCTTTATTTAACTTGCACATAATGTTCATCTTTTATTACAACCTCTAGAATTCTATCTTTTAAATCTGTCTTGTACATACTAATGGTTGTAACATGCATTTTATGCACCCTTCTGCTGAGTGCATCAACCACCTTGTTCTCTTTTCCCTTTATGTGATTGATATCAAAGTTATATTCACCAAGAAATTCTAGCCATCTAGTTTGTTTAACATTTTGTGTTGGTTGCTCAAACATATATTTTAGACCACTATGGTCTGTCCTTAATTCAAATTTTATGCCCATGAGGTAATGCCTCCACATCCTTAAGGCATGTATTATAACTGCTAACTGTAAGTCATATTTGGCATAATTTATTTTGTGTTCCTTCAATTTTTTAGACTCGTAACAAATTACATGTCTATTTTGCATAAGGACTCCATCGAACCCTTCCTTGCATGCATATGTGCACAGAACAGAATCCTCATTTGGATCTGCAACTTTCAAAATATGTGAATTGATTAACAAATCCTTTAAGCATTGAAAATTTTCTTCACATTTTGTAATACCCCTAATCCGAACCCCAATTATAAACGAAAATGAAAATGTACATATAGGTTGGTGAGCCATTGGCACCAAGTTTTAGTTTAGTTTTGCGCGTACCTGAGTAGTGCGTAAGAATTGTTTTCCAAAGAAAGAGTGTGCACATTCCACAGTGTTGCATGCACCTAAGTAAGTGTGCGTGGATTGCACATCAAGGGAAGGGTGTGCACATTCCATAATGTTGCATGCACCTGAGTAAGTGTGCGAGGATTACGTTGAAGTGTGCATCGAACCGAGTTATATATGTGTGTGTGTGTGTGTGTGTCCTATGTGGTTATTGGGTTGGTAAGGTGGGATGTAAAAAAGCTAGTGTGCTTATCCTTGTAAAATGAAATCACACTCAAATTATTAATAAAGTCACATCGCTATGTGAAAACCAATCAGACGAAAAGAGGCTGGGGGATAAACTCCATCGAAAAGGAAAAAGGGGGCTTGAGTCCAAGGGAATATTTTATTAATATTTCTAAAAAGTATAATTTATAAATATTTATTTATCCTAAGTTTTCGAGGGATGAGAACGAGTCACCAAATGGATAAAGCTAATTTTGAAGGTGACAAGTGTCTAGTTATGACCATGAAAACATATGGCTGAACCTTAGTGTATTTTGGGGGATTTCACTCATTTTCTTCAAGGGTCAGACCTTCTGAACTAGGGACGACCATTACCTTATATGTAGAGAAAAACTTGGAAAGGGGTTTCCATCTAGTAACCAAATTTTTTGTTGTCGTAGAGGCGAGTTGTCAGTCCCGTGAGCATTCTCTCTAGGTGAGAGATTTGATGTCTAAGAAGCAGGTTTTCAGGCCCATGAGAATTCTCTTCGGGTGAGATATTTTCTAAGAATTGTTCCCTGATGCATTGGGAATTAGTTATAGGGCTCTGAAACTTCCTATCCAGCCTATTTTTTAAGCCCTAGAAGGGAAGTGGGGCAGTCAAGGGATTATTGAGCAGAGAAGAGGCACACTTCCTGGGGTGGGACGGGCATGTGGGGATTGAGAGACTGTAGGCTAGTTCCAACAGTTGGGCAGCTTGGACTGATTAATTCTGTTGATTATTAGACCTTATCTTGGCATTAGGAATAACTTTTTCCTTGGTGGATTTTAAGCCCCATCTCAGGGGTGACGTATTGCTGAAATTGTATGAGCAACAAAGTCTATGGCTGGGAGGAACGTCTGAGATCTGTGCGCAGTTGGTGACTCTTTATAAAAGATAAGTGTCCTTTATGTGCTTGTCTAATTTATCATGTGCTTATTTACCCATGTCTGATATGGGTTTATTTCCTGTATGATGTTGCATATGATCAATTGGCGTTGTTTTGTATAATGGAGTTTGTACATGTAAAGCATGATGTTGTTATTCCGTATTTGTTTCCACACATGCAGAGTATGTTAGGGATCTAAGCTCCCTAACCCCTCACGTAGGTAGAATAATATAACTCCATGTAATAAAGGCCAATATTAATAAGGCCTAGCAATAAGGAAGAATACGTCAAATGTAAGAAGACATAATAGAAGATTTCGCTTATAGAAGGATCTTCCTCTAGATTGTTCTTTTGGATAGATAGATTTAGTATAAATAGGAGTATAGGGTATGTGAAATCTTGTCTTGGAGATTATTGTAATAGAGATTTTCTCTATTGGAGGTTTCCCCCTCAAAGAGGCAAGTGAACATTGCTATCATTAATCAAAGTGATCTTTCTGGTGTTATTATGGTATTATTATGGTATTTTCCTGGTTATATTATTGTTTTTGTACCATTTCTATGCTAAAATATTTATTTTCTGCATACTATTTTATATCTGGAATACTACAAGTGGTATCAGAGCACCTTCCTTGACATAAAATTGTGGGTCAATTTTTTTCAGAGTAGAGACGTATTCTGGCATCTTAAAGCTACAAATATCTGTCGTTACGTGCATAAACTCGCGGTCGAGGATTCATACATGCAGGAAATAAAAGAGGTACTTAAGCGCACATTTGTTGGCCACCCTTGTAACCCCTGCTGGTACCCCTTCGAGTGGTAGCGCATCAGATAACACCTGTATGGATCGACCTAGATTTTCTGAAGCCCTCCATAGATAAATTGATCGGCCACCTAACTGATATAGTGCCACCGAAAAAAACACTCGAGAAGATAATCTCTAGTACCTTGGTAGTTAGATAGTACGACTAAGGGCACGATCTAGCCTCCTTAGTTGGTACCCTGAGATATTGGGCCGAGTAATACTGTTGGACCCCGCACATATATCAGAGAGATATAACACAGGGAAAACCCTTGTCTATAGAAACCCTGATTATCCTACCCCCGAGACGAAAAAAACCCAGAACATACAAGATCTATTGCGGCGCAACTGTTCCTTCTACATTCTGGTTGCAAAATTACTACACATTTCTTCTTGTTAATCATTTGGGCATTTTGATACTGCAATATTATTCAGGTCGGAGTATAACTCCACAAGAGTAAAAAAAAAATGATTATAGTGGTCCCTCCGACACACTTATTTGGGACCTATTCCACTGGGTTCCTCTCTTTGCCTCGATTCCAGTGATACCTATCATTTTTAACACACATTTTTTTTGTGGACTCGACCCTTCCCCGACACCTGTATTTGGCCCCTATCCCATTGGATCCCCCTTTTTTCCATGATTGCAGTGGTACCTATAATTTGACACCCTTCTTCGTACTGGTCCCACCCACCCCTCCAAAACCCTTTTGTTTCCCCTATACCATTTTCCTACCCATTTTTCCAAATGGCTACCACCAAAGCCCAAGAACTCAATACCTTAATTGTTGACAACCACCAAAACCAGGAAGACATCAAGAATATCAATGTCAACCTTAGCTCAATCAATTTGGATATTGCGATCCTTAAGGAACAATGTTCATACATCAAATACCTAAAATAACACTTCATGGGACATTACCATAACCCTTCCTCTTCTGAACAACCTTCTTATCATGATGACCATGACTCTTCCCATTGCCAAGGTCCTCATACTAACCACTTTTCTCGATATATCCACCCTCCCAGGATTGAGGTGAACAAATTTGATGGATCAGATCCCACAGGTTGGGTCACCCAAATGGAACATTATTTATCTTTGCATGGAATTACTGATGATTTAACCAAGCTTCATTATGGTGTCCTACATCTAGATTCGAAACAATGGCAATGATGGAAATGGTGTAAAAATAAACGCCAAGGGTATGTTGCTTGGACACAGTTTGTGGCCGAAATTTATGACCACTTTGACTCTAACACCCACCATTTAGGCTGTTTGACCAAGTTAAAGCATTCTGGGATAGTGGAAGAATTTATTTCCACATTTGAGCACTTGGCTTTCAGAACGAGGGCATGTTAGATGCTTTCTTTAGGGAATGATTTATCAGTGGTCTCAAAGATGAAATTCGTTCCCATGTTCTCATGTCACGCCCCCAGACTTGGTTGGAAGCTACTCAATGAGCCAAGGAAGCACAACATATTGTATCCTCCCAGACCCACAAACCCTCCTTTCCTCCTCGCCCTAAACCCACCAATTATTCCCCTTCTGCAAATCCCCTCAAGATCTAGAAATTGACTAGGGATGAAATGGATGCACATCAACTCAGGGGTCTTTGTTATAATTGTGATGAAAAATATTTTCTCAGGTACACGTGTAAGAAAAAAAATCTTTTTATGGTTGTGACTAAGGATCTTTCTAAAGAAGATGTTGTTGTTTCATTTGTGGAGGAACTATCACCACCATCTGACCTCACCCCACCCTCTGATCCACCAAAAGTTTACCCGGTGATTTCAATTAATTCCCTCACTAGCTTCTCTGCTCCCTAGACTCTCAAATTAATTGGTTACATCAAAAATAGGAAAGTCATCATCCTTGTGGACAGTGGTAGCACCCATAGTTTCATTCATCGCTGCATTTTCCGAGAATTCAATTGTTAC
The DNA here is from genome assembly GCA_009831015.1 of Picea engelmannii. NCBI lineage: Eukaryota > Viridiplantae > Streptophyta > Pinopsida > Pinales > Pinaceae > Picea > Picea engelmannii. The sequence goes on along the minus strand of ML777375.1, from coordinate 1,048,441 downwards.
ATCCATGCCGTCAATAATTTTCAGATCATGATTGCCAATGGAGGTTCCATGAAAAGTGGGGGATGATGTGAAAATGTGCGACTTCAAATTGGTCAGTATCACCTGAAATCCCATATGTTTTATATAGACATGGGTGGTCATGACATTGTTCTTGGTGTCGAATGGTTACACACTCTAGGATCCATTCTCATGGATTTCAAGGACTTGACCATGCAATTCCAATAGGAGGGACAACAATATCAGTTCCAAGGCATCACAACAGGCTCCCCTAAGATCACCAGTTCCCATCACATGGAAAATCTCCTCAAAAAAGGTCATTCGGGAATTATAGCCCAAGTCCACTCCATTCATGATGTTGAGACACCTTCTGTGCATCCTGACCTCCAATCTATCCTCTCCTGCCACCAAGTTGTTTTTACCACTCCTAAAGAACTCCCCCCTTCTTGTGGAGTCGATGATCATTCCATCCCTCTCATCCCAAGCAGTCTTCCTCCCAATGTTCAGACTTATTGTCATCCATTTTACCAAAAGAATGAAATTGAGAAAAAATTTCATGAATTGCTAGAAGCAGGTGTTATCTGTCCCAATACTAGCCCCTATTCTTCCCCTATGGTCATGGTACTCAAGAAATAAGGTACTTGGTGCATGTGTCCTGATTTACGTGCTCTCAACAAACTCACAATCAAAGACAAATTCCCCATTCCTATCATTGAAGACCTCTTGGATGAATTGAGTGGTCCTCAATACTTCACCAAATTGGATCTACGTTCTGGCTACCACCAGATCCGTATGAAAGAAGAAGACATTCCCAAGACTTCATTTTGCACTCATGAGGGTCATTATGAATTCTTGGTAATTCCCTTTGGCTTGTGTAATGCTCCTTCCACTTTCCAAAGTCTTATGAATCATGTCTTCTGTTCTTTTATTTGTCATTTTGTCTTAGTTTTCTTTGATGATATTCTCATCTATAGTAAAACTTGGACATCCCATCTTTCCCATGTGAATCAAGTTCTCCATCTACTCTCTAAGCACAAAATTTTAATCAAATAATATAAATGTGCCTTTGGTGCCTCAGAAGTGGAATACCTGGGTCATATTGTCGAAAAGGATGGTGTCCGAGTGGATCCTAAGAAAATTGAATCTATGAAAGATTGGATTTGCCCTAAAACTCTTATGAGCTTGCGTGGTTTTCTGGGTTTAACAGGCTATTATAGGAAGTTTTTTTTTCAGAATTATGGAAAAATTTCCGCTCCTCTCACTTATCTCTTTAAAAAGAATGCTTTCTCTTGGAATTTAGCTGCAGATCATGCCTTCCAAGCCTTGAAATATGTTATGTGATAGACCCCTGTCCTATCCCTTTCAAACTTCGCTAAGACATTCGTATTGGAATGTGATGCTTTAGGGAAGGAATTGGAGCCGTCCTAATGCAATATGGTCGGCCTTTGGCCTTCACTAGAAAACAACTTTTAGAGCAACAATTGGGCTAATCCATTTATGAAAAGGAAATGTTAGCTATTCTTCATGTTGTCAATCTTTGGTGTCCTTATTTATTGGGTCAACGATTCCAAATCAAAACTAATCATCAAAGCCTCAAGTATTTCCCGAAACAACACAATTCATCCTCGATGTAGAAAAAATGGGTGACCAAGATATTTGGATATGATTATGAGATTATTTACAAGAAGGGAAAGGAAAATGTAGTGGTCGATGCTATTTCCCGGAAATATGAGGAAGATGGGTCCCTTTTCTCCCTCTCCTTCATTGTACCAGATTGACTCCAAGCTGTTCGTCAGGAATGGCTGCAAGACCCCATAATTTCTAGCCTGCTCCACCAATTGAAACACAATTCTTCAGTTTCTCCAGGGTACTCTTAGCACAATGAAGAGATTTGCTAAAAAGGCCATTTGTATTTATGCAAGAAATCAAAACTTAAATTCACAGTGCTTTCTAAACTTCATTCCTTACCCACAGTGGGGAATTTAGGGTTTACCAAAACCTATGAAATGGTCAAACGTTCTTTTTTCTGGGATGGTATGAAACATGACGTCCACACCTTTGTGGTTGAATGTGATATCTGTCAATGCAACAAGGGAGAAACTGTCAAAGCTCCGGACACACTCCAACTGCTTCCGATTCCCCCTTTCCATTTGGCGAGATATTTCTATGGATTTCATTGTAGGCTTCCCTAAATCGGAAAATAAGTCATTCATCATGGTGGTCGTAGATCGTCTCTGCAAATATGCCCATTTTTGTGCTCTTCAACACCCATTCATAGCCACCATAGTGGGTCAAATATTCATGGATAATATCCTCAAGCTTCATGGCATGCCTAATTCTATTGTCTCTGGCATAGACCCCACTTTCACCAACAATTTTTGGTAATAATTTTTCAAGCTACGGGGAACCTAATTGCATCTCAACATTGCTTATGACCCCAAAACAAATGGACAGACTGAAGTTGGAAACAAGTATTTGGAAACATATCTGCGGTGTTTTGCATTTGAGAGGAAAAATTAGTGGGCTCAATGGTTACCCCTAGCTGAATGGTGGTACAACACAACTTACCATACAATTACTCGCATGAATCCTTTTTAAGTTGTCTATGGCGAAAATCCTCCCTCAGTTCTCTCATATATGCCAGGGGTCTTGAAGGTTCAATAGGTTGAAAAAAATATTACAGTCCAAGAGGCTATTCTTCGTGCCCTCAAAGACAATTTGGTCATGGATCAGAATCACATGAAGCAACAAGCAGATCAAGGTAATTCTGAATGCCATTTTGTTGAAGGGGACCAAGTGTTTCTTCAACTACAACCTTATAAGAATACTTCACTCAAATTTGAACACTGTCAGAAACTTGGGCCCAAATTTTATGGTCCTTATACAATTCTCAAGCGTGTGGGATCGGTGGCCTATTAGTTATCTCTACATAGTCAATTGAAGCTCCATCCTATTTTTCATGTTTCCTTCTTAATGAAGGTGATTGGAACTAAGTGGCAAACTCAAAATAGTCTTCGTTAGCGCACCATCAAGGAAGTGTTAGTCCAATGGAAATATACAACTATAGAAGATGCCACCTGTGAGCCGACCACAATTCTACAACAATTTCCTCATCTGATGCCTTGAGTACAAGGTTATTCTTCAAGGGGGAGGACATGTTAGGGACCTAAGCTCCCTAACCCCTCACCTAGGCAGAATAATATAATTCCATGTAATAAAGGCCGATATTAATAAGGCCTATCAATAAGGAAGAATAAGTCAAATGTCAGAAGACCTAATAGAAGCTTATGCTTCTAGAAGGATATTCCTCTAGATTGTTCTTTTGGATAGATAGATTTAGTATAAATAGGAGTAGAGGGTATGCAAAATATTGTCTTGGAGATTATTGTAATAGAGCTTTGCTCTGATGGAGGTTGTCCCCTTGAAGTGGCAAGTGAACATTGCTATCATTAATCAAGGTGCTCTTTCTGGTGTTATTCCGGTATTATCTTGGCATTGTCTTGGTTATATTATTGTTTATCTACCATTTCTATGCTAAAATGTTTATGTTCTACATACTATTTTATATCTGGAATACTATAGAGTATTACAATTATTAAGTATTACTGTTAGTTAATTTTGTAATAATGGTCATGAGTTTCCAAGGCGAGGCTATAATTATCGTGCACACAGGGAAATAATATGTCCACGCAAGAGGCTGAATTCATTGTGCACGTAGGGAAGAAGATCCACAAGCATAAGGAGAATTTAATATGCGTACGACACCAGAATGGTTGTGCGCACAATAGTAATCATGTGTTTAGAGTGGTTACATGCGCAATAATGTTTTTGTTCTCTGAATGATTGTGCATGCAGTTGTATTATGTGTTAATTCCTCTATTATAAGTAGTGTTTGAAGAGAAAAATTTGTGTGGCATGATCCATATTCGGATCATGCACATTAACTCACGTGTTTTTCTGTAGATTAATGTTATAGTGTAGAATCTGCACACTAAATTTTTGGAGTGGAATTTTTCATCAGTGAGCTAGGTATGTTACAAAGTGGTATCAAAGAATTTTGTTAGAGTTGGTAATGGGGGACGTTATAAATTGGTATCAGAACTCTAGTTTCAACACTGAGCCTGCATGGGAAAAGTATATACTTAAGGTAAAATCCAGACTAGTAAGTGGTCGAATTTGGAATTACAACGTGGCCATGGTGCACATAAAATAAGAATTCACAAGTGTGTGCACTAAATTTTGACATTGCGGGGTGCGACATTGGAAATGCAGAGAAAAAATGGTGCACGTGTGTGCACACTAAAATTTTGGGGGTGGGTGGAGAAAAACTTATGGTGCATGCGTAATATTGATACATGTTTATACGTTAAATATTGATATTGTGCATTGGTATGTGTTGAATACTAGTGCATGCACGAGCTTCATAAGGAAGAAAGAAAGAGTAAAAGGGTATTTGGGTGAATTCCAAATGACCATAATTTAATGCGCAAGACTCAGAATTGTGCAAGGGAGTGGTCGATGGGAAATTTTTAGACAAATGAGCCCAATTATTCATCCGTAAATTTTGAATTGGAATGTTAAAATCAACCAAGAAATCAGAAGAAAGGATTCTGACAAAATTGTGCATAATTTTCATGGATTTGTTGCATGAATTCATCTAACAAATATTTTTGCCTGCACATTTTGCAAAATTAACAACGATTAGATCAGGACAGAATCAACACACAAAGTCAAAAACATGGAAGATGCGCAAAGAACTTACAACCATGGTGATGAATTCAAGGGTTTGTATATCGATATGGGTATTGATAGTACATAATACAAGGAGGAGTGCATAAAATTGGTAGAGACCATAAAGGGATTGCAAAAAGATGCCCAAAGCTATAAAGTTGATAATGAGAGGCTTATGAAATTAAAGGAGAAACAAGATGTCTTCAATATCAAGTTGATACAAAGCTTGGATAGAATATGAAAGAAAATGGATAAGGAGACAAAGTTAAGAAGGTCGAGAATTTGTAGGCTTCATGATGAGAGAGAAAAACAAGAAGTGTTGACAGGAATCACCATCACTCACCAAAAAATTCATTTAGGAAAGCACGTAGTAGATCAAGTGCATATCCTATCATAAAGCATAAGAGAAGGATTGGGGTGGACGAGCTATAGGGAGAAACAAATAAGATCAAGCCTCATACATTAGATGGTGAGCAAAAGAAGGTCGAATATGTAGAGACCTGGCTGCTGGACATGAGGAAGTACTTCTAGTTGCATAATTACTCTGTGTAGAAGGAAGGGAGAATTTCCTTCTATCGACTAAAGAGAAAAGCATCAATTTGGTGGGGTCATTTCATGCAAGTGCAACACATTGATGAGAAGAAGGTTACTTGGAGGGAGTTTAAAAGGTATTTTCAAAAGAAATGCTTAACCAAGCGATACTATGACAAGAAAATGAAGGATTTGTTTGAACTCAAGCTTGGGAGTATGACAATAGATGAGTATGAAATAATATTCTTAGAGCCACTGAAATATGTTTCATTTATCAAGGAAGAGAAAGTTAAAATTCAGAGGTACCTAAGTGGGATGCCATCATTTTTCAGAGTTAAGATACAATATGATGACTCCAAGAAATTGGAGGAAACCATAAGGTGATCTAAATGCCTCTATGATTAGCAAAGGGGAAGAACAACTTTACAAAAGGCTTGGGAAGACAAGAAGAAAATCAAGATGGAACAGAGGAAAAAGGGGACTAAGCCACCATTTTTCAGAAATACTTCTCAAGGACAACCAACTCCCAAGGAGCCCAAAATGATAAAGGAAATAGGGAAAATACCAAGGCAACCACCTATTCAATATTGGGGTTGTGGGGGATACCACATGTAAAAATATTTCCCTCACATAGGTGAAAAAGTGAGGATTGTTCACAATGTAAAACAAGTTGTGATAGTTGAAGACATGGGAATAAACGTACCAAGGATCTATGTTGCCTGGATAACAAGCAAGTTGAGTTTTAGTCGCACATGATTGAAGTGGAAGGTAATATTAATGACCAATGCATTTCTATTTTAATAGATTTAGGAGTTAGTCATATCTATCTATATCCTAAGATGGTGGAAAGATTCCAATTTCCAAGAAGCAAGCTTGGAAAACCTTGGTTGGTACAACTAGCTACATGAGAAAAAAGGAAAATTAATGAGATGGTTAAGGAATGTCCAATGGATATGAATGGGCTAAGCACAAAATCTGATTTGAATATCATACCTTTGGGCTCTTGTGATTTCCTCATTGGTATGGATTGGTTGGACTAGCATCATGTTGTTCTAGACTGTTACAATAAGACATTTACTTGCTTGGATGAGGAAGGAAAATTAAGAGAAGTTCAAGGCATTCCAAGAGTTGTAACTATTATAGAAGTTCCAGTCTTGCAATTGAGGAAAAGATACATGAAAGGATGTCAAGTATTTGCAGTGCACATGGAGGAGACACTTCAGGATAAAGTGCCAAATGTTGAAGAATGCATAGTACTAAAAGAATTTGAAGATGTCTTTAAAGCAATACTAGGGTTTCCACCAAGAAGAGATAACGATTTCTCTATTTGATGCCTAGATCAGCCATAGTATCCAAGGCTCTTTATAGGATGAGTACACTAGCGCTAAAGGGATTGCATATGCAACTTGAAGAGATTCTAAAGAAGGGATATATATGCCCAAGTGTGTCACCTTGGGGTGCCCCAGTATTTTTTGTGAAGAAGAAGGATGGTACGTTGAGGATTTTTATTGACTTCAAACAATTGGACAAAGTAACATTAAAGAACAAGTACCCTTTCCCAATGATAGATGACCTCTTTGACTAACTGAGGGGCGTGTATATATTTTCAAAGATTGATCTTAGATCTGGATATCACCAAGTGAGAATTAAAGAAGAAGACATAAAAAATACTTCCTTCAAAATGAGGTATGACCATTAAGAGTTTACAATAGTTCCATTTGGGTTGTCAAATGCACCAACTGTCTTCATGTGTTTAATGAATGGTATTTTTAGAGACTACTTATATAAGTTTGTCATTGTATTTTTGGATGACATCCTTATTTAATCAAAGTCCGAAGAAGAACATGAGCAACACTTGAGGATGGTGCTACAAGTATTGAGAGAACATCAGTTGTATGCAAAGTTGAGCAAGTGCTGATTCTACCAGAGGTAGGTTCATTACTTGGGTCATATCATTTTAGAGGAAGGGATAGTTGTGGACCCTAAAAAGATAAAAGACATTGAAGGATGGCCAACACCAAAGAATGTCATAGAGGCGAGATCCTTCATGGGACTTGCAAGTTACTACATAAGATTCATTGAGGGATTCTCAAAGATTGCATATCCAATTACATCCTTGCAAAATAATGGTGTGCGATTTGAATGGACTCCAGATTGTGTAAGGATTTTTCATCACTTGAAGAGTTTGTTGACAAGTGCACCAATTTTTAGAATTGTTGATCTTAATGAAGACTTCGTTGTGTGCATGGATGTATGCAAGGAAGAGATCGATGGAGTCCTTAGTCAGAATGGGCATGTGGTGTGATACGAATCAAGGAAATTAAAGGAGCATGAAATGCACTATCCTACTCATGATTTGGAATTGGCATCCATAGTGCATGCCTTGAAGATGTGGAGGAACTACCTCATGGGAAGAATATTTGAGTTGAGGACAGGCTACAATGATCTGAAATATTTGTTTGGACAACCAAGTTTAAATGTCAGACAAAGAAGATGGATGGAATTCCTCAATGAGTATGACTTTGATATCAAACATATCAAAGGAAAAGAGAACAAGGTGGCTAACGCACTTATCAGGAGGGTGCATGAAATACATGCTACAACCATTAGTGTGTACAAATCAGACTTGAGTGACATAATTTTAGAGGTTTCCAAATCAAATCAGTGATATGTGGACATAAAGACAAATTTACAACAAGGTAAATTGCAACAAAAAATTGAAGGTTATGAGCTAAAAGAGGATGTAATCATCATGTATAGGTGCATAGTTTATGTGCCAAATGTTCAAGAGTTGAAAAATATATTATTGTCAGAGATGCATTAAGTTCCTTATGTTGGGCACCTAGGCTACCAAAAGACAATTGCAGCAGTAAGAAAACAATACTATTGATCGGGCATGAAAAAGGAGGTTGTTGATTTTATTGCTATATGCCTTGAATGTCAAAAGATCAAGGCTAAGCAAAGACACCCAACTGGTTTGCTAAAATATTTTCCCAGTCCTGAGTGGAAATGGGACGTTGTAACCATGGATTTCATTACTAAGCTGCCTAGGAATGATAAGCAATATGATTCTATTATGGTAGTGGTGGACAAGTGTACTAAATCTTCCCATTTTATTCCAGTGAATTCAAATCACAAGGCAACCAACATTGCTGATATATACATGAGAGAAATTGCTAGGCTGCATGGTATACCTAAGACAATTGTGTTTGACAAATATCCCAAGATTACATCAATTTTTTTGAGAGGTCTATTCAAAGGATTTGGGACAACTCTGAACTTTATCACAACATATCACCTCGAGTCAGATGGACAGACAGAGAGGGTAAATCATGTTATTGAAGATATGCTCCGGATGTATGTGATGGATAAACCATCAAAATGAGAATACTACTTACATTTGGTAGAGTTTTCTTACAACAATGGGTATGAAGCATCTTTAAATATGAACCCATTTGGGGCACTTTATGGTAGAAAGTGAAACACACTAGTGAGTTGAGACAACCCAACAAAATGCGCAGTGGTTGGACCAAATCTGCTCCGGGAAATGGAAGAGAAGATGGTGAAGATAAGGAAGAATTTGAAGGATTCCCAAGACTGGAAGAAAATATGCATAGATAAAGGAAGAATCCAAAGATATTTTAAAGTGGGTGACCATGTTTTCTTGAAAGTAAAATCAAGACGCAATTCCCTGAAGTTGGGAAATTGTTCTAAGATGGAAGCACACTACTGTGGGCCATTTGAAATCCTAGAAAGGATTGGTCATGTCACATAAATTATTGCACTGCATGCATCCTTGTGTATTCATAAGTTTTTCCACGTATCTTTGCTCAAAAAGTACGTACCTGATGCTATTCATGTCATTGATTGGAATGTGATTCAGGTGGAGCCAGAAGGCGATTTTTGAGTGCGATTGGTTTGCATATTGGACCGAAAAATAAAACAACTTTGGAATCGAGCCATGGGTATAGTAAATGTCCAATGGACCTAGTAAAATCCTGAGGATGCAACTTAGGAGCGCGAGGATGCTATGCGGGCAAAGTACCTGCATCTTTTTGAAGACTTTTAAAGTTTTTGTATGTACATGTGTATATAATGCACTTAGGACAATGCATAAACAAAGGGGAGGGGAATGTACTACCCCTAATTTGAACTCCAATTTTAAATGAAAATGTAAATGTACATATAGGATGGTGATCTATTGCCACCAATTTTTGGTTCAGTTTTGTGTGCACTTAAACAGTGCGCGAGGAGTTTTTCCAAAGAAAGAGCGCACACATTCCACAGTTGCTAGCGGGAAAACCCCCGTTATGGATACACCAGGGTTTACAATGTAGGCATATCAATAACTGTTTAAAAGTCTCATACTTCTCTAACTACCCCAAACATATGCCAGACTCATGCAAGAAATGTAAAATGAGAAGGATCAGATAATTGTACCTTTACTCCGCGTCCGGTGATGATCCTCTCGTGCTTAATTGCTTCGCTGACTGCAAACCTCCTCCCAAGGCTGGCCTGCATTCAAAGACAAATAAACATGAAACTACAAGAATGCATTTCATGTATGATTAAGGGTCAGATGTTAGAATAAAAACATAAATCAAAATGCAAACATTCGACACATCATGTTATTGGGACAGGAAAAGTACTTCTTTTATTGATAATACAATGATTTCTTACAACCAAAGTCGACTACTGCTCCTTGAACCTGGTTCAAGATCCTTTTCACCAAGATCTAAGTGCAGCTCTGTGTATATTTCTCCTCTCAACCTTATTCTTGGAAAATGGAATGGGTTCTAATGGAGAAAAAAGGGAAAAATTGAGGGATTCAGAGGAAAATCTCACAATAAGGCTGCAAATGCTTGGGGCAAGGAGGGGATGTGAAACGGGCAGAGTTTCATTGTTCTTATTTCTAGATGTGGAATGGAACCCAAACACCTCCTTTTATATGGGAAAAGGATGGTTATTCAGTTGGGTGACAGGCTATAGGCGATGGATTAGTTGGGAAACTACCCAATAGCCTGCAATCTCAACAAATTCCTTGCAACTTTTTAATTTTTGCAACTTTTGCAAGTATACGTGGGATGTAGTGATGCAACATGCATACATACGTGGGCTGTAGTGGTGCAACAAGCATATGTACATGGGAAGTATTGGTGCAAGGCACATACATATTCAAAAAATGAGTTTTTAAGAAGATCAACTCAATGATGGCTTGGAAAAAATAGCAAGTAAGAGGGCCAAGTGCTAGGTATGCATGTATGGAGAAATTTAGGGTTATAACAGATGGCCCCTAATGTGTGATGTCATAAGAGCATATGATGGCCAAAATACATTACAAAATCTTCACCAATGTACGAAGCGAGTGAGCCCGGGACTAGAGTTCAGGAGGTGCCATCTGCAAAAATAACATTTGTCTCTCTAAGGCGGGCATACCCATGCTCGGGATGAAATAAATCATGGCTTCCAATCAAATACACTACATATCCATTCCATATAACTAATTAAATTTTATCCGCGAACAATACACAACGAATCTACATCTCGAAATCAGAGATATACATGTATATTATCCATCTTTAGGAAGCCAATGACGCCTGATGGTTGGAGATGAGGCCTTTCAGAGCTCAAGAAACAAATTCAAGATCTTCAAAACTTAGGTAGGAGTGTAATGTGAGTGTACGACTTCACTACCCAGAAGTCTTCGATGACTCATCGGGAACATACAAGAGGATCTCGGTGATTAGGCATAGAACTTCATCGATTTTGAACAAGGACTTGATTGGGATTTTGGGATGGCCAGACATGAGGTCAAGAGACAAACTTTAGAAAGGATGACTCAGGCTGGGTAAAATTTCCCTTGGAAAAGAGCACGAAAGATGATCAGACTCAGGAAACATGACATTGACATAAGTTTACGATGCAAGAGGCAACACAAACTCTCCAAGTGTTTGGAAGAGTAACCAAACAGAGGAGGAAACAACTCTATGTAGCGAGAACAAATTCCTAAGGTCATACTATATCCCAATTCTTGACGAACAAAAGGAAGGATGTGCTCTGTCCAAAGGAGACTCATTGTGCTGCCAAAAAAGAATATGTATTTCCCCTCCCCTCTTTTTGGGTTTTTTTTATTTTTTTGTCTTTTTCAATTTTTGTAGAGAGCTTGAAAAAGAATAAAATAATGTTCCGTTACAAAGGAGGAATGAGTGTCGCAAGCATACTAGTTCCAAGCGCAAGGAACACACTAATGCTCAGAGCAAGGAGACATGTGCAGGAAAAGGACACTTGAGAAAAGCCTTCCATGGGTCAAGGTGTCAGGTCGCAGAAGAAAAATGCTACAAGGCTTGCGTATAAGGCATGTTTCAAAGGTTCAGTTGAGTATAAAAGTATAAGATTTTTTCTTGATTTAGTCTCCTTAACCCGAAAAAGTATAAAATTTACTGAGGAGAACTTTCCCGGTGAGACGAATCTCCCAATGTGTACCTTTTTCCTCCTTAATCCACAGGCCAGAAAAATGGGTAAACTCATGGCAGTAGATGTTCTTCTGGGCCAATTTAACGAGTGTGAAGGAACAAGATCACTCGATGATCTTTTCAATTTTAGGAAGTCTGAAAAAGAGCTTAACTATGGACTCCGTGGGGGTTCCTTTTTCGTAAGTAATCTCCAAGGCCCGAAAAAGGTGATAAACCAAAACCAAGGAGAATGTTCCTTTTTCATAAATTTAGTCCCTCAGGCTCGAAAAAGGGTTAAACTTATATATGAGAATACTCTTCTAGCGAGCCGAAACTCCTAGAGTATACCTTTATTCATACAATTGACCATCCAGACCGAAAAAGGGGTAAACTACCGCCGGACAGATGTGCCTTCAAGTTTTAGTTTGGCGAGTGTGAAGGGAAACACGATCACTCGACATTATTTTCATGTTTAAAGAGTTTGAAAAGGGATTAAAGAAGATTCTACTAGGTACTTTTCAAATTAATCCAGACAAGATTGAAAAGCATGAACGTAGTCTCGTCAGATGTTGCTTTCGAAATCCAAAGCGATCTTGAAAGACAACAAAGCATGCTCATTTTGGGAGTCCCAAGGGTGAGGTCGAGAGTGATGGTGTTTCAAACGAATGAGGTTCAATCTCATAATCATGACTGGACTAACAAGGGCTCCCGAGCCTAAATTCATTTTGAAGACAACATGGACGCCAAAAAGCAACACAGATCTGTCTAGGGAATCCATGTAAAGGTAGGTTCTACCACCTAATTACGACACTTCTAAAGTAGAAATGATGGTTCTATGTCGCACTTTGGTGGGATTGATCTTATGGAAAAGAGGAAAAGACAACGAGATGTAGAAAGTGGAGGTGGAATCCTAACTTATATGCAAAAAGTTGGAAAAATGACTTTTTACCAAAGGAGATTTAAAAGTGACCCATCTCCAAAAAAGTTACCAAACTGAAAGAAAAGTGCATCGTAATATCCAATAAGAAAATCAAGAACCATACTAAATGATTTTCAAGCCAGTGAAAAACGACAAAAGGGTTCAAAAAAGTGGCAAAAAGGGCCAAAAAAGTCTATAAATAGTCGCTGACAACTCATTTTCACCATTGCAATTTGAAAATTAACCAAAAGGTGAAACATACCCCTTTTCTAAAAGAGTTGATTTCTGGAGCTTCATAGGATGAAATGAACTTTTGCTCAGACCAAGTAAGTATAAACTCATCCCTCTTGCATTTCCATTCTTCTTTCTTGCATTGTTTTTAGTTTTTTGGGAGGCCTGCCCTCTTAAAAAAGGGCAGCCCTACGTGTACGCGTGTTTTCCAAGGACAACCTGTGTACATATGTGGGAAGAAAACAATCTTCCCGCGCATGTACACGACTGTGTCCAAAGAAACCCGCGTACACCCTCAAAATCATGGAGAAAATGAAAAATTCCAAAGCTAACTCGCCCTTGAACTTGTCATGTAATAGGATGTATTTCCACTGGAGGAAGAGGGAACATGAGGAGATTGATATCTTGGTCGATGAGGACCGTTATATGGGAACACAAGGATATTAAAACAATGCGGGCTATGGAAGTTCTACCAATGTCCACTTATGAGGGAACGACCCATGCTTCTAAATGCACTGGTGGATTATTGGCATCCGGACGCAGAGGCGTTCATGCTTGAGGGGAAGTCGTTGAATCCAACGACCGAGGATATTTACTTCTTGAATGGCCTCTCAAGGAGAGGGGAACCAGTCATTCTTCACACTTTTCCTCACGGGCCCTTCAACATTGCTGATTACATCGATATGCACTGTGAGGCAGGCACTGAGAAAGTAGGTTCTCAGGTGCCCATCAATAAGATCACCAACCTATCATTGAAGGCGATCCTATTGCTCATTAGGCAGATCGCTGGATCCACATCCGTCTACCAGGCTTCCCGGGCACATATGTATTGTGCCATGCAGTTCCTTGATGCACACATTTTTGACTGGATCACGACCATGCTTACTTGCATGAAGAGGCAGCTTACAAAGTGTTCTGAGCGTAGCAACAAAAACTTTGTCTTCGGTATCGTTCTATGCTCATTCTTCTTTGACTCTTGAGAGGGTACCCAGCCTTAGTCCGCAAGAGATAGTGCAGGGGCATGTGGCCTCTTTCCTAGTAGTGTGTAGATGGGAAACATTGTTGCCACGACAGGGGGGAGGAAGGACCATAGAGGCCTTTGATGACACATTTTTTGACTCATGGGCATGGAAGATTCTGATGATAGAGGACTAACCCTAGATATCCAGATATCCAGATATGCCCGTACCTCTTGGAGAGGATCGAGGAGAGATGGGTACATGTGTTTTTGAAGTTATTTAATTTTTTAATTTCTTTTATATATATCATTTTTATGTGTATCAGAGTATCTGACAACTATGTACCTATTTTATGTACATATGTGGGACTTGTGCACCCGACATACTTCTTGAGGACCAGGCGACATCCTCGACTAGAGGTAGCACTAGTAGCAACAACCGGTGGACCAACAGTTGTAGGGGGACCTCCAGTCGGAGAGGCTAAGAGAGTTTTGAGACGGGTGGAGTGGAACCTCACCGCGCTCACTTGTGCAGTTCCCATGGATGAGATCGAGGATCTCCCGCCATCGATGCATCCTCACGTAGTTGGGGTGCCATGGACTTGGGTCCAACTCTTCCGTCGTTCACTATAGCAATGCCAATAGGCCCCGAGCTTAGATAGGATGGACTTCATGTACCGAGGGCACTTTTTGTATATTTTTGAGGGCATAAGCCCTGTGATGTATACCAGATTATTATTTTTTGAGGTGTTCGCACCCACCTATGTACTCTAACACATTTCGATATATATATATATATATATATATATATATATATATATATATATATATATATTTACATCTTTCATGTCTTATGGATTGCATTTCTTTACAAATGTATGTACATGTGTATGTGTGTGCTTCTTTTTATGTGTGTGAAATATGCCAATCTAATCTAATACTTGATTAGCTAGAGTATATGTTATTTGATTTAATCTCCTAGGAACATGGATATATGTAATGTAATCAAAACAACATTCTAAGAGACGTACCCTAAGGAATCGTCGGTGTAAAGTAGGATCATAAATGCGGTAAACCCCATTTAACTGGGACACAACCAACTGAGCATCTAAGTAGACTCGGAGGTGAGATATATCATGCGAGAGAGCGTCACGAAGTAACTCTATCACTGCGCTGTACTCGGTGACATTTTTTGTAGCATCACCTAGACAGATACCTCCAGAAGATAGCAGCTGGCCTTGAGGCATGAAGATCACCCAAGTTGCAGAAGCAAGCCTCCGAATGTGTCGGCTAGCGCCGTCCTTGAACCCAAAGAACACCTCTGATTCACTTGACATCTTCCACAATGAAAAAGACAACAAAAATAATGACATGTCCACAAAACAAAAAGATAAAAAACTAACTGTATAAGAACTATACATTTGTACAAGAAGTCACCCAAGGCTACCAACCTACGAGTAATACGTCTTGAGGTAGAGCCCATTTCTAGGCTTCGCCAAAGCGTTTCCCTCAAAGTCAACCAGATGATAAGAACCCTTCTTTAAAACCTGTTTCACGATGAAATTCCGAACCACATGGGTTTGAACTTGCCTATCCCCAAGGGATCCTTATCTTGGTCGTAGACCAAGAAAAGTTTTCCTTCGGATACAATTCGAGGATGAATGGACCAATCATATTGACACTTGACTCATTGCTTGTGAGCCTCCTTGGCCAAGGCTGCATCACGACGTTGCTCATCGAGCTGCTCGAGATATAATAGGTGTTCCTCAAGAGGTGAAGTGTCTAGAAATAACTCTATTGCCAACTTTAAAGATGGGATATGACACTCTATAGGAAAGACTGCTTCCAACCCATAAACGAGTTGAAAAGGTGAGAAACTGATGGCAGTATTTACATACATTCGGTAGGCCCATAATGCCGAGTACAACATCAAATGCCAATTTGACTTGGACGAATTGATCGTTCGATGTAGAATAGGCTTGAGGGACTTATTCATAGCCTCCACCTGACCATTCGCTTGTGGGTAGTAGGGTGATGAATTCTCTTGCCTCAACCCAGTATTTGATGTTAACTCAAACATCATTTTTTTCTAGAAGTGACTGCCATGGTCAGTGACAATATCCTTCGGGATGCCGAACCTAGCTATTATCTGGTTAAAAATGAAGAGAGATGTTGTTTCACCATCATTATTGAATGTTGGCATAGCCTCGACCCACTTTGTGAAGTAGTCTACCGCTACGATGATATAACGATGCCCCCTGGCTGAAGCCGGGTGGAATGTAGTAAAATCAATCCCCCACTTAGTGAAGGGACCAACAACAATGACGAGAAACATGGGAGTGGGATGTGCCCTCATCTTCCGAGAGAAGATATGACATGGGTGGCACTTCTTGACCGACTCGACGCAATCCTTGATTAACGTAGGCCAAAATTAATCGGGTCTTAGAATATTTTGGACTGTTTCCAACCCCGACAAATGACCACCAGATGATCCAGTGTGGCAATCGTTAAGAATGAGTTCCGCTTCTTCGTGTATAAGGCATCGAAGAAGAACACAATCTATACCTCAATGATACAAAGTGTCATCGAGGATGATATAGTTTCGTGCCTGTTGGTGAATTCATCGACGCTCGTCACAAGAAGAAGAAGAAAGGCACTTCAAAGTCTGGAGATAGACTAGTATATCTCCATACCAGGGGTCTAAAGATGCGATCAGAAAAATATCTCCTTTAATGGGTGATTCTTTGGGCGTGACATCACCTGATTTGACCGAAAGTTCCGAAATGAGTTCCACAAATACCAATAACTTTTTGGATTTCACGGAAACAAAATCCAAGTCAAATTCTTGGAGGATAACAATCAATCTACTAATATTTCTACCGATGACACGTCGTGTCAACACGTATTGAAACAGATTCACAATGGCAACGACGATGGTCTTGCGAAGTAGGATATAATGACAGAACCATTAGACAACATGCACTGCTACCAACGCAATTTTCTCAACATGGGAGTAGTTTAGTTTCAGCCCAACTAGACCTTGGCTTAGGTAATAAATCACATGATCTTCGAGCAAATCATCCTCTTGAACCAAGACCATACCGATGGTCGACTCTGGAATGACCAAATACAATAAGAAATATTTATTATAATTGGGAGGTCGAAGCAGAGGGGCAGACGTGAGGGGGAATTTCAATGCTTTGAAAGAGCGTTGAGAAGCTTCATCCCAACATAAAGGGACTCCCTGATTCAATAAACGAATGAACCCTTTAGTGATCTCGGCATAGTTTGCGATAAAACGCCGAAGAAAGTTCGCTTTCCCCTGTAAGATCTGAAGCTTGAGAATTGTGCACAGGGGAGGCAACTGAACTATCGCCTCAACCTTTAGATGATCGACCATGATCCCTGTTGTCTAAACTATGAAACCTAGAAGATGACCCGATATCACGCATAAACTGCATTTGTTAGGATTCAAACGAATCCGATAATAGCGACATCGTTCAAAGATTAGTCGGATGTGTGTGGGATGATCAACTCTCTTACGATATCGTGATGCTAGATCATCGAGATAATCCTCGACTATATGTCTAAGGTCATGGAAATCAAAAGACATGGCCCACTGAAAAGTGGATCCAACATTTTTCAGGCCAAACAACATCTTATGATAAGCAAATGTGCCCCATGAACAGATAAAAGTTGTTTTATGCTGATCCTTGGGTTTGATCTAAATCTGGTTATATCCCGAAAAACCATCCATGAATGAAAAGACCTCACATCCTGCGCATTCATCGACAATATGATCAATGAATGGGGTGGGGAAGTTATCCTTCGGACATGCCTTATTCAAGTCACGGAATTCCATGCACACGCAAATCGTACCCCTCTTTTTGTTAACCGGAACAGGATTTGAAACCCATTCTGTCAGTTGTATGGGGTAGATAATCCTGCCTTAAGAAGTTTCTCTTCTTCAGCCTTAATAGCTGCTACTTTCAGAGGATTCACTGGGCGAAGCTTCTATCGGACCGGCTTGGTGTCAGGGTAAGTTTTTATCTCATGTTTGGTGATTCTTGGATCAATGCCTGGCATTTCCTCGTAGGACTAGGTAAAAACATCGCAGAATTCTTTAAATAAATCTGTGTAGATTCGAATCTCCTCGGGGAATAAATCCTCTCCGATGAAGACATTCTCCATGACGCCAAGTGTTCTGGAGATATCTATAGGTATCATTTCGATGATACTTTCCATATTACCCTCAGCATAAACTATGTGCATAGGCAGAGGATTAACAGGGCAAGACCTGTCTCCATTCATAGTCAACACGAATTCACCTACCTCTATTCTTCTTAACTCTAGGAGGAAATAAGATCTGCGATGAATATCATCCCAGGGTCTATTCGGACTAGTCAATGCCTCAAGAATCACTTCATATGAGGGAAATCCCAAGTCTAAAGAATCAGTATTGGCGAGGGAACCTTGAGCCCAAATAGGCTCGAGAACTAGATCTAACTCCTGTGTAGGAGTCAGATCAGGGTTGCCCGAAGCTTGCTGGACAATACTGTACGCAACTTCTTCCATGGACAAGGGCATGGCCATGCTAGGATTCCCTGTCCCTTCCATCATAGCTGATGGGGAAGGAAGAGTCCACATATCGTGAAAATAATTCGTACAAAATGACGACACTTGAAATATTTGAGCCCTAGGCTGGTCGGGGACAACTGATATCATCTTGAAATCGCCAGATGAAGGTGGGTAATCGAGAGTAACCATCAAAGGTGTGCACAAACCGACCCCCACATTGACGACGTCGGGCTAAGGGTTATCAATCATCAGGGTCATGGATGGCCCCGATGAAGGGTCAGGCTGGGAAAAGGACAACTGATCAATGGTCACGATTCAACCCTCTTGTGGAAACTACAAGACCCAAAAAACTGTGGCAACCAATGCATGCATTGTGTAGGTCCAACTCCTTCCTAAAGGAAGGTTGTAGTCAAGAGGCGCATCAACCACTTCAATTTCGACGCATACGGTATTTCCTCCCAACTGCATGGGGAAAGAAGGAATGATTCCAGGTGGTCTGAAAGAACGACCAGCGGAAGTAGTAAGCAGAGTAGGTGACGAAGAAAAAATGGGTTGGTCAATGGCCTTCCAGCACGCCAAAAACATCATGCAAGTCAAGGCGCCCTCATCAACCACCGTACAGAAGATATTTTGAGTAAAATATTTCGTGGGGTGAGCCACTACTATCTGAAACACGAGGTGGTAAGGGAGATGAGGTTCCAAGTCATTCATATCAATCATGATCATTCTCGGATTACAAGTCTCGACTAATCCCAAACAGAACAACATAGCCTTTCTCTGTGAAGAGCATCTCTAGAGGAATTCAAAAGCAGACATCGTGCAAGGGGCTTGTGACAAATCCTCCACCACAGAGTAATTCTGGGCAGCCCTTGCATTCAGATTATGGGAATCTTTCTTGAACGCCCCTTTCGGGATGCGTGTCATTGTTTCGCCCAATGTCTTCTTGATCTGGAGAGGAACTGTTGGGTTTGTGGCTTCCTTACCCTTTTTGATAGATTCTAGAATTCTGTAGTCATGTTCTATGGTCGCTATATAAGCATCACCTTTCATCATATAAACATTCATGGCCGAAGGATTACTAGAATATGCGGGGGGTCCCTAACTACCCCCATCCACGCTTGAAGAGGCTTGAGTCATATTTTTCCCATGTGGAAATGGTTTTGTTAACACAACAGGTTGTTGTTGTGCTAATAACTTCCGAGCCTCTGCAAGTCGAGGGCATAGGTGAGTTGGATGGTCCTCCATGCAAAGGTTACACAGATACTTCAAATTTCTCTTTTCTGTGTTTCCCCCACCAACATTGTTGTTGGGTTTCTTATCCCCCTTACCCTTCTTGTTTCATTTTTTTTTCTTCCCTTCAGGCTACTGGTTGGCCTTCGGGTTTGTCATCTGCACATTGTGTATGTCCAATGTTTGGGTAGGGGGAAAAATTGAACCAGAGGTTTGGCTGGCCGTTGTCTGCTGTATCGACAATTGTTGCAATTGATTTGACAACTAATCAGTGGAATTTTCTTGTGCTGAACCAAATATACCATTAGCATGTGGTCCAAACTTTTGTCTAGCCTTGTCAAGGATGGACCATGGTGCATCTGGAAAAATATCTTAGTTTAAGACAGACTGAGAGTATATCAGTTCGAGCTGTTGTGCTCTCATTATCACCTCCTCCTCTGAAAACACTCTTGACGTTGCAAAATCCTTGGATAACTGAGGTACCAAAGAATTCAGGAACCACTCCAGAAGGAAAGACGGTGGGACCTGGAACTTGATCAAGCTCTTCCGTCGCCTCCATTCTCGTATGTGATCCGAGATATGATCAATTTTTTTCTTCTCAAAGTTAGCCAACAATTCAGTGCTGGCATCATATCTCACGAGTAGTTGGAAACGGTTTAAGAAAACCATCGCCAAATCGCTAAAGTAAGAGTATCTTGAGCGGTCGAGCTCAATGTACCATTTCGTGGCACCCCCGATAAGAGTGCATTGAAACATACACAACTATACAGAGTCATGTCACAATAAGTTCGATGAGCACCATAGGTGGAAAGTTGTCACGTGATCACCCGGGTCTTCGCCAGGCGTTCCCTCTAACTTTGGAATATTGGAGGGAAACTTAGTCGGCATGGGAGGCCAACGTGGATCATGAAAAATCGGGTCGTTAAGCAACCTTGAAAATTCTCGCAGATGTAACTTTGCCAGAAACGGTAGCTTGGGCTGGGTATTATGTATAGGAAAAAAGGAGCCTGGAGTTTGACTGGCACCAGGCTGCCAGGAAAAGTTGGGCTGCTGGCCAGGGTTCTGGTAGACACCATGTCCTTGACCAATGTACGATAATTTCATTTGTTGGGACATCATCGACTGATTCTCGTAATTGGACGTTGAGGGCTAGGCGATGATTTCTCCCTGCATTGTGTTCCAAAGATTCTGGAAAGGGTTGCCCCCTTCCGATCTGATAGACATAGGTACTGAGCCTTTCCCGGGTTTCCCTTGACTATGGAAGGGGTTTCCCCAAGTCAACATCCCTGACGAGGGAACTGATCCCTGCCAAGGATTCCAAATTCTTTGTGAGGAGTAAAATCCTGTATTTTCCCCTTGTGTAGGAATAGTACCCTGCACATGATTTTGTTGTCCAAAACCAGGGTTTCCCCATACCGATACGACAATTGATGAAAAGGCGTTATTACCAAACACGTCAAACAAAGAGAACAACATTGAACCCACTGATTTGGTGTAAGAAGACAATCCTATAATTCCTTCTCCAAACAAGCTGTAGTTCGTATTCGGCGCTACAGGTGGTTGGAAAGCACCGTCGAGCAATGGGGACAGAGGGGGAATATGAACCCCACCAAAAGGGATAGCATTATAGGAGGTTGAGGTACCCCCCATAGACCCTTTCAAGGGAGAATTTGAGCTCCCTGACCCCAGACCCATGGTCTGCACGGTGGAGTAGGTAAGGACGAAGTTCATATCAAAGCCAAACATTCTATATGAAAATGGAGGGCCCGTCGCACTCTATGTGAACGGGGTAGTGGTTGCCGTAGCTGATGGTATTAGACCACTACCTGAAGTAGAGGTGGTCGAGACCATTGTGGTATGAATCGACGAAGGTGAGTTAGTAGGTGGAATACCCCCTATGGTGGAATCCGTTGAGGGAGTATGAGGACTCCCTGATGAAGTAGCAACATTTTCTTCCATAGCTGCTTGCAAGATTATATGACGCTCATGAGGTGTTACCCTTGGAGGGACAACCTGTACCAAGATTGGCGTCGACAATTCAGTGATCAAAGGGTTAGCCAGCCCGAGATCTTCTGCTCCAAGCTCAGTAATAGTGATTTCCTCCAAATTCGAGTTCTCTCCTCTCAGAGATGGCTCAGGCACAGTTTCCTATGGCCCGGTCGCTTCAAATGACCCTTGCTAGTCAAGTATTCATCGTAATGGTGGAGGTGGTGGCTCTAATGTAACCGACGACAAGCCCTGAAGCCTTCTCGATCGACAGATCTCTTGATCTTCCACTTCGTGAAGATATCAACGACACAATAAGGCTTTAACTAAAGTTTAAAACCAAGCACACACTAGAAAAGTTCCTACGAGATAAAGCAAGCAAACCACTATTTAATTGGAAGAACAATTACGCCATTGAACACTAGAGAAACTTACTAGGTGCAAGTGAAACTTGAACATGGAAGCACCCTCCGGGTATACTCTGCAAAGAGTGGCCCGGAGTCTACCCTGGGTACCATAGTATACCCCCGCAGTCACCTGTGTAAGTCCCTAGAATAAAGGCAACTAAGTTGCCAGCTCACAAACAATCACTAGGCGGGTACAGTCGATGGTCGGGTGGACCACAATGAGTAGGATAACAAGTCCAAAATCTACCGAGGGTATCGAAAGAAAGTGGTCCAAAAGACAACCGAGTATCTCAAATGGATTCGAGGTCCACGAAGCTCCGTAGGAAAATGCAAGTGATAATATCCCACGACAGATCCTCAATATGCGTTCCCCACTACGATTGGTCTGGCTTTGGAGGGGTTATCTTTTCTACCTTTCCTTACACAACCTCATGTTTAGCCCTTTTGTTAGAGGGGGGTCCCGAATAACTTTCATGTTTACTGGAATTTTACATTCCCTAGCTCTGACTCCAATGTTTGTTTATAATCCTTGAAGAGTTTCCTCTCCAACCTAATTCAAGGCTCTACCCTAAACTAGTTGATGGACCCTACAAACATAAAAGTCTAGTAGATTTTAATTAGTGTTCATTTTAAATGACTTGTTTTAACTCAAAGGGGACGGTAGTGAAACTAGTGATGTGTACGAGAGACGAAAGAGGAGAAGTAAATGAAAAATACTGAAAGCAAACTTACTTCTAGTTAACAATAAAGATTTGCAACTAACTCTTTAAACCAACTTTTCATAACTAACTATTTTTCAAGATCTTTTAAAAGAAAACCTAAAACGAAATTTCACTCGACTACGAGCTACTTAAGTTCTAAGAAATCAGTAAAGAACTTAAAAATAGAACTCTTTTTTCCGTTTAAGTAAAATAACTACCCTAACTACTTTACCAAACTAAAAACTAAAAAATCTTTTCTTTTCAGGAAGTGCTTTAAAGAGGAAAAAACTTAACATAAAACTTTTTCTCTCTTCTTTAAAGAAAATGAAAGGGGGAAAAGAAAAAAAGATAAGACCGAGACTGACTTCTGGCCCACTGCAGATCATAGGGAGTCACTAAAGACACCAAACAAGTTTTTCAACAAACCCAAAGACTCGCCGAAAACCCTTTCAGAAATAAACACAAGACATCTTCAAAAAGACAAGAAAACTGACATCTAACCCAAGTTTGACTATAAAAACTAGAGACACTGGACTTTGACAAGAAACCTCGAGAAGTAAAACCTCAATCAGGGAAGAGGTTGGATGCCTCATCTTAAAATCAGTCCTTTGAAATAGGTACGCTACTGATACCTAAGCAGCCTGTTGTATGTATGTGTGTTTACCCACAGCAAGCCGCGTACACCTCTGCACTTCTTCAAATAAAAGAAATGAAACAGTCAGACTGACCAGGTTGAGAGAATTGGTATGGCATCAACAGGTGACCAGACCCCTTGAAAGACTCAACAGACTTAATAAGAAACTCAAAAGGTATAAAACCAATCAAACACCCAAAAATATCCCCTAAAACCCTAAAGGCTTCCCCAATATGGTCACTAGTTCTGCTAGCAGGAAAACCCCTATGGCTACACCAGGGTTTACAATGTAGGTAGATAAATAACCATTTAAAATTATCCTACTTCTCTAACTACCCCAAACATACCCCAGACTCATGCAAGAAAAGAAAAATGAGAAGGATCAGGTAACTGTACCTTTACTCCGCGTCTGGTGATGATCCTCTCGCGCTTGATTGCTTCGTTGACTGCAAAACTCCTCCAAAGGCTGGCCTGCATTCAAAGAAAGATAAACAGGAAACTACAAGAATGAATTTCATGTATGAATAAGGGTCAGATGTTAGAATAAAAACATAAATCAAAATGAAAACTTTCGACACATCATGTTATTGGGACATGAAAAGTACTTCTTTTATTGATAATACAATGATTTCTTACAACCAAAGTCTGCTACCGCTCCTCGAAACTGGTCCAAGATCCTCTTCACCAAGATCCAAGGGCACCTCCGTGTATATTTCTCCTCTCAACCTTCTTCTTGGAAAATGGAATGGGTTCTAATGGAGGAAAAAGGGAAAAATCGAGGGATTCTGAGGCAAATATCACAATAAGGCTGCAAATGCTTGGGGCAAGGAGGGGATGTGAAATGGCTAGAGTTTCACTGTTATTATGTCTAGATGTGGAATGAGACCCCAACACCTCCTTTTATATGGGAAAATGTTGGTTATTCGGTTGGGTGATGGGCTATAGGCGGTGGATTAGTTGGGAAACTACACAATAGCCCGTAATCTCAACGAATTCCTTGCAACTTTGTAATTTTTGCAATTTTTGCAAGTATACGCGGGTTGTAGTGGTGCAACATGTGTATGTATGCGAGATGTAGTGGTGCAAAAAGTGTATGTACACAGACAGTATTGGTGAAGGGCACTTACATCTTCAAAAAATGAGTTTTTAAGAAGAACAACTCACTGATGGCTTGGAAAAAATAGAAAGTAAGAGGGCCAAGTGCCAGGTATGCATGTATGGAGAAATTTAGGGTTATAAAAACAATGTTTCATAGACCCGAGTAAGTGCATATAGATTGTGCATCAAGGGAAGGGTGCACACCTTCCACAATGTTGCACACACTTGAGTAAGTGTGCAAGGATCACCTTGAAGTGCACATCAGACTGATCTCTCTCTCTCTCTCTCTCTCTCTCTCTCTCTCTCTCTCTCTCTCTCTATATATATATATATATATCTGTGTGTGTGTGTGTATTTGAGGTTGGAGAGCCTGTGTTGTTATTGGGATGGTGAACCGGGATGCAAAAAGGCCAGTGCACCTATCCTTGTAAAATGTAATCACACTCAAATTATTAATAAAATCACATCGTTACGCATAGATCAATCAGACGAAAAGAGACAGGGGGATAAACTCCACTGAAAAGGGAAGAGGGAAATTTAGTGCAAGGGGATACTTTATTAATATTTTTGAAAAGTATAATTTATTGATATTCATTTATCCTAAGTTCCCGAGGGATGGGAATGGGTCACCAAGTGGCTACAGCTAATTCTGAAGGTGACAAGTGTCCAGTTATGACCATGCAAATATATGGATGAACCTAAGTGTATTTTGGAGGATTTCACGCATTTTCTTCAGGGCCCGAACCATATAAACTGGGGACAGTCATTACCTTATCTGTAGATAAAATATTGGAAAGGGGTTTCCATCTAGTAACCAGAGTCTTTTTTGTCAAAGAAGTGGGTTGTCAGGCCTATGATCATTCTCTTGAGGTGAGAGATTTGTTTTCGAAGAAGCAGGGTTCTCCAGGTGAGAGATTTTCTAGGAATTGTTCCATGGTGTGCTATGCATTAGTTACAGGGCTCTGAGACTTCATGTCTGGCCTATTGCTGAAGCCCTAGAAGGGAAGTGGGGTAGCCGAGGGATTGTTGAGAAGAGAAGGGGCGCACTTCATGGGGTGAGATATGCATGTGGGGAATCCAAGAATGTAGTCTAGTTGCAACAGTTGGGCACCTTGGACTGAGAAATTCTGTTTATTATAAGACCTTAGCTTGCCATTAGGAATCCTTTTCTCCCTGGTGGAGTTTAAGCCCCATCTTGTGGGTGACCCGTTGCTTAAATTTTATGAGAAACATAGTCTATGGCTTGGAGGAACGTCTAAGCTCTGTGCGCAGTTGGTGACTCTTTATAAAAGATAAGTGTACTTTATGTGCTTGTCTAATTTAATGTGTTCTTATTTACCTATGTCTGATATGTGTTTATTTCCTGTATGATGTTGCATATGGTCAATTATTTTTATTTTGTATAATGCTATTTGTACATGTAAAGCATGATGCTGTTATTCAGTATTTGTTGTCACACATGCAGAGTATGATAGTTATTAAGTATTCTTGTTAGTTAATTTTGTAATAATGGTCATGATTTTCTGAGGTGAGGCTATAATTATCATGCACATAGGGAAATAATCTGTGCATGCAAGAGGATGGATTCACTATGCACGTAGGGAAGCAAATCCACGCGCCCAAGAAGAACTAAATCTTCGTATGACACCAGAATGGTTGTGCATGCAACAATAATTATGTGTTCAAAGTGGTTACACGCGCAATAATAATAATGTTCTCTGAACGATTGTTCCTGCAGTTGTATTATGTGTTAATTCCGTTGTTATAATTTTTGTCCGAAGAGGAAAATTTTTTGTGGCGTGATCCAACTTGGGATTGTGCGCATTACCACACATGTTTCTACACAAATTAATGTTATTGTGTAAAATCAACGCACTAAATTTTTAGAGTGGCATTGCTCAACAGTGAGTCGAGGATGTTACAAAGTGGTATCCGAGCATTTTATTAGTGCTGGTAATGGGGGACGTTACACATTTATCAATCCATTCAAACTTTACTCCTTTCTTTTGCAAATATGTTATTAGATGTGCTATTTTGGAGAATCCCACAATGAATCTCCTATAGTAACCAACTAGAGCCATAAATGATCTAACTTCTGAAATATTTGTTGGCACTGGCCAACTCTTGATTTCTTCAATCTTTTATGGATCCACTACTATGCCCTCTTCTAAAACAATGTGAACCAAATAATGTATTTTCTTTTGATAGAAGGTGCATTTACTCAATTTGACATACAATTGGTGTTCTCTTAACACTTATAGTACCATCCACAAATGTCGCTCATGCTCATCTTCTGTCTTGGAATATATAAGAATATCATCGAAGAATACAATTACAAAGACCCCATTCATTGGACACATAAATGTAGCCGGTTCATTTGCCAATCCAAAAGGCACTACCACAAATTCATAATGTCCATACCTTGTGCTAAAGGTTGTTTTTCTACTGTCTTCTTCTTTGATTCTCACTTGATGATAACTTGACCTCAATTCAATCTTGAAGAATATCTTTCCTCCTTTCAAATGATAAAAAACATCATCAATCCTTGGAAAAGGATATTTATTCTTGACTGTAACCTTGTTCAGTTGTTTGAAGTCAATACATAACATTAACGTTCCATATTTCTTATTGAAAAAAAGAACTGGGGCACCCCAAGGAGAAACACTTTGGCATATGTACCCTTTCTTTAACAATTCTTCTAGTTTCATTTATAACTCTTTTAGCTCTGGTATGCTCATTTTGTAGGGAGTATTAGATATTGGGGAAGCTCCATGCATTAAGTCAATTGAGAAATCTATATCCCTCTTTGGTGGCAATCCTGGAAACTCCTCAAACACATATTCATATTCTTTTAAGACTGGATAATCTTCGATACTTGGCTCCTTATCCTTCATTGGCTCTTCCATATGGGTTGCCTATATCTAACACCCTTTCTAAAACTTCTTTTCAACTGCAATGCTAAAATATCTTGGACAGATATAGGCCTTGGAATACCTTGCATCGTCCTTGAATTCCCTTCCTCTTCAATACATGTGAACACCTTTTTTATAATAATCTAAAAAAACACGATGATTTTATATCCAATCCATACCAATCAAGCAGTCATAAGACCCCAATGGTATGATGTTCAAATCTTCCTCGGTGTTAGTTCCATTCATGTTTATAGTGAATTATTTAACAAGTTCATTAATTCTTCTCTTGGTTCCAGTAGCAAGCTGAACTAACCGAGACTTTTCATGCTTACATTTCTTCAATTTAAAAATTTCAACTATCTTTTGATCTATATAACTATGACTAGCTCTAGAATCAATTAAAATAACTATGAATTGATTATCAATGTTGTCTTCCACTTCAATTATGTGGGATTGATAGTCTACTTGTCTATTGTCCAAGGTTGCATAGATTTTTGGCATGATTTTTCCCATGTCCTATAGTAACTCCTCCTTGACTCTATGCAAAATATTCATCTTATTGTTGGGGTACATGCTCAACTACATACTTAGTGACATACTCATTTTTTTCCATTTTTCCTACTATTTAGGAGGACTGCTATTTATAGAAATTATGTTTTTAGTCAGTGGATTCCTATATGTAATACCATGGGTTTCCAAAACCATGGGATCATAAACCACCATTAGGAAAATTCCTATTTTTTAGCTACCATTAGGCCAATTCCTATTTTTTAACCACCATTAGGAAAATTCCTAATTTTTAGGAGATAATTCCTATTTCCTTATTTTTAGGGGATATTTCATATTTCATGGGTATAGAGCTCACTTTAGTAAGAATATTGGCATCCTAGGGAAGTACCCATTACCCATCTAATACTTGGATTTAACTCACTTCAGTAATTTAGTGACTTTCCATAATTAGAAAATTCTCATTCAGTTAGGACTTTAGTTCCATTCTTGGAATCCAGTCTTATTCTAAGAGATTTTTTCTATTATGGAATGCATGTTGACTTCATGTAGAGTTCTCATTAAGTTCACACCTATATTTTTTACCTTTTCTTATTATTAGCAACTTTTGACTTTAGTTAATTGTTGCTATTGGGAGAAGTTACTTTTTTTACTTGAGCATGCACATGGAAATCCCAACCTAGTGTGCATTACTCCTCATGTGGAGAGTCCTATATATTCTACTCATTATCAACGATTAATACATTTTTATTATAGTTGGTTTCTTAGTCTCTTATGTGTTATAAAAATAGGACCGCGGAGCAATAAAATAAAACAAATGCAGAAACAAAACACAGAAGACACACAATACAAGAGAGACACAGATTTACGTGGTTCACCCAGTGTGGGCTACGTCCACTAGAGAAATTGCCAGGTCCTTCCTTTAT
>ML777375.1:957995-1005099 GCA_009831015.1 Picea engelmannii | reverse complement strand
GGATGCACTACTGTTTTCATAAGAATATACAACAACTGATCTCTATAAAGTAGACTAAGATTTTTCAGTAAAAGAAAAGTTAAAAATTGATTGATAGCTCAAATACTGATTCACCCCCCCCCCCTCTCAGTATTTTCCAACAAGATCACCCTATTTCTTTTACAAGTAGGAAGCTGTCAGATTTAGAGAAAAACTACAATACTACAGAAAGAGAAGGTCTATCTATGGTGTATGCTTTGCATAAATGCATACATTACTTGTTGGGACAACACTTTAATATGTTTACATACCATTCAACTTTGAGATACTTAGTTAATAAGCCAATGTTGGGGGGAAGGATATGCATATGGCTAATATTATTTAAGGAATTTGACCTTGAAGTTGTGGTGAATCCTGGAAGATTGAATGTAGGACCATATCATTTATCAAGGATAACAAATGGAGAAGAGCCCAATAACTTGGGAGAAAAATTTCCCAATGCACAATTTTTTTTTAGGATAGGTTTCAGATGGATATTTTTATGAAATTATTGAGTTTTTGAGTACAGGATTTGCACCAAGAGAATTTACTACTGCACATAAGAAAAAATTGGTGGTCAAAGCTGCAGATTATCAGCTGATTGTAGGTGATTTATACAAACTTGGAGTAGATAACATCTTGAGGAGATGCGTGATGGAGCATGAAATACCAATTATTTTGGAAAAGGTGCATGAAGGGATTGTAGGAGGACACTATGCAGGAAAAGATACCGCATAGAAGGTATTGCACGCATGATTATGGTGGCCAATAATTCATAAGGATTCAAAGGAATACTATCAGAAGTGTGATGTTTTTCAACGAGTTGGGAAATCATCCAGGAGGGATGAGATGCCAGTAAGACCACAGGTTACTTTACAAGTGTTTGATAAATGGGATATATATTTTGTAGGTCCAATTAATCCACCAACAAGAAGATCGGGAGCAAGAAATATTATTACAATGAATAAATAATTGACCATATGGGCTAAGGTGACACTAGTGAAGGATTGCATTGCAGAGACTGAAACACACTTTTTATTTGAGAATATAGTGACAAGGTTTGGATGCCCAAGAATATTGATGAGTGATCAGGGGACTCACTTCATCAACAATACAATTGAGGCAATTCTTGAAGAATTTAAGATACACCAATAGAAGAGTACTCCTTACCACCCTCAAGCAAAAGGAAAAGTGGAAGCCTTCAACAAGATTTTGGCGAATACCTTGACAAAGATCTGTAATGTGAACAGAGATGGTTGGGATTTGAAAGTACCAACAATACTTTGGGCTTATATGACTACCTGCAAGAAGCTAACATGGAAGACACGCTTTAGGATGGTGTATGGAAAGGAATCAATAGTTCCCTTAGATTATTTTTTACCAAGTTTGTGTATAGAAGAAATCACAGATATGGAAGAAAGAGGTGCAACACAAGAAATATTGGTCCAATTGGTGGAATTGGAAGAGGATAGAATCATAGTAGGATTTCATCAAGAGGTATAGAAATCAAAGGATAAGGCATGGCATGAAAAACAAATCAAGAAAAAGAGTTTTAAGGAAGGAGATATGGTTCTCCTCTTTGACATTACATATTTGTAGCACCCAGGGAAACTCAGTATGCATTGGCTAGGGCCATATTAGATAAAGATAATCACAGAGGGAGGTATTATACAACTGCAAGATTTAATAGGAAAGGAAGTCCAAGGAATGGTGAATGGAATTTGACTGAAGCTCTATAGGGAAAATCGAACCACCACCTCTCAGTAGTTGCAACACAAAAAGTAGACTTGTACATATTGTAAATAGTAGGATTTAAAAGAAGAAAAAGGAAGACACAAGTAGAAAAATGAAGAAAAAGATAAAAATAATTAGTTAGAGGAATAAGTGATACACATATAGTTGGAAATGATAACGCGTAGCAGGCAAAAATTGGTGCAATACAATTCATAATACTACACATAGGAAAACTAGATACTGCATAACAAAATAAAGAAATAACTGGAAAAGTGAAAAACAAGTCAAAACATTAATGACATGGTTGATAAAAAGGGAAAAGCACGAACAAGTTTGGATCTGGCACAGTGGATCACATATCTTTACAATTCGATCATTATGAATTTTCTAGACATACCACATTTCGGGACTGGTAAAAAAATAGGCCTCTGTGTGAAGTAATTGTTGGCCAGGGTACATGGAGGTATCTTGGGGATGGAGAGGAATATCCCCATAGATGTGAATCTCGTAGCCAATATTAGAGGGTTTCCTATAGCAATGTAAAGCCACAAGACTATTTGGACAATAAATCCAGGGATAAAGAAATCACAGAAGAAGTTAAAGCGCAGTTCAGAACAAACAAGAGAACTAGGGGTATAATAATAAAGGACATCAACGATCCTACAATTTTTTTTTCTATAAAGATGATCGATTAATTTTTTTTTAGGAAGTGCAGAAATGAATAATCCCCAATAGGAGTTATAGAAGTAGTTGCGCAGTGCGCAAAGGGTGTAGTATTGAGCTAGGCGCCATACTTGTTGAACCAATTTTTGATATATTTTAGAGATGCATAGGATAATGGAACAAAATTCCATTACTCCTAGTTGTTAATACTGATAGAATTGATGGGTGTTGGCCTTGGGTTATGGAAGGAAGAGAAGAACAAGGAAGAAAAGGTAAAAAGTGAGCTTCACGGGAGACACAGTGGCTGTGATTGGGTCGAAGTGAGCAAAAGAACAGAGAAGATGGAGCGAAGTGAAAACAAGCAAGACATGGGATGAGGAGATCGAGGATGATAGAACAACAAGGAAGATGGACCGAGGATGACTCAGGAAGTGGAAAAATCTAGCATTAGATTCCTTGGAGCACCACGAGATGGAGAAGGAAAAACAGGTTGGCGAAGCCTGGAAAGGATGGGTCAAGTTGACCTAGGGTTGTAGACAGCTAGGGTTTTGGTAATTAGGGTTTTGACACCTAGGTTTCAACCTAAGGCTGTCGGTGAAGGATTGTAATGTATAAATAGAGGTCGAGAGGACCTAGGTGGGGTCGGTATTATGGTTGAGCCTTGTTGTCTATTATTGTTCATTGGGAGTATATTGTATCAAGGGTGAGAGAAGTGCTAAGAGAGAGAACCTTATGGTATTGTATGATCTTTAGCTGGGTGCGAAGATCAAGTCCTGTAGCTAGGTGCACAGGAAGGGAGAGAGAAAGAGAGACACAGAGAGAGGATTTGCTGGCCAAGAGCACAGATCAAAACTGTAAGCTTTATGTTAATATATCATAAGCACAGTTATGTGGACATATCCCTAGAGAGAGGGTGAACCAGGTACATCTTTTTTTGTGTGTGTGATTGATGCTTTGAGCTATGTTGTTGTTATATTGTTATCTGCATCATTGTATTAGATCAGATCTATAGCTGTGAAGGATAGATCTAGCTAGTTGAATGGTAAATGCATGTTATGTTGTTGTTGTAATAAGAACCACTTGATATTCCCCTGGTTGTGGACATCTCTGTCCTGCAACCCCCTCATAGCTTCTTCGGGTGAGACTGCATCTGCTTCACAGGTGCTATCAAAAGGGCCAGTAGCTAGGGCTTGTTGGTGCGCTCTTGGAGCTGAACCCTGGGTCTGCCCCTGTGCCAACAAATGGTTCCGTTGCTGGGTCATGAATATTTTTAAGGGAATTTCAAGGTGGTTCCCATAGAAGACAAAGATTCAGAAGTGGGTAGAGGATCAAGAGAAGAACTTGACTGAAGCCCAGAACAAGAACCCTAAAATAAGCACTGAAGATTGGCTACAAAGATACATATTCATTGACATTCATGAGATCTTCTTTGGAGGAATCCATCAGGAGCTACATGCGTGGTTGGCTAGGTTATCTGACACACAGTTTGAAATCAGATCTAGACTCCCTGTGGTTTGGACACTAGCATTGATCCAGAAGGCTAAGAGAGTCGACAACGCTGTATCCAGAGAAATAGATCACTGGTTTGATAGTACCATCGGAGGATATATCACTGAGTTTGCTATTGACAAAACATAATCATATAGTCAAGCCGAGAGATACTTTTTCAAGGGACCCAAAGGAATTTTTTTTCACTTCCTAAAGCTAAGAGTGAAGATGCTCTTGCATGAAAACCACATCTTGAAGATACAATAGATTGATCGGACCTAAAAAGGATAATGTTCAAGATCTCAGACAGGGACAACGACACAAAAGTAAGACATATGCGTAGTGGGAAAGTATTCCAAGGATTTCACCTTGAGAATTTGTTTAAGAAAAACTACGGAGAAGAAGGTTTCTATAGTGGAGAAGAGGTAGATCTTACCGACGAAGAGCATCCAGAGCCCACCAAAACAAAAGAAGGGGAAGCTGAAGAACTGCGCCCAAGTGAGTCAGAAACTTTAGGAACTGCACGAACTACTGAAGTAAGTAACGTTAATCCTCCTGTTGTCCCAACAATACTTAGCAGTCAGAATAGTCAGAACCACCAGAGTCTTCAGAGTACTGTTACCAGTAGCCCAACATCTACTCAGACAGGAACCCTAGTCAGCTTTATGGAAAATGAAATGAGACGCCCTATATTTAGAGGAGATGGATCTGAAGATCCATATCAACATTGGTTTCTATGTGAGGCCATATGGAATATTAAAAGTATCACCGATGAAGCCATCAAGAGAACCCATTTCAACACTATGCTAAGGAACCACACACTGAGCTGGTACATGAAACTTGTCCAAGGACTGGCACAACGTAAGCCGCTGAATGAGATAAAGAATGCACTGATTGCAGAGTTTAAGAAACCTAAGTCGGAGTCACAATGTATTACAGAACTAAAAGAGATTAAATAAAAGGTAGTAGAACCTGTTTGGGAGTTTGACCAAAGATTCAAGACCCTGACAGGCCGATTAACTTTCCAGATCCCCGACGAATAGAACAAAGAGTGGTTCATCGCTACGCTGTTACCACACATAAGAATCCCTTTGATGCAGCAGAAGATTGCATCTCAGTCAGAAGCTTCGGAGATCGCCATGAAGCTGGAATCAACACCGATGGGAGAATCTAGCTTAGGCATTAGCTAGATCATGAGCCAACTAACTAGTTTGTCTTTACAGGTCGAGGATATGAAGAAAGATAAGGGAAAAGAAAAAAGGGAAGATATCTAGTGTGTAAGATGCAGATCTGAAGGCCATTATAAGGAACACTTTCTCTTATTTCATGAGTACTTGGCATCAGGGGCACTGAGCCCCTTAAAGAAGGTTAACCTACCCTGGTGCGATGTATACAGAAATAGGCATCGCCTAGGTGAGTGCTACTACATGCGGAAGTATGTCCAGACACCCAAAAACTTATATTGTACATTCTGTAAATTAGTGGGGCATGATGATTGAGATTGTAGAGCTTATGATCTCATGCATGAAAGGTCAAGAGACATATACAAGATTCAAGGCGAAGTACAACAAGAGGGAAACACTCCATAGTACAACTCTCCAGGGAGAGGAAATTTCACTCCTCGTGGTGGCTACAGAGGATGAGGAGGAGGAGGAGGTATGGGCCGAGGCCGAGGAAAAATAATCTGTTACAACTGCGCGCAGCCAGGACATTTAGCAAGGGATTGTCAGAATCCCTGCACAAGCTGTAATTACTGTAACTCCTTCGAGCATGTCATAGAAGAATGCCTTGTGCTGTTGGATAAACTTCAAGAAAGACGAGGACCCCAACAGAACCCACAAGTACAACTGATATATGATGAACCTCACGAAACAAACCCTAGAGTCGCTGTTATTAATCAAGGAGGCACTGCTACAGGCGAAGACAAAGCAACCCAAGGAAAGACTGAAAACAACCATGGAGTTAGTAAAGCTACAGAAAAGACCCCAACGTTCGATGCTAAGAAAGAAAGACAGATATTTGAGGAGGCAAGAACAGAGTTCAAAGGAAATCAAGGATCTTCATCAAAGAGACAACCATAAATAAAAGAATAGGGCATGCCTCAGGCGTTTGATTCGTTTGCATCACCAACAGAAGGGAAAGAGGTAAGAAAACTCATGGAATTATTGCACACTTGTGTTAAGTTGATTCAAGATAAAGGCGTCGTATAATAATTACAAGATTTAATCAAGTAGTATGAACTAGGAAAAATAGACCCCTTACTGAATAGAGCAGTGCACCAAATTGGAAAAAGGAGAAGGACAAATAAAGAATTACACTTGAATGCTCAGATAGGAGAGTATGAGATAGACTATGTGGTCCTCGACTTAGGGTCAGAAGTCAATGTCATGATGAAGCAGACTTGGGCACTAATGGGAAAACCCAAGCTAATATATTCCCCTATCAGGCTTCGCATGGCTAATCAGCAAGCTGTTAGCCCATTTGGACGATCAGAGCATGTCCCAGTGGACATCGACGGAGTAAGAACCTTTGTAGATTTTGAGGTAAATGAAATTGTTGATGATAGATGCCCTTACCTTGCATTGTTAGGAAATTATTGGGCCTTCGACAATTCCACTATTGTTGATTTAAAGAAATGACGAATGGCATTTGAGAAATATGGCCTTAGGGTCGTTGTGCCTTTAGATCTAGATGAAGGTCCATGATACATAGAACCTATCAGAGAAGAGGACCACACATTTGAAATGGAAAACATCTACAAATTAACAACCAGACATCAAGATTATATCAACCCTACAACTGATGAAAATTTGAGCTGGCGAAGTGACAACACATGTTCATCCGACTCAGAAGAAGCGCTGGAGAATTGGAAGAACTAGATGTATGAAGTATCTACAAGAAGTTGTTCTAGGCTAACCAGAGAAGTTCGTTGGATTGACACGATAGTGAGTAAGATATCCACATTTGATGGGATGAACTCCTTAGAAAAATTCTTATAAAAATTTGAGACAAGTGTACCAACACAACAGAGGATGTTGGCAATGGATGAGGCCATGAAAGCCACACCAGTGAGATGGTGGGGGACACATAAAGGCAATATTACAGACTGGACACTATGTCGAACTTTGATGACAGCGCGGTTCTCAGCACAAGTAGGAAGTTGCGAAGCACGATACACAGGTCGAAGTTGCCCAAAGGACCATGTACGAAGCTGTGAAGAGGCCTAGAGTGACATTCCTAGAGAACAATGGGTACACAGATTCATCAATACGCTGGATACCACCTCGATTAAATGGTACCTTCAAGCAGAGCTGTGCCTTGTCACTTCAGAATGGGAAGGTATGATCTAGAATTTTACAACCACCTTTTTGTTTGACAATGAATTTCCTTCTATAGATCAAGCACTATAGATGGTGAGACATAAAGTATTTAAGGAGGCATCTGGCCTCCCTTTGGATAAAGAAGAGGATGAATGGACTGCGCCCCTCCAGAAACTGCAGACCTACTACAACATTAATGTTGACGAAGGCGATGACCCAAGGAAGGTGAATATCGCGAAAATAGAGGGTCAGAGAGATGTGGAAGGACCAGGAGTTGAACTTCCATTCATTGGACAACTGATAAAGATAAATAAAGTCAATATTGGGACAGAAGAAACACCAAAAAATGCTAATGTCAGAGATTACTGAGATGCTGCTACCATTGACAAAATCACAGAATTATTGCATGAGTATTAGGACTTGTTCCCGACAATGTTCACCGATATGAAGGGAATCAAAGGAACTATGGGAGAAATGAGAATACCTTTGAAACCAGACGCGAAGCCAGTCAAGCAAAGACCCTACAGATTGAACCCGAAATATAAGGAAAAAGTGAAGATTGAGCTCGACAGAATGCTGGAAGTAGGGATTATTGAACCTGTCGAAGAGTCAGAGTGGATTAGCCCCATGGTAGTGCAAGATAAGAAGACAGGTGAGATCAAGATTTGCATAGATCTTAGGAAGCTGAATGATTCTTGTCTACATGATCCTTTCCCTACACCTTTCACAGACGAAGTGCTGGATAAGGTGGGAGGCCAAGAAGTATATTCTTTTACAGATGGGTTTTCAGGATACCATCAAATCCACATCGCCAAGGAGGACCATCATAAGACTATGTTTTCCACAGAGTGGGGATCCTACCAATATACAATAATGCCATTTGTACTGAAGAATTCCCCAACCATCTTTTCAAGGGTGGTGTTTGAAGCATTCAAATAATTTTTGCATAAGTTTTTAGAAGCATACTTTGATGACTGAACTGTTTTTAGTTTGTTGAAAAATCATATTGAATGTCTAAGGCTAATGCTGGATAAATGAAGGCAGTGTCAAATTTCTTTGAATTTGAAGAAGTGCATCTTCTTCTCACCATTTGGAGTACTATTAGGTCATATTGTATGCAAGCAAGGATTGTTGGTGGATCCATCCAAAATTGCAATTATAGTTGATTTACCACCACCTACATCAGTCAAACAACTGCGCACTGCGCTAGGACATACTGGCTATTATAGGAAAGTTATCAAAGGATATGCTTAGATTACTATGCCAATGGAGAGTTTATTAAAGAAAGACTGTCAGTTTGGTTGGACAGATGAATGTGAGTAGAGCTTCGACACATTGAAACAAAAGATGGTGACTACGCCCATTCTAGTCTTTCCAGATTGGCGCAAGGAATTTCATGTGCATGTTGATGCATCTTCTATTACATTAGGAGAAGTACTGGCACAACCTGGAGAAGGGGACATTGATCATCCATTAGCATTTACCAACATAAATCTCTCCATCGCTGAAATCAATTACACTACTACAGAGAGAGAGGGACTAGCCATGGTGTATGCATTGCAGAAATTCTGCCACTACTTATTGGGAGGACACTTTAAAATGTTTACTGATCACTCTGCACTGAAATACCTAGTCAAAAATACAGTGTTGGGGGGGAGAATATCCATATGGCTTCTCCTATTTAAAGAATATGATTTTGAGATCATAGTTAAGCCAGGAAGAATGAATAAGGGCCCAGACCACCTGTCGAGGTTGGAGCATGGCGAAGAACCTACCAGTCTAGAGGAAACACTACCAGATGCACAATTGCTCGCTATTAAAAATATTGATGACCACTTCGCATACATAGTCCAGTTCCCGTCAACAGGAATAGCTCCAGTCGAATACACAATTCTGCAGAAGAAACAACTAGTGGTGCGCGCTGCAGATTTTTCACTGATAGCTGGTCAGCTATATAAAATGGGACCTGATGAGATCCTAAGAAGATGTGTGATGGAGGCAGAACACCCTATGATCCTCGAAGAATCTCATGAAGGAATTGCAGGAGGACATTATGTAGGAAAAGAAATTGCACAGAAGGTTCTGCGAGCTGGCCTTTGGTGGCCTACATTACATAGAGATGATAAATAATATGCCAGAGCATGCAATGTATGTTAGCGAGTTGGAAAACCATCCTGAAGATATGAGATTCCATTAGCACCACAGATGACCTTACAAGCATTTGAAAAATGGGCCATTGACTTCATGGGACCTATAAACCCACTAGGAAAGCGCACAGGAGCAAGGTATATTATCATTGCGATAGAATACCTGACTAGATGGGTTGAAGGAAGAGAAGTCAAGGACTGTAGTGCAGCTACAACTGCGCATTTTATATTTGATGACTTAATAACCAGGTTTGGATTCCCTAAGGTCCTTATGAGTGATCAAGGTACACACTTCATCAATAAGATAGTTGAAGGCCTGATTGAAGAATTTGCAGTCCACCATCAGAAGAGTACACCTTATCATCCACAAGCAAATAGAATGGTTGAATCATTCAACAAGATCTTGGAGACAACATTGACAAATATTTGCAGTGTGAACATGGATGACTAGGATTTAAGAGTACTAGCAGTACTCTGGGATTATAGAACCACTTGCTAGAAATTAACAATGTAGACCCCTTTGAAGTTGGTTTATGGTCTTGAAGCTGTTGTCCCAATGGAGTACTTGGTACCAAGCTTAAGAATTGCTGCATTTACAGACATGGATGATACTGGCGCTATTCATGAGAGTCTATCACAGTTGGCCGAACTAGAAGAAGACAGATTCATTGTAGGCTTCCATCAACAAATTCAGAAGGAACGAGAAAAGGCCTATCATGATAGACACATCAAGAAGAAGATATTCAAGAAAGGTGATTTAGTCCTACTATATGACAGTAAGTTTATAAAGAACCCTGGGAAGTTCAGAACCCATTGGCTCAGATCATATGAGATTGTCTATGTTATAGAAGGAGGAGCTGCGCAACTGAAGACATTGAAAGGAGACTGGAAGGAAGGCTTGGTGAATGGGAGTCGACTGAAGTTGTACTATGACAACCAGCTGCCTCGCATCTCTCAGTAGAATCAAGAAGAAAAGGGTCCAGGTACTAGGTGCAGTTGAAACTGGGTACTAGACACAGAAAAGACAGTCTGCATAAGGATGGAAAGGAGGCATAAAGCAAAAAGCAAGGGCTACACTGCGCAGTCGAAATTCGAAGAAAAACAAGAGGATCAGATCTCAAGTGCCTCTGGATGAGTCACAGGTGAGTGTTGGGGGCCTGTTGGCCCTGGGTTATGGAAGGAAGTGAAGAACGAGGAAGAAAAGGTAAAAAGTGAGCTTCGCGGGAGACATAGTGGCTGTCACTGGGTCGAAGTGAGCAAAAGAACAGAGAAGATGGAGCGAAGTGTGGAAAAGAAAGCCATGGGATGAGGAGATTGAGGATGATAGAACAACAAGGAAGATGGACCGAGGATGACTCAGGAAGTGGAAAAATCCAACATTAGATGCCTTAGAGTATCGTGAGATGGAGAAGGAAAGACAGGTTGGCAAAGCCCGGAAAGGATGGGTCAAGTTTACCTAGGGTTGTAGACACATAGGGTTTTGGTAATTAGGGTTTTGACACCTAGGTTTCGACCTAAGGCTGTCGGTGAAGGATTATAATGTTTAAATAGAGGTCGAGAGGACCTAGGTGGGGTCGGTATTATGGTTGAGCCTTGTTGTCGATTATTGTTCATTGGGAGAATATTGTATCAAGGGTGAGAGAAGTGCTGAGAGAGAGAGCCTTCTAGTATTGTAAGATCTTCAGTTGGGTGTGAAGATCGAGTCCTGCAGCTAGTTGAATAGGAAGGGAGAGAGAAAGAGAGACATAGAGAGAGGATTTGTTGGCCAAGAGCACAGATCAGAACTGTAATATTTATCTTAATATATCATAAGCACCGTTCTGTGGACGTATCCCTAGTTAGAGGGTGAACCATGTACATCTGTTGTTGTGTGTGTGATTGATTCTTTGAGCTATGTTGTTGTTATATTTTTATCTACATCATTGTATTAGATCAGATCTATAGCTGTGAAGGATAGATCTAGCTATTTGAATGGTAATTGGATGTTATGTTGTTGTTGTAATAAGAACCACTTGATATTCCCCTGGTTGTAGACATCTCTGTCCTGCAACCCCCTCATAACTGCTTCGGGTGAGACTGCATCTGCTTCGTAGGTGTTTTTGAAAGGGCCAATTGCTAGGGATTGTTGGTGCTCTCTTGGATCTGAACCCTAGGTCTGCCCTTGTGCCAACAATGGGATGGAAGGAGCCCAAATTTTCAGTCTTTTTGGATAGAAGTGGGAAATTTTGTGTAGCAGTATACATGTTATGGAAGGAAAAGGAATCTAAGAATCAATAGGTGCACAGTGTGGTATTGTCCATGTTTTTGGAAGACATGTAGCATAACAAAACCAATGTTTGGAGAATTCCAGTCGAATTAGTCCAAGAAAATGAAGGGATTGTGAATTTCAAGGCTTCTAGACACCATATGTTTATTCAAGCCAGGAGAGACCCAAAGAAGAAGCGTCTAGAAATGAGGTATTATACATTGTGTGAGGAAGTATATTTGATCATGAAGGACTGGCCTATGTAGTGGAAGGTTCCACTCACAAAGAAGAA
Source organism: Picea engelmannii (assembly GCA_009831015.1). Taxonomy (NCBI): domain Eukaryota; kingdom Viridiplantae; phylum Streptophyta; class Pinopsida; order Pinales; family Pinaceae; genus Picea; species Picea engelmannii. The sequence goes on along the minus strand of ML777375.1, from coordinate 993,192 downwards.
AGGAAAAATGCCTAAGGATCAAGTAGAAGTAGGAACATCAAAGAAGACAAGCAATCCAACAGATAATACAAGGAAGGATGCAGAGCATGATCAAGACTTAGGAAGTAGCACAACAATAAAGAAGCCAAGAAAGAAACATATCGTGTCAAGGGATGAAGTAAAAGGGGATGGTGAGAAGGGAGATAACTCTCGTCAAAAGGAAGTACAAGATGAGGAAGTAGAAAAAAAGAAAACTGAGGCACATACCTCAACACCACAGAAGAAAAGGAATCGATCATAGGAGGGAGAGCTAAGTAAGAAGATGAAGTATCACAAGAACCCTCCAGTACTTACTATTACAGAAGATGATGCATATTTCATCGCAGAAAAAGTCTAGGATAGAGGGGAAAATGCACTACTTGCAACAGAGTCACAACGAGAGGATGTTATGGAAAATATAGAATAAGTTGATGACATCATACATAGGATAAAACTAAATACAACGCATCATCCTACACTACAACGAAAATAAAAAGTACAAGAAGTATCAACCTAGAAAGAACAAGAACAAGCAATGCAGACAGTCGTAATGAGCAGTGATAGGTTCAAGGTCACACAAGAGACGTTGGCAGTAGATGAAAACAAAATGAAGATACGAGTGAAGGATGTGGAACATTTGGAGTTGGTTTTGGAAAACATACCCAAAAAGGAACTATATGGGTTACAAGAAACCATAATTTAGGAGGTTCAGTCTAGATGTAGGGCAGATTCCACCAACCTAGCGTTCGACCGAGAAGTTAAGGGGATTTTGCAAGTGATTTGTGAACATATCACACTAGAGAAGGAGTAGGAGATGTAGTGCACAGATAAATTAGAGAAGAATATTACAAAAATATACAATAGCATCTGAGACTTCATGTAGGCACAAGAGGTTACAACAGAAGAGAAGATACAGAAGATTGCGCAGATAATGGAAAAGTATAAGCAGGAGATAGTGGACTTAACAAAAAAACTAACTCCAAGAACACCTACAGAAGTACGATAATAGAGAGAGAAGGAGGATATTTCACACATAGATAGCATAGCGTAGGAGATAAAATAAGTGGAAGAACTATATGACAGGACTGCACATATTTGGACCATCCTGGAATAAGATGAGAGGATCCAACAACTAGAGAAGATAGAGGAAAAGTTGAATGTTGCGGTTCAGGACTTACATAAGAGGAAAAATACCATGGAGATATCCCTATGATTGAAGGCTTCACAGGAGTTGAATAATTTGCAAACATAAGTAAAGGTCGTGCATGAATTGAAGAATTTGCAAACAAAAGTAAAGGCCACACAAGAGGAGAAAAAAGCAAGGCAGGCTCAGTTGGATCCATTTCAACAACATGTCAAAGGCATGATAGTAGAAATGAAAGCGGAGAAAGACAACTTAGAACATGTGCATGGAGAAAGGAGAGGAGTGATGACAGAACACATGACAACACAGGTTTTGGAAACATTACCAAGAAAGAGCGCACATGCCAAGGAGAAAGAGACAAAGTTGGAAGCAAAGTTTTATGCGCTAGAGGTAGCACTACAGAAGATGAATTAATTTTGCATGGCTTGAGACGAGCCACATGTTAGTATTGGAGGCCTGTTGTTCTAGGCCTATGTTGAGAGAAGAGTCCATTTTGGAGCAAAGGTCGAGAAAAACACAACAAATGAGGTAGATTGGACTGACAAGGAGAGCGAGCCATATTTTGAGGAAAAGTAGTGCGCATGGTAGGATTTGCAGAAATCTAGTGCAGACATGTAAAAACCTATCCATGTTACGGTTAGGGTTTTGGAAATCATATTGTAAGGGTTTAACCCATTTTTGTAATATAAATAAAGGGTATGAGGTAGATTAGAGGATCATGATTAGAAGTCTGTCTATCCTTTTTTGTAAAATATTTGAGTGAATTTTTTAGTACTTGGAGCGTCTTTTTGGAGTGAAGTTTGTTTTGAGAGTTGTGGAGGTCAGATGGATTTAATATGGAGATGTAGTTGAGGGCTAGATTGCAAGCTATAGAGCTTGGTGCGATCGTGGTCTACCTCAGTACTCTTTATTATGATGTAATGCACGTACGCCTTTTGATGAATAATAAAAGAAGCTGAAGATCTTTGTGGACGTATCCGCGGGGGGGTGAACCATGATAAAACCTTGTGTACAATTTGTTTGAATTTTTTACTATTCCAACAATTATGATTGAATGGATAGATAGATGCATGAATGGATTTACTTACAATGTGCACTAGAATAGATATGCATAATGAATGTTAAGAATGAATGAATGAATGGATATGATGAATATTATAATAGAATGCATGGTTAAGTAGAAATAAGAGTAAGAAGAACAAACCCAATCCCTTCCAGGATTATAGACACTTGCATCCTATAGTCACCCATAAACCATCTCACATGAGACTGTATTATGCACTATGTGCACGGTGTAGCCTTATTGTTTACAAGAAGGGCCGATGGTGATAAGGGTTTTGTTGGAGAAGCAAGGTAGAACATGGGTCATCCCATACATCCAAGAAATATCTATGAGAGAAAATATCAATATCGTTATCCAACTGCAAAATATTTAGAGTAAAAAACCCTCGACTAACAACAACAAACCTTGTCCAAACAAATAAATGTGAAAAGTGGTATACCTTAGGAGGGAAAACAAGCCGAGAGAATTAAATATTCATTAATTCATGTCGCCTCAACTCAACCTAAAAATCACCAACCTTTTACGATAGCCAACCAAAATTTACACGGTGGAAAGCACATAATTTCTAGCGCATAATCCAAAATAAGCTTTGGTACAATGCATACACTATTGAACTTACAACCATAAAATATATCACCACTATAACACATTCATAATTGTTATAAAGTGACGTTGCTTTATAAACAAACCATATCAACTTACTAATCATTCAACTTAATAAACAACTACCATAGCATATATGAATTTAATTGTAAGTTAGGTTTGTTCATAATTATATGCGACAACATTGTATAAGAACCTATATATGCAATCATTGTATTTATGATATATATGTGCATGAAATTAAATTTGACCACCCCTTTAAAAAAAATAAAAATTCACAAGCCATACTAAGACCATAACTTTAAAACCTATAATCATAAGTGTTACGACTCTGCCACAATAGATCTTCCACCCTTTCTTTTATTTTTAGAACAAGATGACTATGAAATATGAAGATGAGGAACATCATAGATCATTGTCGAAGATATCATTCGTGCATATGAAATAGAAAAGAGTATCGTTCTGTAATTTAATTTAGTCATTTGTTCGCATGATGCCTTTATTTTAGAGAAAAAGGAGTGAAATCAAATTGACATACTTTCTCCAAGGGGTGCCACCTACTAGTTACATAATATAGTAATAAAATAAATACAATGCATTGCAATATTTTGCAGGAATGATTCTTGTTGTGCATTTTCGTGTCAACAACTGGCGACTCTACATGGAAGTCTGCTTGTAGAAAATTAGAACTCATGCACTCTGGTCTTGATAAACTCAACAGGGGTAGGTAATGGATCAGTTAAGAAAATTTATACAACATGGGGAAATTAAATGAGAGTTAAAATTATATTTTAAATGGGAATTTGTGGAATAATTCTTGGAAAGTGATACGTATGAGAGTGTTTGGTCCTATTTGTATAACAAATGTAGAAACAATATTATTTACTCAAATAGATGCTTTCAATGAAATATTAACTTTGTTGTGAGACTTATAAAATTTATTTGATATTATCTTATTTAAAATAGTATTTGTTAGCACTAGAAGTCACCTCTAGATTGCGGCAGAGGTAAGCCCAGTACCCATCAGTTTTTATGTCACAATGAATAATTTAAGGGTGGTCAAATGGATGCAAACTCAAGATAATATCGCTTTAACTCATAAAACTGGGTTGGTATGCATAGGCAGATGAGGTCTTGATCTAAATTCAGTCAGTAAATTGTAGTAAGGGTGAGTAGGGGGCAGAACTGAGAAGAAGATGTAAAATTTTTCTCTGGACATCAAGTCTTCCAACAACCTAAGGAGGAAAAAATTTGAAACAAGATCCTTTTGAATTCGAAGTTTCAAGAAACTGGAAATGCTATAACTGCACTGCAATCAAACATTCATTACAACACAGTCACCACAATCCATGCGAATCCTTCGATCATGAACATTCAGTATCAGACACAAGTAATATGGAAATAGAAGTTGACTTTCATAAAACAAGAAGTCTCATAACAGGTTACATAACCAGTGAACCAAAGATTCATTAAAACTTTACAATGCGAGAGCTTAGGTCGACCATCGACCTTAACAAAATATCAAAACTGAGTATTTATACTCAGATTAACTTTCCACCAGCCGGAGTGCGCTCTGGTCATTGCAAGGGACGAAGTCTGCATCTTATTTTGTCAGGATGCACTTGCATTCTTCTGTCAGGCGCAAGATCAGATTGGTATGGGGTTTGCAGAAAAATCCATTGACAGGGGCACGTTATGTTGACAAACTACCTCCATGGAAAACTTTTCCATGCTTTCCATTTATGGGGTGAAATGAGGTTTCAACCACCTCCTCCATTTCCATTAACCACTTTCATCAGGATCAAGAAAAGACATGACACCCATGAATGCTCTAGGAGACGTTCATGACTCCTTCAAGTCAACCCCAGCCCCTCGAGACCAAGTAGATCTTCCTCTATGAAAAATACAAACGCTTTTGGCCTTGGCACTACTTCTCTCCATTTCTTCATGCGACCTTGGGCCATGACCTGGGGATCCTATGTAAAATTTCGGGAATTTTCATTTCGGGAGTCTTTACTTTACCTAATTCAAAATATGTCGATGCTGCATCTGTGAAAAAACCCATCCAGATCGACGATCGGATCTGCTTTGAATCTAACGACCAGGATGCTTGCTCAAAAACCTCAGCTACCCACTCCTCAACGGGTGCTTACACTTCTTTATGGACCTACTTCCCATATAACCACGGGCTGTGATCATGGGCTCAACTCTAGGGTGCTTCATGACTTCGCATTTCACGGATCTACATTGTGCTCCATGATAAAACCCCCAAGTCATGAAATCATGATTTCTTAGATTGGGCACCACGTGTCCCTTTGAATCGGATGACCAGATGAATATCAACATTTCAGGACTTCGGGTCTTCGACATTTTGGGATTTAGGAAATCTGTGCATTCCTCACTTCAACTTTCCTGAAATGACTTTCTCCCTGATTCGGATTTGGTGCCACACGTCCTGCTGGATTAGACGGATCCTGCTGACTTTGGATTTCGGGGATTCAGATCTTTTACAAATAACTTCAACAATGTTCCAAGCTCTCGATTCCCATGCTTATTATTCATCATCGATCTCTAAGCTTTGACATGAAAATTTCTTCGCCACATTGAACTTTCTTCGCTCACTTCATTTGAGTCCATATCAGACCACTCTAAGTGTTTCACTTTGAACTTATGGCTGCGGCCTCTGTAAACAAATACTTAGGTGACTGGCTGAAGGCTCGATAAGACATAGGATCTATGATAGAGGAAAAGGGGTAAGTGATCAACCTTAGAGAAAATAACAAATCAGAGGGCCGAGACTTCTCAGGTAAGATGACAAGGAAAATAGGTCGTTCAAACGAATGAAGGAAAACAAAAGGAAAATATACAAGCCGAAAGGGAAAAAATTAAGATTGGGTCTGCAAGAGGAGGGGACATAGGCAACATTACAGACATAGGTAGAAACCACAAACCCACAAGTACTCTGACAATTTTATGTGATAACATTTGGCTCCACATGGGATGGCACGATCCATGCGAGCTGCCAAGAAAAGTAGTTCCAGTGCCTTAGTATTGGGTTATGGAGTCTTAGCTATTTAAAACAAAATAAACATAAAAATAGGAACGATATTTACAACGGTGGGACACCGATTGCGGCTTCAAACAAAATTTGTTTTTAGAAAATGCCCATTAATAGGGCCACAAAAAACTTCATCACCCTCCAAATTCAACAACCTGTAAGTATTATTAGGGAATATCTGAGAGATTTTGAAGGGGCCGATCCACAAGGCATGAAATTTACCATGCTTTCCTTTGTCTTTCTTGGGTGCATCCCATTTTAGTAGTAGATTTTCCAGCTGGAAATCTTCCTTTCTTACTTTCCTATCAAAAGATTGTTTGATCTTCTATTGATGTTCATGTTCTTTATCCAGTATCTGCTCCCTAGTTTTATGCACTTCTACTAGATGCAGTATCCTCTTGACCATGTTATAAGGTTCTCCTTGGTAGTCCTGGAAGAATTTTTCCACTGGTAAGGCCAGCTGAGAAGGAAATATGGCCTCAATGCCATATACAAGCTAAAAAGGAGAGACACCAAGAGACCTCTTCATTGTCACGCTTTCAACCCATAGAGAAAACTTGAGCTTTTAATCCCATGCTTTCTTATTTTCCTCCAAGAATCTTTTGATGATCTTTATAAGGCTCTTGTTAGAGGATTCTGATAGTCTGTTCCCTTGAGGATTGTAAGGAGTTGAGTGAATCAATGCAATCCCACACTGCTCATAGAATTGAATCAATGGTTCGACCTTAAAGGATGCAACATTATCAGTGACAATTCTTTTCGGACAACCAAACTTTGCTATAATATCCTACAGAAAACCAATTATTACCCTATGAGAAGCACTCCTTGTGGGGATGGCTTCTATCCATTTGGTAAAGTAATCAGTGGCAGTCAAGATCCACCTGTGTTGTCCACTTGAAGAAGGATGAATTTCCCCAATAAAATCTAGGCCCCATTGTTGAAAGGGTGCTGAAGCTACCACAAGATTCAATGGCAAAGACTTGATTTGTTGCTTCCCGGAGAATTTCTGGCACTTGAAACAAGCCCTGATTTTTGCATAGAAATCGGTGAATAGAGTAGGCCAAAAATACCCAGCCCTAAGAATCTTATAGGTTGTGGTCCTCCAGAAGTGATTTCCCCCACAGAGGTTGTCATGAAAATCAAACATATCTTTTTGGGCTTCCTGTGGGTATAAACATCTCAAATAAATTCCTAGAGGGTCTTTCCAGTACAAAACCTGATTAATAAGGCAATATCTAATTGCTTTGAGCTTTAGAGATATTGTATTTATTTTCCCCATTCCATTAGGAGGTCGTAAATTTTGCAGAAAAAATATAATATCTTTGTACTAGGTGCATTCTGCCAATGAAGGGATGACTAGTGGGCCTGCTTCAGACAACTCCTATTGTCGATCTTTTGAAAAATTGTTGCTGATGTTGACCTCCAAAGTCTCGCAATTAAACTCAGCCAGTAACTTGGCAAAACCTTGGCCTTTGACTAGTTTGGTAGTATTTATTTCCAAATCAAACTCAAGGTTTTTGGAAATCCACTTGCTACTTCGTCCTTCTATGTCAGGCTGAATGAGAATGTCCTTCACAGAAGCTGAAGTAACACATGCAATGATCTTTGAATGAAGAACATAAAGTCTGAAATATTTGAGGGCTTTAACCAAAGCATAGGCATGCTTCTCCATGATGTCATATTTGATCTCTGCATTTCTTAATGCCTTGTTGAAAAAGGAAATAGGTTGCTCCAACCACTCAACATTCTTCTGTAATAAAACAACTGCCACTGTGTTAAAAAAAGAAAAGGAAAAAATCAGAAAATCATTGGAATAATCAGGATTGATAAGCATTGGTGCCTCAATCAAGGCCTTCTTGATTTGATTGAAGCAATTTCTGGACTCATCAGTCCATTTTGATCTGGAAAAAACTGTAATGTCATCCAAATAGATGACCACAAATTTATCCCTTTCTCCAATGAAGGCAATGTCCATGGCTCGCTGAAAGGTTGTCCCTGCGTTCATCAATCCAAAGGGAATCTTGGCATACATGAATGCACACCATGGAGTCATGAATGTTGTCTTCTCTCTATCCTCAAGTAAGACATAAATTTGATTGTAGCCAGAAAATTCGTCAATCATGGACATCCTAGACGCACCTGTCACCCTCTGCAATATGTGGTCCATTTTTGGCAATGGGTAATTCTCCTTCTTGGAGCTTCTATTTAGGTTTATGAAATAGAAACAAAGTCTAATTTCTCCACTCTTATTTCTCACTGGGACAAAGTTGTCCACCCATTTAGAATACCTCAAAGGAACGATGATCTAGGCATCTAAAATCTTCTTTACCTCTTTCTCCATGATAGGCAACAACATAGGGTTGATCTGTCTCAATTTCTTCCTAATTGTCTTTGCCTCCTCTTTTAGTGGGATCTTATGATCAATGATGCTTGTATCATATGTTCTGAGGTCCTCATAAGTCTAGGAAAACACAAAGGAAACTCCTTTGATAACTCAACATATTTAGCCCTTTGTTCCCTTGACAGTTTGCTCAACAAATTGACAAATTTTGGATCTTTCTCTGTACCAATGTTGCATTCGGCTACATCAACATATTCAACCAATCCTTTAACTTTCACTGCCACATCATTTATGTCAAATAGTATTTCCAAAGGAACTAGTCCCTTCGGAATGTGATTGCTAGGAAACTGAATAATATGGTGATTAGCGATTTTGTTCAGGAAAACATCAGTATGAGAATTACTTTCAGAATCCTGATCTTGATCAATATGTAGTGCAAAAAACTCATCAACAGTCTTAAGGAATCTTTTGATCTCAAGATCATCCTCAAACACTTTCCAATGCTTGAAATTGTCAGGTATAGAGGGTCTGTAATTTACTTCTACATCATACCTGAGATTTGGTGGCAAAGGGACTCCGAAATTGCTTGCTGAAACAGCCAGAGAATGAACCATGATGTTTTATTCTCTTGGAATAAATGAAATGTTGAAAGATGGGAAAAAATTGTTAATAAAGTCCCACACTTCATTTCTATAACTTCTTAGCCTAGGGTGCTTAGCTTGGTAGAGATTTTTGACTTGATGGACAATTAACTCAGCATCCCCAAATACTGATATCTGTTCAATTCCCATGTCCTTTGCAGCCCTCAGACCTAAAATGAGAGCTTCATACTCTGCAACATTATTGGTAGCTTCGAATTCTAACTTGTAGGACAAAGCTATAGTGTCTTGAGGAGGAGAAACAAGAACCACTCCAGCACCAACACCTTCCTTAGAAGAGGATCCATCGAAGAAAATTTTCCACACAGAGGTGATATGAGGGGAAACTTCACAAAAAATAATAGGCCTCTTTTTGATCTCCAGAGGATGTTCAGGAGCATCGGTAAGTTGCAACAAACTAGATCCCAAATCCATGTCAAGAGTAAAGATAGGATGGTTTGTGGGGTTTTATTCATCACTAATAATGTAGGCAAACTAAGCTTCCTTGTAAAGTCTCTTGTTCTCACCCCCAAACAACAGAATGGTAGCATAGGTGAGGTCCATATGCAAATTCCCCCCTAGTATTTTTATCCAAGATCTAGACAGAAGCATCCCAAACTTAGGGGGAACATCGACTACCACGATGTCCATGATAACGCTTTTCATCGGTAGCTGGAATAGAGATACGACCAAGTATTTGATAACCCCAAGGCACTTGAACTTCCTAGAGTCGAAAGAATATAGGTCGTGGTAGTCTTTTGTAATCTCCAGATCGATCTCTTCCATGACGATTTTAGGCATAAGATTGTGAGATTCCCCTGAATCCATCAAACAATTGTGCAACACCTTGTCATGTATGTTCAATGAGGTATAAAAGGGAGGAGAGGAGTCATCTCTGCATTCTAATAAAGGACATAGGATAACTATTGGTTTTCATCTTGCAAATTGACTGATTCTGTGGAATGAGACGTGGGTTCAGACTGCAATAGTTTAGAGAGGCTCCTTTTGAAATCTTCATGTTTGACTAGCTCAGAAAGTGGTACAGGGATTCTAATTTTTTGAATTTCATGGCCAAAATTAAAAGAGGGAAGGGGATTTATAATTTCGTTCACTTCTGGAACATGAACTTTAATTACTGGAGAGGGTGCTTGCACTTTCTTACCTTTGTTGTTGTCTTCTATATCTTTAGTAGGATTCTCTGTTTTGGTAGGTTGCTCAGGAACATCGGGCTTTACTTCTTTCTTATTGGACCTCAGATTATATTTGTTTGGGCTGTTGTTGGCCTTGTATCCTTTACTCAACTCATTATGTTGGTTTTCCATGAGAGATTCCTCGTATGCAGATTGTGTCAAATGAGGAAAGGAGGAGGTGTCTCCCAGGCAGTGGATTTCAAGATCAAGGTCATCATCCTCACCTTCATCATCTGTAACAACATTATTATGGAGAGGGGTCTGGATGTTCTGATCATTTATATCTTTACTCCTCTGCTCTCTTGGAAGTATCTGAGGAGCATTTTTAGGTCTCTTGAATTTATCTATGTTGTCAACATTTTGTGGATTTTTGTAGTTCTGTCTTCCTTCAAGCTTCAACTTCTCCATCTCATCAAACATAGATTTTACTAATTTAGTAAGTTCATCAACTTGAGGATGGACAGTAGAGGAACCAAAGGTTGAAAATTCAAACCTCCCTCTTCTTATGTCTCTGTCAGCCTTGCTCCTAATTTTATCAACTGCAAATATATTAGACTCTACTTCAAGGGTTTCATCTTGCATATGAGCCAATGAAGTAACTCTTATTTCTCTTAGCAGGAGACAAAAATCAGGATCAAAAGCGCTAGCATAAGTAATATTTGCAGAGGTTTCTGTAGACTTGACTTCAGTAGGGATTTTATTATACATTTTATTAAACCTCTTGGATTCAAACACATATTCCCCTTCCTCTTTTTTCATTGCCCCAAACTCTGTAATATAGTACATGAGATCCTTTTTGTCTCCCCAATCCTTTAAAAAGACTTCATATAGGGCTTCAATCCCGCCAATAGATCCATGAGGAAAGGCCTTGAACCACTTCCTAGCTTCACCATCGAGGATATGAACAAAGATCCTCATCCATACATCTTCATTCTCTATGGTGTGATTATCTGTAAAACTATAAAATGCTTCAAGATGTGCTTCTGCAGTTATGTCTCCCTCACTTGTGAACTTAGGTAACTGCTTAATATTTCCATCCAATGGGAGGGCATTCAGAGGCTGAGGGAAAACAAGAGGGGCATATCTAGTAGCTATTATAGCTTCCATCCTAGTTTTGGGGGGATTTTATCCTACCATTGGAGTGTGAACAGGAGGAGAAGTAGGTGGAGATGGAGTTTGGATAGGTGAGGCTGGAAATGTACTTCTAGGGAAAAAGGTTGCAGAGATGGTAGGAAAAGAGGCTTCTCCTATAGCAACTCTGATAAGAGAAGGGATAGTAAAACCTGGAGTGGGAAAATCTCCTAAGGTCCTAGGTCTGAGCCAGGGAACAAACTCAAGGGAGATGGGAGTTTCAAAACTTTCTCCTTCCAAACTGAGGCCATGGGAGGAGAAAACAACAGGAAAACTCTCAAAATTTAAGGCTTTAGAAACTCCAATGGAAGATATAATAGGAGTATGAGAAGCAGATAATGGAGTTTCAGAGGGAGGATGATGAAAATTACCAAAATCACCTGGTTCAGTAGCTAAAGTACCTTCTCGAGGGATCTTTCCTTTCCTAGTAATTTTCTATGGGTCAGCTTCAGGCGTGGTTAGAGGCAGCTATGGATGAGACCTCGTGTTTCTTCCTTTCAAATCCAACTGAAACAGTGGAGTCTCTAGGTGCAGGTTGTAATCTACAATGTTACTGAGTTCTGATGCACCTTCAAAATCAATAATCTTTGTCGTTCTATCCCAGGGAAAATCTTCAATTCATCCCTAGAAACGGTGCCAGAAATGTTAGCACCAAAATTCACCTCTGGATTGTGGCAGAGGTAAGCCTAGTACCCATCATTTTTTATGTCACAATGAATAATTTAAGGGTGGTCAAATGGATGAAAACTTAGGATAACATCGCTTTAAATCAAAAAGCTGGGCTGGTATGCATAGGCAGATGAGTTCTTTATCTAACTTCAGTCAGTAAATTGTAGTAAGGGTGAGTAGGGGGAAGAACTAAGAATAATATGTAAAGGTATGCTCTAGACATCAGGTCTTCTAGTAGCCTAAGGAGGAAAAATTCTGAAAACAAGATCCTCTTGAATTTGAAGTTTCAAGAAACTAAAAATGCTATAACTGTACTGCAATCAAACATTCATTACAACAAAGTCACCACAATCCATGCGAATCCTTCGATCATGAACATTCAGTATCAGACACAAATAAGATGGAAATAGAAGTTGACTTTCATAAAACAAGAAGTCTCATAACAAGTTACATAACCAGTGAACCAGAGCTTCATTAAAACTTTACAATGTAGGAGCTTAGCTCGACCATCTACCTGAACAAAATATCAAAACTGAGTATTTATACTCAGAAAAACTTGCCTCCACCCGGAGTGCGCTCTGGTCATTGCATTCAAGGGACGACGTCTGCATCTTCTTATGTTAGGTTTCACTTGCATTCTTCTGTCAAATGCAAGATCATATCGATATGGGCTTTGCAGAAAAATCCATTGACAGGGGGACTTTGTGTTGACAATTTGCCTCCATGATCAACTTTTCCATGCTTTCCATTTATGGGGTGAAACGAGATTTCAACCACCTCCCCCATTTCCAATAACTACTTTCATTGGGATCGAGAAAAGACCTAACACCCATGAATGCTCCAGGAGATGTTCAGGACTCCTTCAAGTCAACCACAACACCTTGAGACCACACATATCTTCCTCTATGAAAAATACAAACGATTTTGGCCTTGTCACAACTTCTCTCCATCGCATCATGCAACCTCAGACCATGACCTGGGGATCCTATGTAAAATTTGAGGAATTCGCATTTCGAAAGTCTTTACTTTACCTGATTCAAAATATCCCGATGCTCGCATCTGCGAAAAAACCCATCCAGATCGACGGTCGGATCTGCTTTGAATCTAACGGCCAGGATGGTTGCTCAAAAACCTCAGCCACCCGCTCCTCAATAGGCTCTTACCCTTCTTTATGTCCATGCTTCCCATATAACCACAAACCCAACTCTAGGGTTCTTTGCATTTCGTAGATCTACGCTGTGCTCCATGCTAAAACCCCGAAGTTGTGAAATCATGATTTCTTAGATCGGGTGCCATGCGTCCCTTTGAATTGGAAGACCAGATGAATATCGACATTTCGGGACTTCGGATCTTCGACATTTTGGGACTCAGGAAATCTTCACATTCCTCACTTCAAATTTCCTGAAATGAATTTCTCCCTGATTTAGATCTGGTGCCATGCGTCCTACTCGATCAAACGACTCTGCTAACTTTGGATTTCGAGGATTCAGATCTTTTACAAATAACTTCAACATTGTTTCGAACTCCTGATTCCTGCACTTATTATTCATCATCGATCTCTGAGGTTTGGCATGAAACTTTATTCGCTAGATTGAACTTTCTCTGCTCACTTTATTTGAGTCCATATCAGACCACGCTAAGTGTTTCACTTTGAACTTATGGCTGCAGCCTCTGTAAATAAATACCTGATTGACTGGTTGAAGTCTCGGCAAGGAAAATGATCTGTGACAGAGGAAAAGGGGGAAGTGATCAACCTTATATAAAATAGCAAAGTAGAGGGCCGAGACTTCTCAGGTAAGACGAAAAGGAAAATAGGTCATTCAAACGAATGAAGGAAAACAAAAGGAAAATCTACAAGCCGAAAGGGAAAAACTTAAGATTGGGTCTGAAAGAGGAGGAGAGACATGCAACATTACAGACATAGGTAGAAACCATAAACCCTCAAGTACTCTGACAAGTTTATGTGATAACATTTGGCTCCACATGGGATGGCATGCTCCATGCGAACTGTCAAGAAAAGTAGTTCCAATGCCTTAGTATTGGGTTATCGAGTCTTAGCTATTTAAATCAAAATAAACATAAAAACATGAATGATACTTACAATGGTGGGACACAGACTATGGCTTCAAACCAATTTTTTATTTAGAAAATGCCCATTAACAGGGCCACCAAAAAATTCATCACCCTCCAAATTCTGCAACCCGTAAGTATTATTAGGGATGAAGGGGCTGATCCACAAGGCATAAAATTTACCATGCTTTCCTTTGTCTTTCTTGGGTGCATCCCATTTTACCACTAGATTTCCCAGCTATAAATCCTCCTTTCTTAATTTCCTATCAAAAGCCTGCTTGATCTTCTGTTGATGTTGATGTTCTTTGTCTAGTATCTGCTCCCTAGTTTGTTGCACTTCTACCAGCTGCAGTATCCTCCTGACCATGTTATCAGGTTCTCCTTGGTAGTCATGGAATAATTTTTCCATTGGTAAGGCCAGATGAGAAGGAAAGATGGCCTTAATTCCATATACAAGATGAAAAGGAGAGACACCAAGAGACCTCTTCGTTGTCACTCTATCAGCCCACAGAGAAAACTTGAGATTTGAATCCCATGCTTTCTTAATTTCCTCCAAGAATATTTTGATGATATTTATAAGGCTCTTGTTCGAGGATTCTGCTAGTCCATTCTCTTGAGGATTGTAAGGAGTTGAGTGAATCAATGCAATCCCACATTTCTCACATAATTGAATCAATGGTTCGTCCTTAAAGGATGTAGCATTATCAGTGACAATTATTTTCAGACAACCAAACCTTGCTATAATATCCTCTAGAAAACCAATGATTGCCCTGTGAGAAGCACTCCTTGTGGGGATGGATTATATCCATTTGGTAAAGTAATCTGTGGTAGTCAAGATCCACCTGTGATGTCCACTTGAAGAAGGATGAATTTTCCCAATAAAATCTAGGCCCCATTGCTGAAAGGGTCCTGAAGCTACCACATGATTCAATGGAAAAGACTTGAGTTGTTTCTTCCTGAAGAATTTATGGCAATTGACACAAGCCCTGCTTTTTGCACAGACATCAGTGAATAGAGTAGGCAAGAAATACCCATCCCTGAGAATCTTATAGGATTTGGTCTTGCAGAAGTGATGTCCCCCACAGAAGCTGTCATGAAAATCAAACATATTTTTTTGGGCTTCTTGTGGGTCTAAACATCTCAAAAGCACTCCTAGAGGGTATTTCCAGTACAAAACCTGATCAATAAGACAATATCTAATTTCTTTGAGCTTTAGAGATCTTGTCTTTCTTTTCCCCATTCCATCAGGAGGTCGTAAATTTTGCAGAAAAAATCTAATATCTTTGTACTAGGTGCATTCTGCCAATGAAGGGTTGATTGGTGGGCCTGCTTCAGAAAACTCTTCTTGTCGATATTCTGAACACGTGCTAATGAAGTTGACCTCCAAAGTCTCGCAATTAGACTCAGCCAATAACTTGGCTAAACCTTGGCCTTTGACTAGTTTGGTAGGATTTATTTCCAGATCAAAATCAAGGATTTTGGCAATCCACTTGCTCCTTCGTCCATCTATGTCAGGCTGAATGAGAATGTCCTTCACAGAAGATGAAGGAACATATGCAATGATCTTTGAATGAAGAACATAAACTCTGAAATCTTTGAGGGTCCCACCTACTAGTTACATAATATAGTAATAACATAAATACAGTTCATTGCAATATTTTGCAGGAATGATTCTTGTTGTGCATTTTCATGTGAACAACTGGTGACTCCACAGGGAAGTCTGCTTGTAGTATATTAGAAATCATGCACTCTGATCTCGATAAAATCAACAGGGGTAGTTAATGGATTAGTTAGGAAAATTTATACAACATGGGGAAATTAAATGAGAGTTAAAATGATATTTGAAATGGGACTTTGTGGAATAATTCCTGGAAAGTGATACGTATGAGAGTGTTTGGTCCTATTTGTATAACAAATGTAGAAACAATATTATTTACTCAAATATATGCTTTCACTGAAATATTAACTTTGCTGTGAGACTTATAAAATTCATCTGATATGATCTTATTTAAAATAGTATGTGTTAGCACCAGAAGTCACCTCTGGATTGCGACATAGGTAAGCCCAGTACCCATCAATTTTTATGTCACAATGAATAATTTAAGGGTGGTCAAATGGATCCAAACTCAGGATAATATCGCTTTAAATCAGAAAAATGGGCCGGTATGCATAGGCATATGAGGTCTTGATCTAAATTTAGTCAGTAAATTGTAGTAAGGGTGAGTAGGGGGCAGGACTGAGAAGAAGATGTAAAGGTCTTCTCTGGACATCAGGTCTTCCAATAGCCTAAGGAGGAAAAACTATGAAAACAAGATCCTCTTGAATTCGAAGTTTCAAGAGACTGAAAAACGCTATAACTGTATTGCAATCAAACATTCATTACAACACAGTCACCACAATCCATGCGAATCCTTCGATCATGAACATTCAGTATCAGACACAAGTAAGATGGAAATAGAAGTTGACTTTCATAAAACAATAAGTCTCATAACAAGTTACATAACTAGTGAACCAGAGATTCATTAAAACTTTACAATGTGGGAGATTAGCTCGACCATCGACCTGAACAAAATATCAAAACTGAGTATTTATACTCAGAACAAGTTGCCACCACTCGTAGTGTGCTTTTGTCATTGCATTCAAGGGACAATGTCTGCATCTTCTTCTGTCAGGATGCACTTGCATTCTTCTGTCAGACGCAAGATCAGATCGGTATGGGATTTGCAGAAAAATCCATTGACAGGGGGAATTTGTGCTAGAAATCTACCTCCACGACTAGTTTTTCCATGCTTTCCATTTATGTCTGAAATGAAGTTTCAACCACCTCCCCCATTTCCATTAACTACTTTCATCGGGATCGGGAAAAGACCTGACACCCATGAATTCTCCAGGAGACGTTCACGACTCCTTCAAGTCAACCCCGACATCTTGAGACCACACAGATATTCCTCTGTGAACAATACAAATGCTTTTGGCATTGGTGCAACTTCTCTCCATTGCTTCATGCGACCTCGGGCCATGACCTACAGCTCCTATGCAAAATTTCAGGAATTCAAATTTCGAGAGTCTTTACTTTACCTGATTCAAAATATAGCGATGCTCACATCTACGAAAAAACCCATCCAGATCGATGGTCGGATCTGCTTTGAATCTAACGGCCATGATGCTTTCTGGAAAACCTCAACCACCCACTCCTCAACAGGTGCTTACCCTTCTTTATGGACCTGCTTCCCATATAACCACAGGCTTTGATCATGGGCCCAACTCTAGGGCACTTCGCATCTTCGCGTTTCGTGGATCTACGCTGTGCTCCATGCTAAAACCCCAAGTCATGAAATCACGATTTCTTAGATCGGGCACCATGCATCCCTTTGAATTGGACGACCAGATGAATATCGACATTTCAGGACTTCGGGTCTTCAGAATTTTGGGACTCAGGAAATCTGTGCATTCCTCACTTCAAGTTTCCTGAAATGACTTTCTCCCTGATTCGGATTTGGTGCCACACATCCTGCTGGATCAGACAGCTCCTGCTGACTTTGGATTTCGGGCATTCAGATCTTTTACAAATAACTTCAACAATGTTCTGAACTCCTGATTCCCGCTCTTATTATTCGACGTCGATCTCTGAGATTTGACATGAAAATTTCTTCACCACACTGAACTTGCTCCACTTGCTTGATTTGAGTCCATATCAGACCACTCTAAGTGTTGCGCTTTGAACTTATGGTTGCGGCCTCTGTAAAAAAATACTTGGGTGACTGGGTGAAGGCTCGGGAAGGTAAAGGATCTGTGATAGAGGAAAAGGGGGAAGTGATCAAACTTAGAGAAAAAAACAAAGAAGAGGGCCGAGACTTCTCAGGTAAGACGACAAGGAAAACATGTCGTTCAAATGAATGAAGGAAAACAAAAGGAAAATCTACAAGACAAAAGGGAAAAACTTAAGATTGGGTGTGAAAGAGGAGGAGAGATAGGAAACATTACAAACATAGGTAGAAACCACAAACCCACAAGTACTCTGACAAGTTTATGTGATAACAGTATGGAGGGTAGAAAGGGAAAGGATAAAAAGGGAGAGTCATGACCATCAAGTTCCTAGAAAAGAATTTAATTGAAGGTACATGATATATCTCATACAACATTTAAAAAAAAAAGAATCATAATATCTTTACTGTGTATTTAGCTTAAAAATTGTCTGACAATATTTGTAGAAAATTATCTATCGAATGACTTGACTTATCAAGTTGGCTCTATCTCAACAAAAGGGGGCTTCAAACAGAAAAATAAAATAAAAATTATAAAATAAAAATTATAAAATAAAACAACAAAATGTACTCAAAGTAGACAAAGAAAATATGTACAAAAGAAAAGTAATTACAAATAACTCAATTAACAATTAATTTGGTTCAACATAGTGCTTAAGATGTGAACCATTAGTGCTGTAGGAGAATAATTGCTCATTCGTATCCTTTAATAAGTACGAGTTAATACCAAGGACATAGGCGATTATCAAAGGACCTAACCACAATTTTTGAAATTTGAAATGTCTTCCTCTTTCAGCATGAGTGGAATCCCAGAGTAGTACTTTCTCATCAACCTTAAAATCAACAGATTTGGTCTTTTTATTAAAATATTTCTTGACTATTTGTTGCATTCTCTTTATATTATCTAGAGAATGACCTCTATGTTCTTCTAAAGCAAGTAAGGCATTCACTCTTTGAGAAATATTAGTAGAATCAAATTCTTCAGTTTGTAATGCCAAACATAGGGAGGTAAGTTCTAGTTCAATTGGCGTAATAGTCTCTTGACCATATAGCAATTGAAATGGAGTAAATCCTGTACTAGAATTAGTAGTAGTATAATATTCCCAAAGTGCATAAGTGAGAAGTGTATGCCACTGGAGGGGCTTATCCTCTATAATTACTTTCAATATCTTGACCAAGTTCTTGTTAGTTGACTTAGCTTTCCCATTTCCTTGAGGGTAATAAGTAGAGGAGGTAAAGGGTTTAACACCAAGCTTAATAAGAAACTAAGTTAGCTTTGTAGAAATGAAATATGGTCCATTATCTGAAATGGTTTCTAGGGGAAGACCAAATCAACAAAAGATATTGGATTTAAAAAAATAAATAACATGTTCATCTTGAGCGTGCTTGAGAGGTACAACTTCATCCCATTTTGTGAAGTAATATGTAGTTGTTAATATATATACACAACTTGCAAAAGATGGCGGGTTAATAGGACCAATAAAATATAAACCCCATTTAGAAAATGGAAATCTGGAAGAACAGGTTGCAAAGGCATAGAAGAGAAATGTTTTCTACTAGCAAACTTTTGGCATTTATCGTAGGCCCTTGTGAATTGATGGGAATCTCTAAAAATTGATGGATAGTAATAACAAGTTCTAAGGATTTAAACACAGTGGATTAAGCAAAAAAATTACCACCAATTTGAAGAATAGATTTCGTTGATCCATGAATCTCTTTTAATACTCTTTGGGTTGTGTTATCATCAATGCATAGTAGCAACATCCCATTAGAAAACCTTCTAAACAAGGAGTATCCTAGAATGAGGTACTTAGAATATTCAAGGAAGAGACTTCTTTGTTGATGATAATTCAAATGATCTATACACCTTTGAAATTTCAAGTAATTAAAGATATGTTTGTACCAGTGGTGTTCAGAAATAGTAAAATTTTGATTTTCAATGTAAAATAATGTTGATAGTGAACTATCTCCATCTTCAGAAAATTCACTTGGTTCAACACATTGAGCTAAGTGAAGGGATAAGTCAGGTCCCTTGATCATTTTAGATGTCATAATCTTCAAATCATGCTCCTAAATTCCGCAACCCAATGTGCAAGTTTACCTTAAAGATGCGTTTGTGAAATTAACACTTGACAACAGACAAAGGGCTTTTACCTACATGTGCTTGCCTAGAATAAAATGGCGAAATTTTTCTATAGCTTTGACAAGAGTGAAAGCATGATTTTCAATGTAAGAATATTTAATTTCATCATCCAATAATCTTTGACTCATGTAAGCTACTATTTTTTTGTTATTTAAATCATCATTTTGCATAATAATTGCAGAAATTGCTTCTTTTGTAGCATTTATATATATAATGAAGTCTTTTTCAAAGTCTGGTTTCACCAAAACCAGTGCAGAACTAATTTATTTATTTATCCTTATGAAATCATTTTAAACATCATATTTCCAAGAGAAAGGATGATCTTGTTTCAACATGTTATGAATTGGATTAACTATGAAAGTAAAATCAGAAACAAACCTATGGATAAAATTTGTAGTGCCCATAAAAGCTTGAATTTCTTTCTTTGATGTAGGGGTTTGGAGATTTATGATCGCAACAACCCTGTCATGATATATTCTTATTACCGAATAAGAAACAATATGACCAAGAATTTTACCTTGGGTGACACCAAAAATAAACTTCAAAGGTGTAACACCCCTGTTTCCCCCAACTTGTAATTAATCATTAATTAGGATTACCATGCTGTGGCATGGGAATGATGTAAATGTATTATTGTTTGAATTTCCAATAATTGACTGTGGGGGTGAAGCCTCGAGGTACTGGCCATAATATCACTAGAGGAAATATTGAGGAAACTGTGGAGAGGGTTCATTAGTTCAAATGACCCAAATTCCCTTTGTTGAGGTAATAAGCCTCATCAGGATCCCAAGGAGAGGAACCAGTTAATGAAGGAAGGACTGGTGGTTAGATAATCAACCACCCCCATGATTGGAAGCATGGCCTGATTGAAGAATTTCAGCCTAAGTACCACAGGTTCTAGTAGAAAAGGTTGACCCGAGTTTCCTTCTGATAGAAGGAGAAGGATAGGTCGATAACCTTCCCGAGGAGGAAAAAGGCATGGGGAGGTATACCAGAGAGGAAAGACAAGAAGAGACACAGGGAGGAGGAGGCATGCATGTGAGTCTCTACAGAGAGAAGGAGAGAAACCAGACAGGAACACATGCACAAAGGGGCATGTGACCCAAGTAGGAGACTGCAAGTTTGATGCTGAGGAGGCATCTGATAAACCTCGTAGAGACCGTGACAGAGAAATAATTCTTTGAGATATTTGTAGAAATTTCCCTGGTGATATCATGGCTTGGCATGAGGGTGGACAGAGAACTAAGAATGAATGCCTCTGAGATTATGGTTGGGTGGAGAGGTGAACACCCACAGTCAGTCGATTAATGATCAACTGTAATAGATAAGTATTTTCATGCTCTGTGTGGTACAATGGATGTGATGATTGAATGCTTGTGTTTATGGTTAAGTTTTATAGTGTTTGAACAATTATTAGAAACACTCATTTTCTTTTGTAAACTTCTATATTTACATGGCCTTCCACTTATCTTAGTCTAGTTTCTAGAGAATTATGGAATGTGAATTTGAAGGAGAGACGGGGTAGGATTAAATAAAATGTCTAAGTCCTGCCAATATATTGAGTTACCTTAGTGGGAATGTCAAGTTCAACTCTGTGGGAAAAAGGTTGTTTCCTTCAGACTATCCACCCATCTAACCGAGGGCTCATTGCCATGTCCTTAACCCATTTTCTTCTAAAAGGATTAACTCTTATCCCATAATAATTTTCAAAGGACCCATATGACCAGGGTCTAGGAACCCTACGCTAGTCTAAAAGGAGCTAGCCCTTTTGGCTTTGAGATTTCAGAACTTATGACTTCACAATCCTTGAAAATAGTTGAAGGCTAGAGTTGTGAATAGATGAGGGCCGTGGATATGGGGATCCAGTGGAGACCTCCCTCAATCGTTATATTGGACTTAGGAAGGGTAGCATTAAGTGCTTCGACGAAGTTCCACTTCGGGAGAATAGGAGTTGTCTAGCTCCAAAACTCATGAATTCTAGAGTCACGAAGTTAATCGGGACGATTGAAAGCAGAGCGATGTCTGTCCACAAATTGATGGTTATCTGAAATTTCAGGTATTCAGTGGTATAGGGACGCACAAGTTTCCCCGTAGCTCTGCAATCTAGAGTAAATATTGATCATGAGTGCTAGGTACACGTGGCGATAGATCGGGCATGGTCCAAAGAGGAAGGTTGAAGATACATGCTGAAACTCCTGAATGCTGAACTTCTGAAGTGACGTGGACTGTCGATCCTTGGATCCTTCAAGATACCTCTCATTCGACGATCTAAGGAACCCCCCCTTGACTTTCCAACCAACTGGGAACACTTCGGGGAGCAACACATGGCCCTTAATTGTCCCTTGTCAAATGTTGTCCATTGAACTAGAGCCGTTGGATGAGAGGTTACGTGGAAACAAAACTATAGTCTAGAGACTTGGTACTCCGGAAGAACTTCACCAAGAGTTTTCAAGGTGTGAAAACTCCCGAAGTCATGAATGATGAAGTGAATCTCCATTGTTGATAGGTAGAGGACACATGGCACTAGATCCAAGAGTATGAAGACTTGGCTCTTCGAGAGATTTGCTATATGAGGAGTTGGTAAGATCTGAAGCCCGAAGTCACGAAGTAACGGGAATCGTGTATCTATGGATCTACGTGGAAAAATATCAACTATGATATTTGAAAGAAGTGAGGAGACTATATGTGGGGGGATGATGTGGCTCACTGACAGCATCTTAGGTGACGTGGACCCGCAACTAAGGTGCCATGTGTCACCCAAATATGATCGAGTTACAAACTAATTATTTCTATGAGAGAATGAAACGTGTCACCCCCTAATGAGGACACACGTCACCCCTAGCCCTCGCTGGGTGTCAGCTTCTGGGTCATACCCGCCTAGCCGTTGGTGATGTGTCTGAGACTCCAAGAGTCTGGATAAATTTGATAGTTCATAATATTTGGGCGTAGTATGGTAAAGGGATGCTCAACGTCGATCTCCAATCATCGACCGTCGAACGTTCAACGACGATCGCCGATTTCCAAAACATTGAAAACGTAGGATGTTAATCGTCGATTACCGAAATTTTGAAAACTTAGGATGTCGATCACCTATTGTTGAGCACCAAATGCCAAGAAAGGGACGTTCGATGAAAAATGCCGAATGCCAATCGCCGAATGGTCAAGGCCACATGGCGATATTTCGAGACTTTGAGGAGTAAGAAAAGGGGCGTTCATCGCCGAACACTGAAGACCCCAACTAATAATTCTTGGGTAACTTCAGGAGGAGATAAATTGTATACCAGAGCTCATATTTTAGTGTGGTGGTGACTATTAGAAATCTCGTGGAGAGAAGTAGCCAATGGAGAGCCCAAAATTAGGATTTGAGATAGTTAGGAAAACTAAAAATTTGATGCCCCATCCCTAGAAAGGGTATTTAGGGGTCGGTGTTATAACCCTAATTTGCACCATACATTCTTACCTAACATCAGGCCAAAATCAGATCCCTTCTTTTCCAAAATTACTGTTGAACAACTATTTAAAAAACCTCTTTTATAAGGGCCCACGTGCCCTACTCCATTACTGCATGCGTGTACACGCTAGCTGACCTAAAACAACCCGCGTGGACCGACAAAAGCACAAAAAAAGGAAAGTTGCTGACGGAACACACAACTTTGGCTGAGTTAACTGAAACTCTCGGCCATGCATGGCTGAGGGTTCGTCCAAATACCTAGCTTCTTCTAACCAATAAAAGAAGGGCTAGGGGTCCCATTTGGAGGAGGAGAAATATAATAAAGAAACTCTGCCCAATTGCATATTCCCATTGTCTCAACCCTTTAGCCATCCTTGTGCAAGAAGAGATACAAAGCAAATAAGTTGGAGGACATGTGAAGAGGAGCCCAGGATCAGGACTCGCGGAGCAGTGGCCGATCTCGACATTGTAAGTTGATTCATTAAAGTTAATAATAAAGAGCTGATTTTCCCGTCCCACTATATGAGTTCTTCATAGTTTAGTAAATATATGTTTGAATCTCTAACCCATTAGTCTATAGGTAAAATGCATGTGTAGTTTGTTGCTTGTTTTGTACGCAGGTCAATCTTGAGAGGATAGCTTCCAACAAGCGGTCAAGCGTGAAAGGGGATCGACATCGAACATCCGGAACAAGGTATGTTGGTCTAACCATGTATTTGCTGAAAAAGAATGGGGTTTAAGTCTAGGGACGAAGGTAGAAAGTAGATTTCTTTTGGTCATATTTGCATGCATAAGATAACCCTATTTTCTAGTCCGTAAGGGGATTTCCCTCACAACAGAATTGGTGACCATACTGGGGAAGTCTCTAGGGTTCCTGGGAATTTTGTTTTGTTTTTGGGTAGTTTTAAAAGATTGGTTTTCTTGCCTGTTTTTTAGTTTCTGCAAAGTCTGAGCTAGCAGAGAGTCTGGTTTCCCATACCAACTATCTCTGTTATTTTCTTGACTGTGTTTTTTCGAGACCCACAGAGGTACATGTAGCCTATATAAGGTCTGGATGCATGTACCCACACCCTATTCTCTTACAGCCTGTGTGTAAATGCTAGCTGAAGAAGTAGCAGTAGCGTGTAGAGTCCAATTTTTTTTTGAGGCAGTCATCCTCTTCTCCGTCAGAATCATAAATTCTCAGGGGTTTTCTGGAATTCTTTCTAGGTCTTGGTTGTTTGCAGTCTTGTCTCAGATTGGTTTGTTTTACGAATTTTTTTTCCTTACATTGTTTGTTTTTTCTGTTAAAGAGAGTGTCCAAGCCTTTAAGAGATCCTGGTTCTCAATATTAGTGGTCTCTTCCTAGTTTGGATTGTCTGTTGTTATTTTTTGTTTTAGAGTTTTAGAGATACATGCGGCCTGTAAAAGCTCAGCCCGCATGTACACGCCCTCTGGCTCTATACAACTCGTGTTCACATGCTTGCTGTTGGATTATTAGTAGCGTGCTTGGGCAGGATAGTTTTTGTTGAGGGTAAGGTAGTCATCCTTTCCCTTAATGAGAGTTATACCTCTCAGGTTTTTGAATCTCTGTCTTAGCAGTCAATAGTTTAGGATTAATCTTAGCCTTAGCTTGCTTTTTCTCATTTAAAAGCTGTCATAAAAAATATTTTTTTAGGGTTTTTAGACAAGTGTGAGAGTCATTTTTAATTTGCTAGTGTGTGATTTATTGAAGTGATTCTTTGCGATCTACGATTAGGCCAGAATTGTTTTTCTTGGTTTTTACTTGTTGGTATTTTCCCTTTTTTCTTTATCAACATTTAAATAAAAAAAAAAATCTCTTTCAATTTCTTGTTTGGTTGAAGAGTGTGATTCTGCATTATTAACCAGGGAAAAGTTTTTATTTCATAAGTTCTTTGCAGTTTACTTAGATCATAAGTAGTTCATAGTCGAGTGAAATTCCTTTTGAGTTTGTTGTCCAAAATCTTAGAATATTTAATTTTTTTTTTTTGAAAAGTTGTTGAAATTTTGCATTAAGTAAAAGTTTTTGTTTCCAGCTTTTTATTCATTTTTTCTTTCGTCTTTTACACATCATCAGTTTCACTTTCATACCCCTTTACATAATACAAGCCATAAAATTAACACTAAATCTAAAATTTATTAGACTTTTATGTTTGTAGGGTTAACCAACTAGTTCAGGATTAGGGCCTTGGATTAGGTTGGAGAGGAAACTCTTCAAGGCCATTAAAATCAAACATTGGAGTCTGAGTTAGGGAGTGTCTAAGTCCAATATCATGAAATTTATACGGGACCCCATTCTAACACAGGGGATAAACACAAGGTTGTGTGCAGAAAGGTAGCAGAGATAACCCCCCCAAAGCTAGACCAATCGTAGTGGAGAACACATATACAGGGCTTGTTTTGGGATTCTGTTGATTGCATTTGCCATGGGGTTTTGTGGGTCTCAAATCCATTCGAGGTCCTCAGTTGTCTTTCGGACCACTTTCTTTCGATACCCTTGAAAAGTTTCGAGCTTGATACCCTGCTCATTGTGGTCTACCTGATTTTTGACTGTACCCGCCTGGTGACTGTTCATGCGCTGGAAACCTAGTTTCCTATCTTTTTTAGGGACATACACAGGTGACTTCGAGGGTATACCACGGTACCTAGGACAGAAATCGGGCCACACTTTGCAGAGTACACCTGGATGGTGCTTCCATTTTCGAGTTTCACTTGCACCGGTAAGTTGCTCTAGTGTTGGTTGTTGTAACTGTTCTTCCAATTAATTTAGTGTTTTCCTGTCTTATCTTCTAGGGACTTTTTTAGTGTGTGTTACTTTTGAACGTTTAGACTACCCTAGAGTGTCTTTGATCTTCTCACACAATGGAGGATCAAAAGCTCCGCCGGTCACGAAGGCTTCTTAACCTGCCGCCGGTTACACAGGAGCCACCCCTGCCACCACTAAGGCGAAAGCTAGACCACCAAGGGTATTTTGAAGTGACCGGGTCACAAGAAATTGTGCCCGACCAACATCTAAAGGAATCGACCATCTTAGACCTTGGAGCACAAGCTTTTGGTTTGGTTGAAACTTCTACCACTAATCTTTTGGCACCCATTATCGTACCGATTCATCCTTACTTATACCAGACAGTGTTGCACGCAACAATGGAGACAAATGCTATTTCTCCTTCTAGGAATTCTTTAATTCTCACTACGGTTGTCACCACAGGAGAGTTTTCGCCTCCTAACCCACCATCACCGGTCCGAGCCACCATGGTCTCGACCGCCTCTACATCGTACAGTGGTCCGATCCCATCTTTGGCGGTGGCCACAACCCATTTCACACCAAGTGTGACGGGCCCTCCGTTCTCATACGGGATGCCTAGTTCGGGTAAAAGTCTTGTACTTTCCTACTCCACTTTACAGACTTTAGGTCTAGGGACAGGGAGCTCTAGCGCTCCTCTACAAGGTCACATGGGGGGCACTCCTACTCCTTTTAACGCTTTCCCTTACGAAGGAGGTCATATACCTCCTTCGTCCCCTTCACTCGGTGGATCACATCAACAATCCTCCGAGAAACCTACACACCATAGTTTGTTTGGACCAGGGAGTCAAGGACCACCTTCGCATAATATGCCAGTAGGTTCGACACCGTTTTCTTTGATCGGAACGTTTGGTAACAACGCCTTTTCATCAGCCGCCTTCCCGACTGGGGGCAATCCCAGTTTTGGACAACCTATTCCTATGCAGGGTACTATTCCTACACAGGGGGCAAACCTAGGAACTTCTTCCAAATCAGGGCCTTAGAATTCTTGGCAGGGATCCGTTCCCTCGTCCAGAATGTCGATCTATTGTAATTCTTTCCACAATCAATGGAACCCTGGACAAACTACTATGCCTATCCCCACGGGACCGACATGGGGGAACCCTTCCCAAAGTCCTTTGAATTTAATGCATGGCCAACCATCTATGTCTTATTTGGGAAATCAGTCGATGATGTCTCCACATACGCAAAATCCATACGCTGGCCAGGGCCATGGTTTCTACCAGAATCCAGGCCAGCAGCCAAACTTTTCTTGGAAACCTGGTGCCAGTCAAAATCCATGCCCCTTTTTCCCAGGTTATCACCAACAACCCAAACTACCCTTCCTGGCGAATTTGCACTTGCCATATTTGACAAGGTTGTTGAATGACCCTATTTGTCACGATCCGCGTTGGCCTCCTATGCCGACGAAGTTGCCTTTGGACATTCCAAAGTTTGAAGCCAAGCCTAACAAAGATCCAGGAGATCATGTGACTACCTTCCATCTTTGGTGCTCATATAACTCGTTGAAAGATGACTCCGTACAGTTGCGATTGTTTCAACGTACTCTCATTGGGAGTGCCGTGAAATGGTTCATTGAGCTCGATCGCTTAAGATACTCTTTCTTCGGAAAACTGGTGATGGCTTTCCTAAACCATTTCCAGTTACCTATGAGATACGACGCTGGCACAGAGCTGCTCGCCAATTTCGAACAGACAACAATGAACCATATCTCTGATCACATCCGAGAATGGAGACGCTAGAAGAGTTTAATTAAGGTGCCAGTCCCACTAGCATTCCTGCTTGAGTGGTTCCTTATGTATTTGGTCCCACAGTTATCCAAAGATGTTGTGACATTGGGAGTATTCTCCGAAGAAGATGCCATCATGAGAGCTCAAAAATTTGATCTCATCTATTCTCAGTCTGGTTTATTATACAACATCTTGCCAGATGCGCCATGCTCAATACTTGATAAAACTAGACAAAGAGCTGGACCACATGTCGATGGTATTGTTGTTTCAGCACAAACAAAGCCTGCTGAGAAATTGACAAAGCAGTTGCAACAGTTATCTATACAACACACAGTGGCCAGCCAAACTACTACTTTGGCTCCACCCCTACCAAAACATCAGAGGTACACACAGTGCAATCGACTAACCCAAAGGCCACCCAACATCCTGAAGGAAATAAAAAACAACGAAAGAAGGGTAAGGGGGATAAAAAACCTATCGATAATGCTGGCGGGGACAACACTAAGAAACAAAAGGTGAGGTATCCATGCAACTTGTGCGTAGAAGACCACCCGACCCATCTATGTCCTTGGCTTGCAGAAGCCCAAAATTTTGTGACGCAACAACAACCTGTTGTGTTGACCAATCCATTTCAACATGGGAAAAATCTAACCCAAGCCTCTGCAAGCATGGAAGGGGGCAACCAAGAACCCTCTCCGCCTGCGAATAACCCTGCATTTGCGAACGTATATATGGTGAGGGGTGATGCTTTTATATCGACTAGAGCACATGAATATAGTAAACCAAGAACTTCTAAGAAGGGTAAAGAAGTCGAACTCCCATCTCTTGCCCTACAGATTGAGAAGACGAAGGCGCATTCAAAAAAGCTTCTCATAACCCAAACGTAAGGGCCGCCCAGAACTACTCTGTAGTGGAAGATTTGTCACAAACCCCTTGTGCGATGTCCACTTTGGAGGTCCTCCAAAGCTACCCTTCCCAGATGAAAGCCTTGTTAACTGCTTTAGGATCCACCGATACTTGTAATCTGGGTACAATCATGCTGGATACAACCGACTTGAAACCTCGTCTACCTTACCATGTAGCATTTCAGATAGTAGTGGCTTATCCAACGAAAATTTTTACTTGGAATATCTTCTGCACGGTGGTTGATGAGGGCGCCTTGACATGCAATATGTCATTGGCATGTTGGAAGGTCGTTGGCCAGCCCGTTTTGTCTCCGTCACCTACTCTCCTCACCGATTTCGATGGTCATTCATTCCAACAACATGGTATCGTTCCTTCTTTCCCCGTGCAGTTAGGAGGGAAGACCGTGTGTGTCGAAGTAGAGGTAGTCGATGCTCCCCTCGACTATAACCTCTTGTTAGGAAGGATTTGGACTTATTCCATGCAAGCTGTGGTTGCTACAATTTTCTGGGTCTTGTTATTTCCACACGAGGTCAAGATAGTGACCATCGATCAATTGTCCTTCTCCAGACCTGACCCTGCATTGGCGACATCCACGGTCCCGATGATTGATAATCCTCAACCAGGTGTCGTCAACGTGGTGGTTGGTTTGTGCCCATCTTTGATGGGTACCTTCGATTACCCACCCCCTCAAGGCGATATCAAGTTTATATCCAATCACCATAAGGTTGAGATTTTTCAAGTTTCGTCATTCCGCACGACTTACTTCGACAATCTGTGGATACTTCCTTCCCCATCGGCCATGATGGATGGGACAAGGCACCCGGGCATGTCCATGCCCTTGTCTGTAGCTGAAGTAGCGTACTCTTTAGTCCAACAAACTTCAGCCCGCACTAATCCAGCTCCTGCATAAGAGTTCGATCCACTTCTAGAGCCTCTTTGGGCTCAAGGTTCTCTCACTCACACCGATTCATTAGACTTAGTCTTTCCCTTTGATGAAGAAATAATTGAAGCAATGACTAGTTCGGATAAACCCTGGGAAGATCTTCATCACAGATCATACTTCGTCCCAGAGTTAAGCTGAATTGAAGCGGGAGAATTCACCGTGACTATGATGGGAGATCGATCTTGTCCTATTAATCCCCTAGCTACACATGTGGTTTATGCTAGGGGTAATATGGAAACTATCGCTGAAACCTTACCGATCAATATCTCCCGAAACCCTGGCGTGATGGAGAATTTCTTCGTCAGAGTTGACTACTCCCCCAAAGAGATTCAAATCTACACAGATATTTTTAAATAATTCCGCGACGTTTTTGCCTGGTCTTACGAGGAAATGCCAGGCATCGATCCAAAAATAGTTGAACATGAAATCACAATGTATCTAGATGCCAAGCCTGTCCGGCATAAACTTTGTCCAGTTAACCTCAAGAAAGCAACAACCATTAAGGTTGAGGTTGAGAAATTGCTAAAAGCCGGTTTTATCTATCCTATCCATTTGACCCAATGGGTGTCAAAACCCATGCCGGTCAATAAAAAACAAGGCACAATTCGTGTATGGACAGAATTCCGTGATTTGAACAAGGCATGTCCCAAAGATAATTTTCCCACACCTTTCATTGATCAAATCATTGATGAATGTGCAGGTTCCAAAGCCTTTTCTTTCATGGATGGCTTTTCAGGATATAATCAAATACAAATCAAACCTGAAGACCAACACAAAACGACATTCATCTGTCCATGGGGTACATTTGCATATCGTAAGATGCCTTTCGGTCTCAAAAATGCTGGAGCCACCTTTCAGCGGGCCATGTCTTTTTCTTTCCATGACCTAAAGCATATAGTCGAGGCCTATTTAGATTATTTAGCATCTCGATCTCGCAAGAGAACGGATCATCCCACACACCTCCAACTTATCTTTGAACGTTGTCGCTACTTTCAGATTCGCTTGAATCCAAACAAGTGCAGCTTCTACGTAACGTCAGGACGATTGTTAGGTTTCATAGTGTCAACAACAGGGATCATGGTCGATCCTCTCAAGGTTGAGGCAATAATTTAGTTTCCCCCCCCACACACAATCCTTCAACTTCAGAGTCTACAGGGCAAGGCGAATTTTCTAAGACGCTTTATCGTTAACTACGCCAAGATCACCAAGGGCTTTATGCGCTTACTTAAAAAAGATGTTCCCTTTTGTTGGGACAATGTCGCTCAATGCTCTTTCACTGCATTGAAACATGCACTCACAACTACCCCTCTGCTCCGACCACCTAACTATAACAAGGATTTCCTATTATATCTGGCTGCAGCAGAGTCAACCATTGGCATGGTCTTAGTTCAGGAAGATGACTTGTTCTCAGAATATGTCATTTATTACCTAAGCCAAGGCCTCGTAGGACCATAACTCAATTATTTTCATACTGAAAAACTTGCATTGGCAGTAGTCCATGCTGTTCAATGGTTTCGTCATTATGTTCTATTTCGTAAGACCACCGTCATTGCTGTCGTGAATCCATTTCAGTACATGTTGACACGACGGGTAATAGGCGGAAAAATCAGTAGATGGATAGTCATCCTCCAGGAGTTTGACTTGGATTTCATTTCAGCGAAGTCCAAAAAGTCACTGGTCTTCACAGAACTTATTTCAGAACTTCTGGTTGAGTCAGGTGATCTTGTGAACGAAGAATGGTTTATTAGAGGAGATATGTTTTTGATCACCTCTTCCAATCCCTGGTACGGAGATATACTTATCTATCTCTAGACTTTGAAGTGCCCCACTACTACTTCTCGTGATGAGCATCGACACATATGCCATGAGGCTAAGAATTATCTCATATTCGATGATACATTGTATCAGAGAGGTGTAGACTGCATCCTAGGTCGATGTCTCACTCACGAAGAAGCGGTTATCATGCTTAACGATTGCCATACCAAATCTTGTGGAGATCATTTGTCTGGGTTGGCGATAGCCCAAAAGATTCTACGAGCAGGTTGCTTCTGGCCGACACTTATCAAGGATTGTATCGAATCAGTCAAGAAGTGCCATTCGTGGCAAATATTCTCTCGGAAGATGAGGGCACATCCCGCTCCCATGTTTCTTGTCATCACAGTTGGTCCCTTCACCAAGTGGGGGATTGATTACACTACATGCAACCCTCCTTCAGCAAGGGGGCACCGCTATATCATCGTAGCTGTAGACTACTTCACAAAGTGGGTTGAAGCTATGCCAACGTTTAAAGATGATGGAGAGACTACAACTCTCTTTTTATTCAATCAGATAATAGCAAGGTTCGACGTCCCAAGAGAGATTGTCACTGACCATGGTAGTCACTTTCAGAACTAGATGATGACCGAGTTAATGTCAAAGCTTGGGTTACGGAAAGAACATTCATCACCCTACTACCCCCATGAAAATGGGCAGGTGGAAGATATAAACAAAACTCTTAAGACCATTCTATAGCGAACTATCAACTCAGCCAAGTCAAATTGGCATTTGATGGTATACTCGACATTATGGGCTTACTGAACATCTGTTAAGACTGCAACCAATTTCTCACCTTTTCAACTCGTTTATGGGCTGGAGGCAGTCTTTCCCATCGAATGTCAGATCCTGTCTCTAAAATTGGCAGTACAATTACTGCTAGACACTTCTCTACTTGAAGAACGGTTAGTATACCTTGAGCAGCTCAATGAACAGCGTTGTGATGAATCCCTGGCCAATGAGGCTCACAAAAATAAGGTCAAGTGTCAGTATGATAGGTCCGTTCATCCTCAGATTTTCTCTGAAGGCGACCTTGTCCTGGTCTATGACCAAGATAAGGACCCCCATGGGGGCAGGAAAATTCAGACCCATGTGGTTCAGAACTTTCATCATAAAAGAGGTTTTAAAAAATGGCACTTCTCGTCTGGTTGATTTTGAAGGGAATGCTTTGGTGGAGCCTAGAAATGGGCTCTACCTCAAGAAGTATTACTCATATGCAGGTCACTGTGGGTAACTTTTTGTAACATATGTATAGTCTTTGTACTATTACTTTTTAGTTTCTTTTAGTTTTATGGACGTGTCGTTGATGTTATGTTTTGTCACTGTGGCAGATGTCAAGTGATTCCGAGGTGTTCGTTGGGTATGCAGACGGTGCGAGTCAGCACACTCGGAGGCTTGCCTTTGCAGCTTGGGTAATCTTTACACCTCAAGGCCAGTTATTATCTTCCGGAGGTATATGCTTAGGTGACACTACAAATAATGTCAGCGAGTATAGTGCAGTTATTGAGTTGCTTCGTGACACTTTGTCATTGGGTATCTCACATCTTCGGGTCTATCTTGACACTCAGCTGGTTGTGTCTTAGTTAAACAGAGTATACCGGGTTCATGATCCAAATTTACACCGACGATTCCTTAGGGTACGTCTCTTAGAATGAAACTTTGATTATATTACATATTTTCATGTTCCTAGGAGATTAAACCAAGTTACAGATACTCTAGTTAATCAAATTTTAGATTGGCATCTTACACATATATGAAAGAACATTCACATAAATATGTAAATACATTTTTTTACACATGATCCATAAGACACAAAATACAAAAAACCATATATAATATCATAAAGTAACCAAAGTACACCGATGGACGCAAACGCCTCAAAAATAGGACAATTAACGAGTCACAGAGCTTATGCCCTCAAAAAATATATACAAGTAGTGCTCGTGGCATGTCAAAATGTCTAGCTAAAGTCAAGGCCTGCGGGCCCTATTATACTGATCCACAGTGTTGGCCAAACGCTGAAACAACCGAACCCACATCCGTGGTGCCCCCACTACATGAGGCTACATAGATGGTGGCAGGTCCCTAATCTCTGCCATCGAGACCGTGCGAGTGAGCACAGTAAAGTTACTCTTGACTCGTCTCAATACCCTCTCAGCCTCCCCGGTTGGAAGATCTCCTGCTACTGCTGGTCCCCGTGCGGTGGCAGGTGCGGCCCTTGGCCGAGGATGATGCATGTTCCTTGCATAGTCAGCGGGTCGCACTGGTCCAACATCTGCACAGAATGAACACATATCCGTCAAATACTCTGACATAACAAAAAAATTGATATATATAACAAAACAACATAAAAATTACATATGTTTAAAACACAAAAAAAATACAAAGGTAGAGACTTACCCATCTCCCCTCGCTCCTCACCAGGAGGTACTGGTATCTCAGGGTCTCTCGAGAAATCAATTTAGGCATAATGGTAATCCTCTATAACCAGGATCTGTCGTGACAGTCATGCAAAGAAGTCATCATCGGAGGACTCATTGGTCCTTCCACCACCCTGTCGCGGTAGTAATACTGCCCATCTACACACAGCAGGAAGAGAGGTCTGATGTTCTCGTACCACTACTCGAGGAATAAAAATCGAAACTCTCTCAAAAAAGAACGAACACAGAATGGTCCCGAACCCGAAGTTCCTATGTGTCTGCAAATGACAACTTGTCAGCTATCTTTTTATACACTCAAGCTATGTGGTACTCCAATCAAAAACTTGTGCATTTAAGCACTGGAATGCACAGTTCATCTGTGCATGGGACTCCTGATGTAGAGCCACAGAACCAATAATTTTCCCAATAAGAAATACTATCGCCTATAGCGATAAGTTAGTGATCTTGCTTATGGGAACCTGCGTGCTCGAGCGGTCTGTATCATCTGCACAGTATAGGCCTATCAATTCTACTATGTTATGCGGTCCCGAAGGAAAAGTCTAGAAATTGACTGGGTCCCCTCTCCTGGAGAGGCCAATCAAAAAGTAAATGTCATCGACCGTGGGCACCAATGACTGCCCCTCTAACATGAATGCCTCTGCATCCAGATGCCAGTAGTTAACCAAGTCATTCAGTAGCCTAGGCTGTGCCTGCATGAAAGGACATAGAAAAAAATTGAGTAACCCACATTACATCAAGGTAGCCATAGCATTGGGGTCTTCCCTGACCAACTCATTCACCTCTTCATGCTCTCTTTCTCTCCAATGGACATACATCCTGAAAAACACCAAGGTTCAGGAGGGTTAACCCTTGCTTTTTAATCCTTTTTCATTCAATAAGGGGGTCCACGCATTCTGTCATGGTGACAGTTGCATGTACACACGTGCGGATTTTACTCTGCTTGAATGTACACGCGGCCTGTCCTGAGGCAGCCCGCGTGGACCTAGGGCCGACCTTTTAAAGGTCGACGCCCCCTTAAAAAATGAAACCCAATGCAGAAACAAAGACATAAACTGCAAGATAAGAGAGTTTGTACTTACTTGGTCCAGACATAAGTTCATTTCGTCCACTGTAGCTTCCGGAATCAACGCTTTTGACAAAGGGGGTCTTTTGGCTCCAGAGTCAATTTCCAAATCAACAATGGTGATAATGAGCTGTCAGCTTCTATTTATAGACTTTTTGGCCTCTTTTTGTCACTTTTTTGGCCTCCCTTATCATTTTCTTTATACCAAAAACCATT
>ML777375.1:929219-946643 GCA_009831015.1 Picea engelmannii | reverse complement strand
ATTTTCTTTCAGCACATATACATTATTTTCTGTCCTTATGCCTTTGGCCACTACTTGTCCTGAGTTTACAGACTTTATCTTACAATCCTTGGACGTGAACAATACCTCGCATCCTCTGTCACACATTTGACTTACACTGAGCATATTATTTTTTAGCCCATCCACAAGTAGAACATCTTGGGATTTTCCTTTTCCATTACTTAAGCTCACCATCCCTTTTCCTTTTATTTTCCCTGGAGCATCATTTCCAAAGGCTACGGTTCCTGATTTACTTTCACTTAGCGATAGAAACTTTCCTTTGTCTCCTGTCATGTCTTTGGAGCAACCACTGTCTATATACCAAGGTTTCATTTTTCTTTGAGCAGATAATACTAATCCACACTTGTTACTTTCCTTCTTCTTCCAAAACTTGACATTTTCAACAGGAGATTTTGAATCTGGTTCATAGTTCCTTAACCGACAGTCAATAGATTTATGTCCAAAGTTATGACATCGCGATATCAAGATTCCTGATGTCAATAATTTTTGACATGTCCAACTCTCAATCCCCGATGCCTCTCCATTGACTGGAATCAACGGTCCAGATCAAAGCTTGATCTGACGGCTCAGATTGCATCATGATTTCATATATCGCGATATCGGGATTCCTGATGTCAATAATCTTTGACATGTCCAACTCTCGATCCCTGAAACTCCGACAAGGTGTCCATCTGCTGACGTCATATGGGGATTGACACGCGTTGAATACTGCCACGTGTCACTCTGATTCGTGACTTACATGTGCCTGAAATGTTGAATCAGTCTGACACTTGTCATTACTTGGTTGTGCCACATGTTCCTAGTTGACGTGGTCTGCTAACATGAGTCGGGTCGACGGTCTAGATCACATCTTGATCTGACAGCTCAGATTACGTTGGGAATTTTCATATCAAGAAATCAGGATTCCTATTGCATTATTTCTTTGACATTTCCAAAACGCGATCCTTGAAACTCCGATCAACGGTTCAGATGTGATCTTGATTTGATGGCTCAGATTACGTTGAGATTTTGTGAGCCCTCTACTCCTTGTACTTTTAAAGGTCGTGCAGGTTTTCCTCAATCCAATGGTGGTCGGACCCTGCGCTTGGATCTGATGCCTCTAACTTCAATTAGCCCTCCGGTTAAGTTCGTGGTCCATGTGACCTTCTCCTATATGACCGCAGCTAAACCTCCTCATCGGGGTTTCAGACTTTCCGATGTCGAAACATGTATGTCCTCAGGATTCGCGATCCCTCGAATCCCGACGCGCTCTTTACGCACTAGCTCTCCTGGCTAGGCTCCTGGCCCATATGACCGTTATCCCCGTAACCACAGTCTTACCACTCGTCGGGGTTTCAATCTTTTCAATGCCGCAATACATTGGCTCACGGGATTCCCGATATGTGAAACCTCGATGAGTCAACCCTCCTTTCGGAATTTCACCTTGGCTTTTCCCGATGGTAAACCTCGTGCAGCTCCTGTCCGATCTGACGGCTGACGGGATTTCTGAGTGAGATCCAACGACTCTCGATCTCTCCCTTATGTAGACTTCTCCTGAGCTCCTCCTGGCCATAGAAACCAACGGTCCAGATCTTCTTCTTCAGCCGATCTGACGGCGACTGTGCTCCCTCCTAAGATTTGCACACTTTCCTCCCAACCTTGGGAGAATTACAAGTTCTCAATGGCCTCGACCTTTGTCTTCCTTCTCCTCTGCGAACTCCTGTATCTTGTGCTTTGATGCGCGTGTTCTACTCGACACTGTTCCTCCTGAGCTTTCACTTCCAAATCCTATTTTTCATCGATGCACACTCTGATCCTGCCATCTTCACTATTGTACTTTCCATCAATGACAAGCATACGCTACTTGTTAAACATTTGCCAACAAAACCCTGGATTACATTTTTAAAGAAAATGTTTTCTTTTCCCAAATCAAGGTTAGAACTCTCCTTTAGATAGACTGCATGCGCAAAATTGTAGAAATATATTCGATCGACTATAGATCGAGATCGTGAAGGTCAAGGAAGAAAAACATGATCGAATCAGGTTAATCAAGAACCTGATAGTGGAGGTGAATGCAAGTTGTTCATTGGAGGGAAAATCGATCATAGTTATCATATCAACTTAAGAATCCACTGGAGTTAACGAATCAAACACATGTTGTTTGATTAGATCGACGGTCGGGGATCACTGTGGAACGTGAAGGAGAAATTAACGGATGTACTAGTTCACGGTCCACAATCAACCAAGATCGTTGATATTGACAGGTCAATAGATCAATGACTCAAATAGATTCCATTACGAGTGAGAATCTTCCATTGTGGAGATCGGGAGGAGAGTTAAACTGCAAGCTAGTTGGGGTTCTACAATCCCTTGTAGGAGTTGGATCTAGGGGAGGACAAATATACACCGATTATTATAAGACAAGGGATTAATCCATGGTCATAGCGCCTGGACATGGGATATGAAATGATAATGCCTAAAAAGAATAGAGATGAGGTCACAACTCTCGGTTGTATGGACAGAAAATAGAGTTCCTCTGGGCCAGTCAAGGAAGTTAGAGTTTAGCACTTTGCGTTAGACTATGGTTGCAGGGACTGTTTCTATCGGAAACAGGCTGACAAAACAATGTTAGTGATCGAATAGGAAGAGAGAATAGAGATCAATCTTGAACAACCCCTTGTGGTTTTAGAAAAACCTAAGATGAGTATGTGCATAACTATGGGAAGAGCACGGGAGGTGCATCCAAATAAATCAGTTGGAATGAAAGTCCAGGGCTGTATAGAAGGAGTTGGATCAAGGAAGAGTTCCTTGACTCCTTTCTGGTTGTTTATTGTATCTCTCTGGTACGAGAGATTGATTTACTAATGCATAAATAAATTGGATTTGTTGAGAAGAAAAACTTCCAATGATGGACAACTTCAAGAAGAGGAAGTATATACCAGTCAAGGATGGGTTATAATACTTTCAATAAAATACATGAGTAAATAATATCATGGGTACAATGAGAAATCCAAGGAGATTGTGAATAAAGGTGCTCATAGTTATCACATTGCATGGAATGCATTGAGGAAATGCATGTTTTCATAAGAGGGAAGACAATGGATTTCCCATTAAGGAAGGATGACCTTCCATTAATCTACTTGAGTTATAGAGGTATTAAAGAAAATATATTTTTTGTTTTTGGGTGGCCATGAGTGTTGGTGCCCTGGTTACTAATGAAGGAAGAATGCTTGGGTGCATTCAAGGGAAAAATTTAGTTTCATATGTGCTGATTTGGGATCATGATCAACCTGTAGTAGGAAGTACATTCCTGCTTCTATAATGAACAAGAAGGAATACGACATATGGTGAATAGGTTGGTTAAACTCCAAAAATCCATGACAAAGTGCGTGTCACCAGGTGTGGCAACTTGAAAATCAATGCAAGGGTGCATTGGGTATGAATGTGGCCATGGACATTGGTAGATTGATTAAAGTCATTTGATATTTGAATTGTATTTAGAAAATTTAGTGTGTTGAAAGGGTGCTTGCATAAATAATAATATTTCATTTTTTCTTTGTACCCTTGAATAGATTAAAATGACTTGGAATGTTAGTATGCATCGTTTGAAAAATATAATGTGCATGAAAACTAACAATTTGTCTGGCTGAGGAATGTTGAAGTTGCAAGGAAAAAAGAGAGTCCTAGATATGGAAATGTTGTAAGCCCATAAGGAAGAATTTTTTTTTGTTGAGCTAAAATGCTATGGGAAGAAAATTCACATACTTGAGAATCTGGTTCCTGTGTGGAATATATCTGAAAATAAATGGGGAATGTGGAAATTTGTGGGTGACAGAATTGCAAGAAAATTCTGAATTTAAAATTGATGATAATTTCTCATAATTTTGTATGCCCGTCATATAGATGAGTTGAAAAATATCTATCTAGGGGGGACATATGAAGGTTGTCAAGCTGGAAAGCATGAAAGATACTACTGTTGAGACATGAGAACCCTATGGTAATCTATGATCGCCCTAGAACATGTTGTGTTGTGGTAAAAGAATATATAGGGATGCCTTGGCAATGCAAGTATGAGGGACGCCTCCATTGTAAGGCTCAATAAAGTCTCTATAAATATTCTTATGCGAGAAATCCTTGGCAAGGAAAGATGGATCACCCAAAGAACTGTATAGTAGAGAAGGGGATGCTTGAGACTGGGCCTGGAGGGTGAGTGACCACACGAGAGATGATACTTTGATAATCTTGGTAAACTATTGATTGGGATCATGCACATAATGGGTATGTCCAGGAAAAATAATGAGCATGGATAAAAAGATAGCCATGTGGATGCAAATCCACAGACTGCACAGATGAGGATTCTGCTAGATTATGAAAATTTACCTCTTGAATTTTGAACAACAATGATATGTTTTGCATGAAATTGTGATTAATGTGTTTATTATCCAATAATTAGTGAAGATAGGTGGAGAAATCCAAGAGTATGAAAAAGGACCTGACCAAGAAAGAAGGTAAAGAATTCTGAAGCAGCTGAATGAGAAAGGCATGATAGGTGTTACTGAGAAATAACACCGAGGACGATGTTCCTTTTTAAGGGGGAGGGGATTGTAACACCCATGTTTCCCCTAGCTCGTAATTAATCATTGATTAGGATTACCATGATGTGGCATGGGAACAATGTAAATGTATTATTGTTTGAATTTCCAATAACTGACTGTGGGGGTGAAGCCTCGAAGTATTGGCCATGATATCACTAGAGAAAAGAATGAGGAAACTGTGGAGAGGGTTCATTAGTTCAAATGACCCAAATTCCCTTTGTTGAGTTAATAAGCCTCATCTAGATCCCAAGGAGAGGAATCAATTAATGAAGGAAGGATTGATGGTTGGATAATCAACCACCCCCATGAATGGAAGCATGGCCTAATTGAAGAATGTCAACTTGAAGTACCACAGAGTCTGGCAGAAAAGGCTGACCAGATTTTCCTTTTGACAGAAGGAACATGAAAGTTCGATAACCTTCCCGAGGAGGATAAAGGAGTGGGGAGATATACCAAAGAGTATAGACAAGAAGAGACACAGGGAGGAGGAGGCATGCGCTGGAGGCTCTACGAAGAGCATGAGAGACACCAAACAAGAGTGCATGCACAGAGGAAAACATGACCCGAGTAGGAGACTGTGAGTTTGATGCTGAGGAGGCATCTGATAAACCTCACAGAGACCGTGACAGAGAAAGAATTCTCTAAGAGATTTGTAGAAATTTCCCTAGTGATATCATGGCTTGGCACGGTGGTGGCCAGAACACTAAGAATGAATGCCTCTGATCCTATTCTTAGGTGGAGAGGAGAAAAAACATAGTCATTCGGTTGGTGATCAAATCTAATAGATAAGTATTTTCATGCTCTGTGTGGTACAATGGATTTGATGATTGAATGCTTTTGTTTATGGTTAAGTTTTGCAGTGTTTGAACAGTTATTAGAAAGGTTCATTTTCTTCTATAAATTACTATATTTACATGGCCTTCTACTTATCTCAGTCTGGCTACTAGAGAGTTATGGAATGTGAATCGACAGGAGAGTCGGGGTAGGATTAACTAAAATGTCTAAGTCCTACCGATCTATTGAGTTACCTTAGCAGGAATGCCAAGTTCAACTCTGTGGGAAAAAGGGTGTTTCCTTCAGACTATCCACCCATCTTACCGAGGGCTCATACCCATGTCCTTAACCCATCTTTTTCTAAAAGGATTAGCGCTTATCCCATAAAAATTTCCAAAGGACCCATATGACCAGGGTTTGGGAACCCTATGCTAGTCTGAAAAGAGCTAGCCCTTTTGGCTTCGAGATTTCATAACTTATGACTCCACAATCCTCGAAAACAAACGAAGGCTATAATTGTGAATAGATGAGGATTGTAGATCTAGGGATCCAGTGGAGACCTCCCTTAGTCGTTATATCACACTTAGGAAGGGTAGCATTAAGTGCTTCGATGAAGTTACACTTCGGGAGAATAAGAGTGATCTAGTGCCTAAAATATCGAATGCCAAAGTCGTGAAGTTAATTGTGAGCGTTGAAAGTGGAGGGACGCATGTCCACAGATCAATGGCTATCCAAAAGTTTGGGTATTTGATGGTATAGGGAAGCATGAGTTTCCTTGGAGCTCTAAAAGCCGAAGTAATTCCTGGCCATGAATGGTAGGTACACCTGGCGGTGGATCGGGCATGGTCTGGAGAGGAAGCTAGAAGATACATGCCAAAACTCCCAAATGCCAAACTCTCGAATGCCAAACTTATGAAGTGACGTGGATCATCGATCCTCAGATCCTTCGAGATCCCTTTCAGTCGTCGACCTAAGGAACCCCCCTTGACTATCCAATTAACCAGGAATGCGTCAGGGAGCGACACGTGGCCCCTACTTGTCCCCTGTCAAATGTTGTCCGTTGAAGTAGAGTCATTGGATGAGAGGCTATGTGGCAAGCGATCCTATAGTTCAGAGACTTGATACTCCAGAGGAAGTTGGCCAAGATTTTTCAAGGTGTGAAAACTACTGAAGTTGTGAACGACGAAGTAAATATCCACTGTTGATAGGTAGAGGAAACATGGAACTATATTCGAGAGTCTAGAGACTTGGATCTTCAGGGGATTCATGATATGAGGAGCTGGTAAGATTTGAATCCTAGAGCCATGAAGTAATGGGAACCGTGGATCTATGGATTAAAGTGGAAAAATATCAACCATGAGATTTGAAAGAAGTGAGGAGACTGTATGTCGAGGGTTGACGTGGCTCATTGACGTCATCCTAGGTGATGTGGACCCACAACTAATGTGCCACGTGTCACCTAGATATGGTCGATTTACAAACCCCTTGTGCCTATTAGAGCATGACACGTGTCACCCCCTAATAGCAACATGTGTCACCCCTGGCCCTTGCCACGTGTAATCTTCTAGTTCGTGCCCACCTAGCCAACGTGGTTGGACACGTGTTCAAGAATCTGGGATTCTAGATAACTTCGAGAGTTCAGAATATTTGGGAATAATATGGTAAAGGGATGTTAAACATCGGTCATCGATCGCTGAATGTCGAATGTTCAATGATGATCATCGATTACTGAAACGTCAAAAACATAGGATGTCGATCATCGATTGTCAAAATGTCAAAAATGTAGGATGTTTATTGTCGATTTTCGAACATCGAATGATGAACATGTAGGATGTTGATCCCCGATTGCCGAAATGCCAAAAATGGAGGATGTCGATCGTTGATTTTCGAACATTGAACACCGAAAAAGGGATTTTCAACGCAAAACGACGAACTTCGATCATTGAATGGCCAAGGCCATGTGGAGATATTTCGGGTCTTCAGGGAGTAATAAAAGGGGCGTTCAACATCGAATGTCGAAGAACCCAAATAATAACACCCAGATAACTTTGGGAGGTGATAAATTGCAGACCAGAGCTCATATTTTAGTGTGGTGGCGACCATTACAAAGCTCGTGGTGAGAAGTATCCAATGGAGAGCCTAAAATTAGGATTTGATATATTTAGGAAAAAAAAAAATTTGATACCCCATCCCTAGAAAGGGTATTTAGGGGTTGGGTGTGTTACATAAGGATATAAGGAAATGCCAAAATTTTCTACATCGCATGAAGAATTTTTGTATATGATCAAAATGATCTGATTGGGTTTTGGAATATATTGTTAAATCATCAAGATGAACTTGAATTATCTTACCGATTAGATCATCAAAATCTAACTACATGGATCTTTGAAAAGTGGCACCTGCATTAGACAAGCCAAACACCATTCGTAAGCAAAGGTTCCCCAATAGGTTGTAAATGTGGTTTTATATTTGTCAACCCTATTGACCTTAATTTGATTGTAACCAAAAAAGAATCAAGTAAGGACATCATTTCAGATATTGCAACTTTCTGTAAGACCATTTCCATATTAGGAAGTGAAAAGTTGTCTTTTACACTTGCTCTATTTAAATCACGAAAATCAACACAATGCCTAATCTGACATTTTTTTCTTCTAGACGTGAACAAGATTTGATACCCACTCAGAATACTTAATTGGAAATATTATATGAGTGTTTATAATTTTTTCCACTTTTTTTTGGATTGTGGCTTTGAGTGCAGGATTCACAGGTCTCCGCTTCTGCCTAACTAGCTTTACCCCTTCCTTAATGGGAATAGCATGTTGTATAATATTAGGAAAAAAACCACGAAGATCCTCATAAGATGAGGCAAAAACATCATGAAATTCTTGGAACAAGTCCATGAACTTGTTGTTTTCTTCACCAGAACATTGAGCACCTATTTTAATAATCTTTGGGGATTCAAGGGTTCCAATGTTCACGGGGATGGTATCCCAAAATTTTATTTTAGGCTCCTCTCCTTTATT
Source organism: Picea engelmannii (assembly GCA_009831015.1). Classification (NCBI taxonomy): domain Eukaryota; kingdom Viridiplantae; phylum Streptophyta; class Pinopsida; order Pinales; family Pinaceae; genus Picea; species Picea engelmannii. Next base: position 938,233 of record ML777375.1, on the reverse strand, counting down.
ATTTTATTTATTTCTTACATCAATCATCGAGAATATTGAACTCTCAAGAGGATTTAAGCCTTTAAGGATTTAATCATTTTCAAGGGAAATGATTTCCGTAGGTTTGTAAGGTTCATTTTGTATGAGGGCACAAATACCTTCATCATCTTGGAAAACTTTCCAAGATTCTACATTATCAGGAAGATGAGGTCGATAAAGAGACATAAACATACAATCTGGTCTCTGAGGTAAAAGTTGTCTTGTAGGTGAGGCTGCAAAAACATCTAATGTTTCAGCCATAGAATTAAGTTCTCTGTTTATATGAGTGATGTTGAAAGACAATAGATTTGAGATTAATTCCCAAACAACTTGGGTGTACCGCTTAAGTAACTTGTTGTTGGGCTTATCGATCTTCCTGAATAAGTTCACAACAAGTTTTGAATCACCAAAAATAGTAATATGACCACATCCAAGATTATAAGCATTTTCTATGCCTATTAATAAAGCTTCAAACTCAACAATGTTGTTCATAGAGGTAAATTATCATTTGTAGGAAAAATTGTGAATTTTACTTACAAGGGAGTATAATATGATACATGCCCCATTACCTTCATTTTAACATACACTGTCAAAGTGCATATGCCACATATCATCATCATAATCAGTCGATTCCAGAACCATGTCATCTTCATCAACAAAGATTGAATAGACACCCATGTCTTCCTCAATGTAATTAACATTAAGTTGAGGAATGATTTCAATGTAAGGTGAAATTCTTCCTTCCCTTAGGATAATAATATTCTTTCCATTCATAGGGATTGATAAATGTGAACCATCTAGTGAAAGGTAACCACCCATTAAGGATTTCCAGTCTCTACACAAAATGATTGAATAGTTACTCACAGGCATATCAATTACTTGTATATTTAGGGTGATTTGTATTTCGGGGTGAGTGCAAAGTAATAGAGTTACATATTTGATTTCACCTATGGTACACTGTTGTTGATTACTATAGGAGATAATACTCCTCAAATTTTCATTTGTACAGGAAAGGCCTAGCTCTTCCATAGTAATTTTGGACATAATGCCCAGGCCAGATCCACCGTATAACAGAAAACAATGAGCTATTTTATCCATAATATTTACAGAAATATAAAAATAGGGTTTTTTTATAGGATTCCTAAGTTATTTACACCTATTCTATTTACATTTGAATCATCTCCCTCAAGATTTTTAGTCAAATTAGCTACGGTGGAAATTTTACCTTCCATAAAAATTTAAGATGTTGTTGTTGTTCCGGGATGACAAACATGTCCAAAACAGAAGCATCTTCTTTAATATTAGATAATTGATTAAGAATATTATATTTGGAGGGAGGGAAAGGCGAAGATGTTCCTTGGCTTTTTGAAATTTTGACAGGTTGGGAATCAATACCTTGGGATGACATGCTTGGGGCTGAAGTAGTGTGGGGAGGATAAACTTTGTTCTGATTGGGGTAAGATTTATTTCAGGTGTTTACCACCATAATATCATCTAGATGAGCCCAATCAAGAACAACAATAGTATAATTAGGCTTCTTACCAAATATTATGTCCCTAACATTCCTTTTTACTTCACAAGTTCCTTCATCATGATTTGCTTCGCAAAAATTGCACCAAGCACGAGACATTATAGCTTTTGGTTGAAAAGAGATATCATTTGGATTTCTAAAAGATGCTTGAGAAGAGTTTTTGGTAGGAGATGAAGAGGAATTAATTCCTTTCCTTTCATAAGCAATCATTTGATTTTTCATATCCTACATCAGATGAAAGACTGCAGACATATCGGTTTGTTTGACATAATATCCCTTAGGGAGACAAGTTATTTCTAACTACTCCTCATACTTGAGAAAAGTATGAAGTGAAGATCCAATATTGTCTATTGACTTTTCTTACAACCTATGATGATAGGAATAGGGTAAAGTATTGTAATAATTCATGAATGCAGCTTGGTTCTGGGGGAAAATCAATTTACAAATTTGATTATACAACTTAATGAAACATTTTGGTTGTGGAGCCTGATTATCTTCCTAATTCATATGCAGGTCAAGGAAATTGCATAATACACAATTCAAATATTGTAATTGCGTAGTCAATTTGGACCGTTCTTTATAAGGTCGCAGATCTAACAATAGAAGTTATGCTAGGGTTTTTTTCCCTAGAAGGCTACCCTCTTTTATGAGGGAATTGTATTGCGGCTGTGTGTTATGGTGAATATTGTATTATGAGAGAGGAGACTGTGAGAGAAATAAGAGGAAGTTACAATGGGTGTGTTGTAGGTTGTATCCCTTCATTTTGTTGGATAATAAAAAGGAAGGACCTAACAATTTCTATGGAGGACATATCCCACACTGGGTGAACCATGTATATCTGTGTCTCTACTGTATTGTGTATATTCTGTGTTTTATTTCCACATTTTTTTTATTTCATTTCTCCATGATCCTATTTTTCTAACAACTAGTATCAAATCCAAAGGTAACTCGTAGGAAAATAAGGTTCCTGGTTCGAGTGGGAGCAATGGAGAAAGATGGAAAATTTAAGGTCGAGAAATTTAACGACCAAAACTACCAGCTATGGAAGATGAAAATGGAAGATCATTTATATCATAAGGATCTATTCCTACCATTGGGTGGAATAGAAAATAAGCCGATGATCATGAAGGATGAAGAATGGGAGGTTCTTGACAGAAAGGCACTAGGAACAATACAATTGTTCCTAGTAGTGTCAGTGGATTTCAATATTTCGACATAAAAGATAATGGGGGATTTGATGAGTGCATTGGATAAACTATATGAAAAACCCTCAGCGTCCAACAAGGTATTTCTAATGAAGCGATTATTTAATATGAAGATGTCAGAAGGTGGGTCTATTGCCGATCATTTAAATGAATTTAATATGGTTACTAATCTGCTAAGTTTTGTAAAAGTGGACTTTGATGATGAGGTTAGGGATCTTTTAATCCTGTGCTATTGCAATAAAGATGGAACAACTTGGTCATGGGTGTAAATAACTCTGTATCTAGTTAAAACACTTTGAAATTGATGATGTTGTTGGTGTTATCCTTAGCAAGGAAATGCGATGGAAAAGCATGTGTGAGACATCAGGTAATGCATTGAACATTGAGAGCATAGGAAGACAAAGGAAAGAGGAAAGAGTCTAGGGAACCATAGGAATTATAGGAAGGCCAGATCCAAAAACAAACTAGGAAAGATAAAGTGATGGAATTGCGAGAAGAAATGACATCTAAAGAAAGACTACATATCTCCAAAGAAACAAAGAGATAGACAACATGAGAAAAATCAAGAATCAAATGTAGCAGGTGATATGTTACAATATTATTTGATTACTTCTTTAGATACCATTATTGATTCTTGGGTAGTAAATTCAATGGATTCATTTCATGCCACACCCCATAGGAAACATTTTCAAGATTATGTTCAAGGTTATTTTGGACAGGTTCATTTGGGTGATGATGCACCATGTAAAATTGTTTGAATGGGTCAGGTAAAAATAAAGAAAAAGAATGGAAACCATTGTTTGTTGAACGAGATAAATCATGTTCCAGATCTAAGAAAAAACCTAATTTCAACAAGGAAGTTGGCAATTGAAAATTGTATATCTACATTTACATTTAAGGCATGGAAGGTCACTAAAGGATCTCTTCTATTTATTTGTGTACTGGTAATGCTCACTCTTCTATCTCTTTAGCTTCTACAGGAGTGGATACAACACTATGGCATCATAATATTAGACACATGAGTGAGAAGGGGATGCAAATACTTCAAAAAAGGAATTTGTTTCCAGATCTTAAAAAAAATTGATTTGGACTTTTGTGAGCACCGTGTTTATGGAAAACATGAGTCATATTTCTTAGAGTTAGAATGAAAAAGAAGACTGAAAATTTAGAGCTTGTGCATACAGATGTATGGGGAAAAAATTAGGTATCATCTCTTGGTGTATCTCGTTATTATGTTACTTTTATTGATGATGCAACTAGGAAAACTTAGGTTTATTGTATTTGAAAAAAATATGATGTTTTTTATACTTTTAAGAAATTGAAAGCTTTGGTTGAGAATGAGATAGGAAAGAGGTTAAAGTGTCTCAGATCATAAAATGGAGGAAAATATTGAATCAAGGAGTTTGATGATTACTGTTCATACCATATGATTCATAGAGAGAAGACAGTTCCAAGAACACCATAATAAAATGGTGTGTCAGAAAGGATGAAAAGGGCAATCATGGAATGTGGAAGGAATATGAGATTGCATGTTGGGTTGCCCTTACAATTCTAGGTAGATGTTGTAGATATTGTTGTTTACTTAATAAACATAGGACCTTCAAGATATTTGGATGGTGGAATTCCAGAGGAGGCATGGATATGTAAAAAGATAAACTGTTTATTTCTGAAGACTTTCGGTTGTGAATAATTTGTCCATATTGATAAAGAAAATAGAAAAAATCTTGAAGAAAAATCCAAAAAGTGTACCTTTATTGGATATGGTGTTAATGATTTTGGTTATCTCTTATGGGATTATGAAAATCACAAAATAATTAGGAGTAGAGATGTCATATTCAATGAGAAAGTCATGTACAAAGATCATTTGTAGGGAAAGAAAAAGGAAAAAGAAAAACCAATATACACAGTGCTTGATGAGATCACTGAAAACGGAATTCCAAAGGTACCAGAAAATCAAAATGTACAAAAAAAGGAGTAGCAGGTACCTCAAACTCCTGCAAATGTTGTTAGAATATATACCAGGTTAGGTAGACCCCCTGAAGGATACTCTCCTTCATTGTATTATTTATTGTTGACTGACTCTAGTGAACTAGAAAATTATGAAGAGGAAATGCAGATATACACTAAAAATAAATGGGAGAAAGGCATGAAAGAGGAAATGGATTCCTTATAAAATAAATAGACTTGGGACTTGGTTCAGTTTCCTACAGGAAAAAGAGCATTGCAAAATAAATGGCTTTACATGTTGAAGGAAGAAGATGGAGGAAAAAATGGTACAAGGATAAACTTTTTGTAAAGGGGTTTGCATAGAAGAAAGGTATATATTTTGATGAAATATTTTCTTCTGTTCTTAAAATGTCTTCAATTAGGACTATTTTAAGTCTTGTGGTAGTACAATATTTGCATCTTGAACAATTAGATGTAAAACCAATTTTTCTCCATGGGGATTTGCAGGAAGAGATTTATATGCAAAAGCCAAAGGGGTATGAGGTCAAAGGAAAGGAGAATTTGGTATGCAAGTTTAAGAAGAGCTTGTATGGCCTAAAGAAATTTCCAAGGCAGTGGTATTTGAAGTTTTATAGGTTTGTGATAGAACAAGGTTATAATAGATGTCATTCTGATCATTGTTTTTACTTTAAAAAGATAGAAAATGGAATCCATATTATCTTGCTATTGTATGTAGAGGGTATGTTGTTGAAGGGTCTAACATGCAAGAAATAAATGTTCTCAAGAAAAAATTAGTTGATTCATTTGAAATGAATGATTTGGGTGTTGTAAAGAAAATACTTGGTATGAGAATAACAAGAGATAGGAAAAATCACAAATTGACATTGTCTCAGGGTGAGTACATAGAGAAGGTGTTGGAGAGGTTTAGAATGTAGAATGAAAAACCAATTAGTACACCTTTGGCAAGCCATTTCAAATTACCCAAGGAAATGTGTCCCAAGACACATGAGCAGATAGAGTACACGTCCAGGGTCCCTTATTCATCAACAATTGATATCTTCATTATGTTATGTTGTGCACAAGACCAGATATTGCACATGTAGTGGGAGTTGTGAGAAGGCATATGGACAATCCAGGTAAAGAACATCGGTAGGTAGTAAAGTGGATTATCAGGTATTTAAGAGGTACTAGTACTCTTGCATTATGTTTTGGAGATTCATACATTGTTCTACATGGACATGTTGTTCATATATGGTAGGTGATAAAGATAGCATGAGGAGCACCACAATGTATGTTTTTACTGTAGATGGAGAAACAATAAGCTGGATTTCAAAACTGAAAAAGGTTTTTACACTTTCAACAACGGAATCAGAGTATGTTGCTACTACAAAGGCTAGTAAAGAGATGATTTGGATATAGAGGTTTATGGAGGAATTGGGAAAGAAGAAAGATAATAGAAGGTTGTATTGTGATTGTGAAAGTGCCATTCATCTTGCAAAGAACTCAACCTTCCATTCTAAGACTAAGCATATACAGATCAAGTACAATTTCATACGATCCATCTTGGAATATGGACATTTGAAGTTGGAAAAGATACATACTATCCAGAATCTTGTAGACATGTTAACAAAGGTAGTAACTAGGGAGAAACTAAGTTTCTACTCGTTTTCAGTTGGCCTTCAAGCATGAAGGTGAAGATGAGAAATTTTATAGGTCCAAGGAGGATCATATTCCAGTAGGTACAACAACAATGGAGTTGTTGTGATCAATATCCAAGTGGTAGATTGTTGGTTGTGGAGCCTGATTATCTTCCTAATTCATATGCAGATCAATATGGATCGTTCATTATAAGGTCAAATATCTAACAATAGAAGTTATGTTAGGGTTCTTTTCCCTAGAAGGAAACCCTCTTTTATGAGGGAATTATATTGCGACTGTTTTTTATGGCGAATATTGTATTCTGAGAGAGGAGATTGTGAGAGAAAGAAGAGGAAGTTAGATCGGGTGTATTGTAGGTTGTATCCCTTCATTTTCCTAGATAATAAAAAGGAAGGGCTTGGAAATTTCTCTAGTGGACATAGCCCACATTGGGTGAACCATGTATATATGTGTCTTTATTGTATTGTGTATATTCTGTGTTTTATTTCTGCATTTGTTTTATTTTGTTGCTCCGCGATCCTGTTTTTATAAAAAAATGAAGATTAAACGATTTGATAGTTTCACCATTGTTATAAGTAATGCTATTGCATTCCTTTAATTGATCGGACATGATTTCGGGTTGACCGTAATCTATTTAAACTATTCAACCAACTCTTCCCACGTGGAAAGGATTTTAAGGGGTAAGTGAAAAAAAATTGTAGCACCCTTCCCTTCAAGAGAGTTGAAAAATAAGTGCATACATGTATCATTGTCAATTTCCCCTATGTTGTGACAAGCGTTAGAAAAGGTTGTTAAGTGTTCATTAGTAGTGATTGTGCCATTTCCTAAAAACTTGGGCACATGATCCTTAAACTTTGGAAGAGGGTGAGCAGCTAGTGAAATATTCAGAGAAGAAGATACGTTCCACAGAGTGGTGGTAACATCTTCTTCAAATTGAAAAAGACCATATTTTTTAATGAATTTAGCCAGATTAGTTGTAGATTGGATTGGGATTTGATGCCTATAAATGATACTGATTACAGATGAAGCTAACGATTGCGAAGAGAATGAACCTCCAGTACCACTACTACCATGAGAATATATCATATTTAAAGTGAAAGTTACAGATAGAGTGGAACGAACAGAATCAAATAAGGTCCGACAAAGAGAACTTTGTTGGATTTGTATGACAACCTTTCTCCTTCCTATTTCAAATATAGGAAAAATCTCAGGGGAAAACCCTCTTGTTCTTCGAGAAGCACGAGAGTTAGAGGACATGTGAAAAATATTTAGTGAGGAAGTTGATTTTTGGGAAGCCTTTGTTGGGCCTCCCACTATTCATGTATTTTGATATCTTTGGAAGTGACTTTCCAAGAAGTATGCAATTCAACATGATTATTAGCAGTTTCTAAAATAGTAGTAAATAAATTCAAGGAAATGTTAGTTTTATCATCAATACCATCACCGATATTAGGTTGTATGGTAATAGGAATAGTCATGGAAACAATCAATTAAAGCCAAAATAAGAACAAAAAACAAGGAAACTGATTACAAAAATAAAGATACAACAACGAGAGAGATATGGAAAATATCTCCCTAGTATGGTCTCCAAATAAATGTTGAGGAAAAGGTATGAAGAACCTCACTCCAACATTTTCGAATCTTACTTGGCTAGGGTAAGATAGTTGGGATTATCACCTGGGGTTTATAGCCTTAGACCAAATTATCAATTGATTCTCAAATAATAAGTACAAGGAACCAATGTTGTTTTTTTCTTTTATAATTAAACTATGTAAAAGAATATATATGTGTGTGTGTGTGTGTGTGTGTGTGTGTGTGTGTGTGTGTGTGTACTGTGTTGAGATTTAAAATAACAAATGAAATGAAAATATGAAAATAATATCAGAGATTACGCATGTGAGATCAAAATCAACAAAGGGATTTTATTAATTTCAATACAAGTTACAATCATAACCTTTCTTTCAAACTCCTTCAAGGGTAAGGACCAAGATCATATTTAGAATTATTTGATGGGCATCATACAAAAAGACTCTGACAACAAGTGAAAATCAAGACTAGAAATCTAGATCAGCTTAGCAATGAAAGTATCATCTACTGGTTCTGCAAATCCCTATCAATAATGAAAACTAATTCATGAACAGATTAGAATACATAGACTACAAATATCAAATGATAAATCTTTATAGAATAAGTTGTTGAATAATGTATCTCAAATATTTGAATCCCGTTATCTTCAATAAGACCCTGCTATCAACAAAAAGGTTAAGACTCTATGATAACTCATAATGAATGAAAGTAATTAATCTCACAAGTTTAAGAGATAACCTTTATCAGAAATTATTCCTTGTTCTCTGCCCCTTGTCTCTTCCTTTGATTAGCTTTTTATATCCCTCAAAAGAAGTCGTGGTAGTTTCAAACTACCATTAGTTAAGTCATAATTGACTTAATATTAATTAGGGACAAATAATAATAATAATAATAATAGATAAAGGTTTATTAAGTAATAACTAATAGGTGGGACCCCTAATCCTTTTATTATTTTTGAGTTTTATTTCCTCCTTGTTGATCCATAATTTATTTAAATAATGAATCATTCCACCTCGTAAATATAAAAAAATCACTTTTATCAACTCCTTGTAACAATATATATATAT
>ML777375.1:877725-929123 GCA_009831015.1 Picea engelmannii | reverse complement strand
TATTCATCATGAAAAGAAATGATTGATTGGTTGCCCAAAAATGAAGATAAAAGTATCAAGTTGTCCCAAAGTCAAAGCATAAAAACATTGTTTACCACCAAAAACAAATATAAAATATTAGAAGCCATATTTATTGTGTGAAGTAGTTTGCCTCTTCTCACTGCTTACTGATCTTCTTGCTTTGTTTGTCGAGTGATCCTTGTCAGTGAGTGGTTGACTGGATGCATGAGGCTGAACTTCACTAAGAGCTGGAGATGGTTTATTGACTTGATGTTCATGTGAGGTGACTGACTGAGAGGATTTATCAGATGATTCAGAATGAGTGACTGCGTTTTTACCCATGATTAACATAGGCTCATGGATTGTTGTTTTAATCATTTTGATTGCATGAGAGGATTAAACAAGGGATGTAACATGGTTAATCTACGAGGCATGTTGGTTGAGTGGAAGTGGAGGAGGCAATAGAAATGAAAATGTGGGCCAACCATGGTGATGCACTATAGGGGAATGGACAATATCTTTCCAACCATAATTTATAGGAACCTCTGGTTGGAGTGAGACATGAGGCAGACCATGAACATTAGATAAACTTGGGCGAGGCTAAAAAGAAGGCCTTTTTGATCTAGGATGTGGCTGAAACCCTCCTTGACCTACCAAATTAAAAAACCCATCTTGGAATAACTTGTTTAAATCTTGAGGATCAACATCAAAGTGAATAGAAAATCTAGGTCTCATGTTGCCTCTTTGCTAAAAATTGTTTTTACCTCTGCCTCTGCCATGGATTCCTCTACTAAAGAAACTCATCGTTTGTAAGAAAACTTAGATCAGAATATGAAAAAAGAAAGACTAATGAACCATCAATTTACTTGCCTAAAGATAAATTTAAAATGTTGGCTCTTATCAATTTACACACTAGCATGCATGCCATCGATCCATTACTCCACAAATAACTATCATAATCATTCTTCCAATTTAAATCCACAATTGTTATTATGTAGAACATGAATGTTTAATGAAATATGGGATGTGATTTGGATTTATAATGAACAAAATGTGTTATTTATGAAAAGATAATAAATGATTAATTTTCTAAATAAGACCCACTCTTACTCAAACTCAGTTTAATAATCATATCATCTTCAAACTTGACTGCAAATTTCATTAATAATGCTCACTGTTCCAACTCAAAATTTTATTTTCCAAATTACATGGCTTCTATAAAATAACATTTTCTTTTAGAACAAAACATGGAAATAATAAAATGATTTTGGGAAAAAAATGAGGGTTATATAATTTACGTAAAATGAAATTATGGAGGGAAACGATAATGATCAATGTTCTTTCTGCATATAACTATTATTTATCAATCCTAAACCAATGCAATTAATTCCAAGCATTCAAATTATAACCTTGTATTTTTTATTTTGAATTTTTTAGAGTTCAATTCATTCAACCAAATGTAACAATAAACAACCTGGAAACTTCTTATAATTTCCTGTAGAAGGATCATATCTAAACTCTTGAAACTTATCCATTTGAACTATGTTTTGCTAAAATATTTTATCGATAACATTCATCACAATAACATAATGAATCAAATCAAACATCAACTCAACATTGCACAAGATACGTTTGATTGAAATATTCAAACTAATTCTCATCTTTGTTTGTATATCAATTGTTAAATAATGTCAAAATCTAGGTTCTTCGATATATTTGTAAACAATGAGCTTCATAACCAATATGCCAACCTGCACACACCTAATAATATGTTGCTGGACTACTCACAATGTAAACATTTCTAACCATGTTTTGTACAATAAATTTACTTGCAGAACCACATACCAATAAGAAAGCCTAGATGTCGATGACAAAATATAGAAAGTATAGGGTTTTAAATCTTATTCCTCAAACAATAATCATCCTGTGACCCAAAATAGTCGAGACATAAAGGAAAGTATAAACCCTAAATTTGAATTCATTTAAAACCATCAAACCATAACCCATTAAGTGTAGGTGGGTTAACGATCTATGAAAGTTTACACGGTATTAAAAAGAAGAAGATAAGTGACTTGGTATTAAAGATGGACTTAAGGAAGGCCTATGATTGTGTGGATTGGGACTTCCTAAGAATTATTCTGATTTCAACGGGATGCAGAATTCAGTTGACCAACTGGATCATGGCATGTGTTTCGTCATCAACCTTTGCAGCTTTAATTAATGGGGAAGCCACAAATTTTTTAGGAATGGTAGGGGACTACGACAAGAGTGTTCATTGTCACCCCTGCTTTTAATCATTGTAATGGAAGGGCTTAGCTTACTATTGAAATCATCACACAGAGAAGGTAAAATCACAGGTATTAAAGTTCCCGTCTTTATAAGATTCTTCATGTATTGTTTTTCGACGATGTTATTATTATGACGAGGGTGACCTTAAAGGAATGGTGAGATATAGAAAAAATCATTTGTTTATTTTGCAAAGCCTCCGAACTAATGGTTAATCAGTCGAAATCTATAGTCCATCATGCAGGAATTTCGGGCGGCTATCTTACTCATTTCAAAAATCTTCTTCCCTTTTCTTTTATGGAACTGTCCGCAGGGTTCAAATATTTGTGATACTGGTTAAAGACTGGATCCTACAAGACTGAAGATTGGGACTAGATCCTAACTAAAATTATGAAGAGAATAGAGATTTGGTGCAATAGATGGCTTTCATTGGGGGGTATATATACTCTGGTGAAAACAGTATTAGAAGGCCATCTTGTATACTGGATGTCAATGGAAGCCATTCCTTGATTGGTATTAAATCAAATCAGGAAATTAATGTTCAATTTCTTGTGGAATGGAGCAAAGATTCACAAAAAATCCACTTATGTAGATGGGAACTACTCTCAAGACCAAAAAATTTGGGGGGGTGGGGGCTTATAAATCTGGTATTATTCAATATGACACTCAACGCAAACACTTTGTGGAGGGTCTTGACTCAACAGGGGATTTGGCATAAGATATTAAGAGATAAGTACATGAAGAATCTTACAGTTACTGATTGGTTGAGGATGGATAGTCATAGAGTGAGCGCGACATCGAGGATGTGGAATAGCATGGTTCAAACAATACATGTTATACTTCATTGGTTGAGTTGGTCTCCAGGAAAGAGAAAAAACATTTTTTTAGGAAGAGATCGGATCCTTGGTTTGGGACAAAAGACTATCATGTACGAACAATTGAGAACTATTCTTATCCAGAAAGGAATAAATACATTGGCCTAGCATCGGTCAATCAAGATCCGATTACATTATCTGAGGATTGGATTAGCGGAAGGGATTTGGGGATCTTGGGAAATCTAACATCAGAATGGGAACATTACTGTGATAAGTTAAATGAGGCAAGGGTATCACTCAATGAGAAGGAAGACACTTTGATCTGTATAGGAGGAGACTCCTCGGGTAAAATGTCAGTGAAAAATATCTATGCAGCACTAACCTCTACTTTTGAGTGGCCATAGGTGAATGGCTGGAAAAACAAACTTTGGAAATGGGAAGTTCAATTGAAGAAAAAACTATTTATTTGGATGGTTGTTGAAAACAAATACTAACGTGGAAAGTATTACAAGGTAAAGGGTGGCAAGATCTCGGCTCATGCCCCTTATATAAGGACGATAATGAAGACGTTGATCATCTGCTTGTGCACTGCTAGTTTACTCATTCAGTTTGGGGAAATCTATCAATCCGTCTTAATCAAAATTTTCTTTGGAATGGACAGTCACTAAATCATTTCTTTGAGTCTTGGGTAAAAGACAAATGCTGTCCAATAAATCTGGCTGTACATATTTGTTGTTTTATATGGGCCGAAAGAAACCAAGTATTATTAGAGGATAAATCCCCTTCATGTTGGGCAGTTATAATTAAAACCGTAAGGAATCTATGCCCAGGTAACAACCCAAAATTTGTGAATGCTATTAAATGGAGCCCGGTGATTCAAGATGATGATCATATAATTGCATTTTTTGATGGAGCATCTATCATGAAGGGTAGGAACTGTGGGGCTGGGGGAGTTTTTAAATTTTCTACTCAGAAAGCTTGTATATGGCATATAAATGAAGGCAGTGGCGCAAACTCAAAAGATGAGTTATTGGGGGCATGGGTGACATTAACTATTGTTAAACTGTGGAATATTACAAAGTTAAAGATCCTTGGAGCCTCGAAGGTTATAATTGATTGGCTCAACAACAAATGTTTATTAAATGCTAGAGATTTAGAAGGATGGAAACACAAAACCAATGATTTATCTTCACTGTTTCAAGAAATTAGCTACTTACACATCTACAGGGAGCATAACAAGGAAGCATACCGCCTTTCCAAACAAGCACTGCTTGGGCCTTTAGGCAGATTAACTTATTACCATTTGGATAATGGGAAGGTTGGCCCACCAACTCATATTAATATTTTTTAATACTTGCTTCCTACAGATGGGTGGACCATGGATTTTGGGGTGATTGTGAGATAATATGGGTATATTTTCTGGGAAGGCCATATTATATTTTTATTTTGATGAAAGGGGTAATAGTTTTGTACTTTCATTTTTCTGTTGTGATGGATTTGTAATCATCATCAGACTGGTTTATCTTAGTTGGGGCTTATTGAGTCATAGTGATTATAGAGCTGGATGGGGATGTAAAAAGCCTCTAATTAGTTGTGACTATTTGAATTTTTGAACTGTGGGATGACCATTTGGGTATAGTATGAAGATGTAAATGAAATTATAATCTTAATATAATTTCGAGCAAAGTTTCTTTGGAAAAAAAAGTGTAGGTGGGTTCGAACCAACATCAACTAGATATATATCAGAGAGAAAAAATTGAAATCTATCCACATAACCCAACAGTTTCCATAAAAAAACGAGAAGGTATTATAATGAGCTGTAGAAATATGATTGATATATTTTTTTGAACCAAATACATGAGCAGTCAAAATAAGAACCTGGTAACATACCTTGTATATTTTCATTTGTTTTGTTTTGAAAACCAACTTCACAACATGTGTAAAAGAAATCAATGGTGGACAATAGCATGCCATAACCCAAATCAAACCACATAAGAAAGACCAGAATGCATCAATACTGGTAGAAATTCATTCAAAATTGCCTCTATTCCTTTTTTTTTAAACGGATCCGTATGATATTTTTAGTACAAAACCTAGGTCAAGAATATCAGTGGTGTTCAAAATTAGTCACTGTTTTACTTAAAAATAGCTCAAATAATTATCAACTCGTCATCCTTAAGAATATATTCCAAACAAAGATTCATCCTCATAACAAACACACAACATGCAAACAAACTTGAGCCAACATTTGAAATTTATCGGAGAAAAACAACCCATCGATGCAAGAGAAGTAAAAAATGTTCATACCTGTCCAAACAAGATAAATATTCACGAGAGAAAATCCCAAGATCATTACCCAACCACCAAATATTTAGAGTCCAAACCCGTTGACTAAGAACAATAGACCATTTCCAAACAAAGGAATGTGAAAGGTGGTATACCTCAGGAGGGAAAACCAACCAAGAGAATTAACTCTCCATTAGTTCATGTCACCTCAATTCAACCCAAAACTCACCAACCTTTTACGATAGCCAACCAAAAATTTTCACAGTGGAAAGCACTTAATTTCCAGCTTAGACTCCAAAATAAGATTTTGTACCATGCATACACTATTTAACTTACAACCATAGCATATATCACCACTATACCACATTCATAACTGTTATAAAGTGACGCTTCCTTATAAACGAAGCATATCAACTTACCAATTAAGAAACATAATAAAGGACAACCATGACATATATGAATTTAATTGTAAGTTGGGTTTTTTCATACTTATATGCGACAACCTTGTATAAAAACCTTTGTATTCTATCATCATATTATATGATATATATGTGCATGAAATGAAAGTTTACCACCCCTTTTAAAAAAAAAAATATGTCACAAGCCATACTAAGACCATAACTTTAAAACCAGTAATCATAAGTGTTGCGACTGTGGCACAACATATCTTCCACCATTTATTTTCTTTTTATAACGTGACGAATATGCAATATGAAGATGAGGAACATCATAGATCACTATCGAAGATATCATTCATGCATGTGAACTAGAGAAGAGTACCAGTTTGTAATTTAATTTATTCATTTGTTCACAGGCTGAATTTATTTTAAAGAAAAAAAGAGTGAAATCAACTGAACATAGTTTCTCTAAGGGGTCCCACCTACTAGTTACACAATACAGTAATAACACAAATATAGTGCATTTCAATCTTTTGTAGGAAGGATTCCTGTTATGCATTTCCGTGTCAACACCTAGATGATTTCATGGAATCACTTATCCATGAGAAAAAAAGGTCATCCAAATAGGGACACTTAATAATTCCAAGCCCCATGCTCTTACAACTCAAGGAAGTTCAAAGAAGAATAAGTATAAGAAAAAGGGTAAGAAGGACCAAGAGAGAAACAAGGAAGGTAAACAAAAGTCCATAAATGAGAGTTCAAGTTCCAAGGAATCAAAAGGAAAAAAGGAGAAGATAAAGTGTTCCTATTGTAACAGGGGGTTCCATCCTAAGATTTCTTGCATGAAAAAGACCATAGATATCATGGCACAAACACTTGAGTAACATCACCTCAAGGATTGTATTCCAGATAATGCAAGGAAAAAACCATCATCAAAAAGAGGTAATGGTCATGCATTACTTGCTATTTCATCTTCTCATAATTATTGGGTTCTTGATTCAGGGGCTACCCATCACATGGCCTCATCGGATAGACTTTTCTCATACTTGGAGACTTATTTCGGACCATCGATATTCATGGGAGATGATTTTCCTCTAGAGATGTGTAGTAGGGGTAGAGTTGATCTAGACCATGGATGATTTCAGGATGTACTTCATGTTCCAAATATTTTAGTGAATCTTCTCTTTATCTATCAAATCACTCATTCAGGTTCAGGGAAGAAGGTGGAGTTCACTCCGAACTCAATTATTATTTTCGACTTGTCAGATGGTTCAAAAATTTTCGTTGGTGAGGTTCATCATCATTCTAAGTTGTAAACCTTCTCTCACTTCACTCATAAATATGATTATGTATCTCTTCTAACACATGCTAATTAATAGTCCAGGTTTTGGCATGACAGGTTTGGGAATCTAAATTTTAAATATTTAGATCAACTTAGTAAGGGTGGAATGGTATATGGATTAATCCACATTCAATACACAGATGGACTTTTCCAGGGCTGCATACTGGGAAAACAATGTGAGGAAAAGTTAAACACAGTTAAAGCATGGAGGGAATTATCACTTCTAGATTTGGTTCATAGTGACATTACATGTCCTTTCCGACACCCATCGATCAATAAAGCTAAGTATGTTCTTACTTTCATTGATTCTTTTTAGAGATATACATGGGTCTACTTTCTCAAATTAAAATCTAAGGTCTTTGAGTGTCTTAAAGATTTCAAGCATCTTGTTGAGAACCAAATAGGGAAGAGGATTAAGAAGCTTCGTATAGATAATGGAGGAGAGTATGTGAATAAGGATGTTGAGCATATTTGTTCAGAATCATGTCTATATTTGCAACACACAATTCCATATACTCTACAACATAATGGGGTAGCAGAGAGAAAGAGCATGACATTGAAAGAGATGGCCAGTTGTATGCTTCAGGATAGAGAACTACCTCCAAAGTTATAGGATGAAGCTATCAACTGTGAAGCCTACATTTAAAATATATTTCCTCATAAATCAGTCAATATATTCACTGCATATGAGGCTTGGAGCGGAAAGAAACCGAAAGTCACTCACTTCAGAATTTTTGGTTTTTGTGCATGGGCTAGGATCCCTTTCGATAGGAGGAAAGATATGGAAGCTTAGAGTAAGGAGTGAATTTTTGTTGGATATATAGAGGTATTTAAGAGGTATATGTTATTAAATACTACTTCATTGTTAAGTTTGAAGAGGTTCATTCAGAGGTACTTCTGGAGCAGTCCACACCTCCATCTTCACTACCACTAGTTGCGGAACTTCGTGAGACTTATTTCGATAAGATTTATGATCAAATATATGAATAATATATATATATGATATTTATGATCAATAGAAATAAGTTTCTAGTACAGAGCATCGACCACGATGGGCACAATAGACTCTTCAGGAAGTGGGTGATGTAGTGGGTGATCATGTCGATCCATGGAGAAGTACAAGATCTCAATTTGTGAAGCCTTTGAAATATTTTAATACCATGGAGAAATTTCCTCCTATTTATTATTATATGGTACTTGTATCATATCCTTATTCTTATCCAGAGGCTAAAGGAAACCCCCATTGAAAGGAAGCTATGAAAGAAGAGTAAAATTCCCTAATAGAGAACAACACATGGGATTTGGTTCCTCTACATTTCAAAATGAAGCTTGTTAGATGTAAGTGGATTTTCAAGACAAAGAGGATTGATGATGGATACATTACAATGTATAAGGCTTGGTTAGTAGCTAAAGGTTTCTCACAAGTATAAGGCATTGACTATGATGAGACTTTTGCACCGGTTGTCAAGATTGATTCCATTTGGTTATCTCTAGTTATTGTAGTAGCTAGAAAGTGGGAGGTACACCATATGGATGTGAAGAATGAATTATTACATGGAGATATTAATGAGGATATATATATATATATATATATATANTTATGAGGTTCTTCTCAATTCACTAGATAACCATAACATAGATAGGATCACTGAGAAATACACAATCACAAGAGACACATCATTTATCCTGGGAAACCCTCATGGGGGAGAAAACCCATCAAAAACTTCCTTAATATAGATAGCCAATACAATTCCAAGAGAATGATCCAAACAATACAAAAATTCCTCTCCCAAGTATGCACCTCTCTCTCTCTTCCTTCTTCTCCAATTGCAGATCCAAACTTGCACTTTGATGAACAAGTGAGTGAGTGAACAAATGAGGCACTAAACTCCTTTATTTATGCAATCTGGCATGTGCTGAAAGGACGTGTCTTTTCACTGACAGGGCCTACTTCTCCTTTTGGGTGGTTATAACCACTTTGATTAATTCTGGGGGCCAGATTCTCATTATGCATATTACAATTAGGGTTTGACCAATCCGCAAAAGGGGATTTGGTCATTTACAATTCCCGACATGATAAATCCACAAAAGGGGATTGATCTAATGAATAATACATCAATAATAAAATAGAATACTCTTTGCAGTTACAATATTTCAACACCCCCCCTTAACAAGAAGGGTATTCTACAATAGCATCAGGCGAGAGAGAGGGCAACATCATCAACAACATCTTGGAACATTGACTAGCGTATCTAGAAATCATCATAATTTTTTCTCATCATCATCGTTCACAACATGGAGCTGGGATACCATCATCATCCTCATCAGCATGAGGCTAAAGTAACATCATCATCATCTTTAGTGTGAGGCTAAAGTAACATCATCATCTTCAGCATGAAATATGAAATAACATCATCATCATCATCTTCTTCAGCAAGAAGCTGAAGTGGCATCATCATCATCATCTTCAGTAAGAATATGAAGTGGCATCATCATCATCATCATCTTCAGCACGAAGATGAAGTGGCATCATCATCATCATCTTCAGCAAGAAGCTAAAGTGGCATCATCATCATCATCTACATCAACATGGATTAGTATAACACTAATACATCATCGTCATCAATAACAACACAAGGCTGATACAACATCAACAACAACAATATCAAAGCACAAAGGTTGGAGCATCATCAACAACAACAACATTATAGCATGAAGGATGGAGCATCATCAACATCAACACTAGGTTAAGAGTCTTCAGCACAAGGCTAGCATCATGACACGAAGCTGGCTACACAATATCATCAACACGAAGTTGGCATCACAACGTGAGGCTGACAACACAACCTCATCAGCACGAAGTTGGCATCACAGCGTGAGGCTGGCAACACATCATCAACATGAAGCTGGAAACACATCATCACAGCATGAAGCTGGCATCACAGTATGAGACTGTCAACACAATATCATGAGCATGAATCTGGCATCACAGTACGAGACTGGAAACACAATATCATCAGCATGAAGATGGCATCACAGTACGAGACTGACAACACAATATCATCAACATGAAGATGGCATCACAGTAAAAGACTGGAAACACAATATCATCAGCATGAAGCTAGCATCACATTATGATACTGGCAACATCATCACATCACGAGGCTGGCACACATCATTACAGCACGAGGCTAGCACATCATCAACACAAGGATAGCATCACAACACTAGGCTGGCACATCATCAACACGAGGCTGGAATTACAACACTAGGCTGGCACATCATCAACATGAGACTGGAATCACAACACTAGGCTAGCACATCATCAGCACGAGACTGGCATCAAAACACTAAGCTGGCACATTATCAGCACGAGGCTGGAATCACAACACTAGGTTGGCACATCATCATCATGGGGCTGGCATCAAAACACTACTCCCCCTTTCGAGGGAGGTCCTTTAGGAATACACCAAGATTATCTCAAAAGTGCTCAAACTTTACACAAGATAGAGGCTTGGTCAACACATTAGAAGCCTGTTCATCCGTGCTAACATACTGGATATTTATGGCTCCTCTCTGCAACATATCATGGATGAAGAGATACCGAATCTCTATGTGCTTCGACTCATCATGGAATGCAAGGTTCTCCATAATCTTTATACAACTCTGGTTATCACATAGGATCATGGCGGCTTCCATCTCCAGATCAAATAGATCTGTCAACAACATCCGAAGCCATACGACTTCACACCTGGTGGAGCATGCAACAATGTATTCCGCTTCTGTTGTGCTCGGAGAAATGCTGAATTTCTCCCTACTCTACCATGAAGTCATGGCTAACCTCAGACTAAAACAACATCTTGAAGTGCTATTTTTATTAGAATCACTTCCAGCTCAATCTAAATCGGTGTAACTACTCAGTCTGAAGTCATGATCTCTAGTATAATAGAGACCAAAATCCAACGTACCCTTAAGGTATCTCATCATATGTTTTTCAGCAACAATGTGAACACGTTTGGGTTCTACCAGATACTGACTCAAGGAAAAACATATATCTAGCCTGGTATTCGTTAGATACATCACTAAACCAATAATCTATCTGTACAGAGTAGCATCAACCAATTCTGATGAGGTATCTACCAGGAGCTTCAACTTCGTTTCCATGGGTGTGTACATGGATTTACATTTCAACATGTCAACCCTCTTCATTTTAACTACATACTTCTCTTGGTTAAGGAATATCTTCTCTGTGTTATGCCAAACTTCAAGACCTAAGAGATAATTCATTTAGGTCTTCCATCAAACTCTGTAGCGAGCTTCTTCTGCAATATGTGAGATTTTCTTCATGTTTGTTAAGAATACATCATCTTCATATAGTAGTAACATCACTGGCTCATCATTCATAACCTTGAGATAAAGGTTAGAATCATTACTCTTTGGTAAGGCCCAAGCTCGTTAGGAAACTGTTAATTCTTTCATACCAAGCTCTAGGAGCTTACTTCAACACGTACATAGTGTCCTTCAACTAGCAGACATGAGTCTTTCTATCTTCAATATTCAAATTTTCTCATTAGATTGTACCAATCTGTTACACTTGCTCAACTGCAACTCAATCTTCACAATCATGTGCTAGCTCTATGTGCTCTCTGCAAGGCACTATTTATCTCACTGCTTGAGAGTATATTCTCTCCTTTTTTAGCAACTGTTCCTTCTGGAACTGGTACTCTGCACGTGCACCTACTCTATAACTAAGAATGGTTGCTCCATTCTCACTATGGCTGCTGAAGGCTGGAAGTAACTCCTCTACTCCATCATGGAAACAACTTCATCTGAGAGTGGCTCAATAATTGATACTGAAGGTAGCTCTTCTTCTTTCATGGACGTAACTCTATATTTCATTGTAGTCAATTCTCCATGACCCAACTAATGTAATGCACCAACTTCCACTCAATTTAAAATATGGGGATTTCTCCCCCTACATCTCATACTATATATGAATCATGGTTGTTCTGGTTGTCTTCATAAATATTGGAACTATTTCTTCAATTATTGGAGTAAGTGTCTTGTCGTAGTATTCTCCCTCTTGCTAGGAGAATCCTCTAGACACACATCAATATTTTATACATCTGCAACATGCTTGATCTATATAGATCAATCTTGGAAGTCAATACTGACTTCTCTTCTAGTCTCACAGAAGAATCCATATCCTAGTCTATCTGACTGGCTTCCTTCTTGTTAATGAAACAAGGGAATCTTCCCAGGAGATTTCATATCTCCTAGAAGTTTCTGAAGCTACGATCTAGTCTTCTCACAGAATCTATCTCCCAGTCTTGGAAGTTGTCTCTTCATCTGATCCTTTCTGAGATCAAGCTTACTCTCAATTTCTTCTGACTCTACAAGAACTTCATCATCTCTTACAGGGTATACTTGGTGTTGAATACCAAGTCTAATAATTAAATATTGAGTTAGGATTCAAACGAGTTATGCTTCCCGTCAAGGTGACTTCATTAACATTTGAACAATTCTACTATGAGTTCTTGTTCTAATGTTCAGTCATCTTTGGAGCCTTCTTCTCCTTTTAATCAATCTTCATATGAGATACTCTGAATCTCAAAAGATAGCTTCTTCTTCATATTCTTTGGTACATGAGTGTATATGGTCATGTACATAGTCTGCTTCATATCTCATCTAATATGTTTCCTTCTACAACTATAGCTTCCTCGAGGTTATCACCTGTGACCTGAAACAAGGTCAACAAAACAACAAGCAAGAATAATACTCTTTTGATAATAGTAGATAAAAAAAAGACACGAATAATCATCACAGTAGCTCCTTTAGAGCTATCACTTGTGATCTGTTTGAATAAAAAGATCAAAAGTAAGAAATACAATACGAAATGAGGTCAACACTCAAACATTCCTCCATGGAAACCTTGAACTAACACAATAATTTTCTCATAGAGGAGATGTTAGTTTTATCTAGAAAATGATTACATTAAGAATTTATCTCAATATGCTCACATGTTACCAAGTATAATACTTTTCAAAGACTGTTATCTCAACTATAGTGTTTACTTGTAAAGGGGTAGTTATCAACTTGTCATGTGCAACTTTGAATCTTATCAACTTAATTAATCAAACCTGGAACCTGGTGTCGTGTCCTCAAGAATGAGAGTGTTTCTTTTCTTCCAAGTCTCCTTCACTTAATATGACATGTGCTTTATTCAACCTGTCTTTTGTTCTAGGACAATATGCTATCTTGACAAAAGGTTGGGTTAGAGAATAAACTCTATGATTTTAACTTTAATTAATCTAATACTTTGACTTAGATTTTGATCAAAGGTTAGTATGATGGTCATAGCTTCAACATGCAACCTAGATCAAAATAATGTCATAACAAAAGGATGCATATTTAGAATAATCAAACCTGGGTTGCATTATCCCTCTGAATGTGTTGGATATTGAGACCCTTCTGGATCTATGGAAAGAGATCCCTTCTCCCGCAAATACCCTTTAAAGATTAACCATTTAAACATATGTGCGTACATACCTCTGATAGCATTTGTCAGTAGTGGCACCATCTGGTAGAAGCAGTAATAAATACCAACTCTTAAGAACTTCAAGGGTGACTGCAACTGGTACTGAAACTGCAACTGCAACTGCAACTGCAACTTATTATGAAACTGCAACTGGAAATTAGGGTTTTATGAGGAAACCCTAATTTTTCAAACTTCAAATTTTGAAATTCTGATCCAGAGGTTGGATGCGCTAAGCTGAGGCAAGTATGTTGGTAGAGTCAAATTTCTGAAAATCCAAATTCCCCCCCCTCAAACTTGAGCAATGGATTTCTGGACTGGTGCTTCTGGTTTTCTGGTACTTCTGGTTTTCTAGTACTTCTGGTACTTCTGGTTTTCTGGTACTTTTGATTTTATGGTATTTCTGGTACTGGTGAAAACTAGGGTTTCACTTTCCGAGAGATATAACCACTAAAAATGTGCGTTGAATATGCCAAAGTGTTCCTTGAGGTAGGGCACACTTTTCTATATGGTTTTGGGGCTAAAATTCTTCTTCAATAAAAATCCTTAATTTTCATGTACGACAATAGTGACGTTTTTCTTCTTTTTGTGAAAGATTCTCTCTTCATCTTAGCTCTGATACCATGTTAAGGTTTAATATATTATTAGGTTTCTTTTCAACTCATTAGATAACCATAACATAGATAGGATCATTGAGAAATACACAATCACAAGAGACACATCATTTATCCTGGGAAACCCTCATGGGCGAGAAAACCCAACAAAAACTTCCTTAATATAGATAACCAATACAATACCAAGAGAATGAACCAAACAATACATAAATTCCTCTCCCAAGCATGCACCTCTCTCTCTCTTCCTTCTTCTCCAAACTTGCGCTCTGATGAACAAGTGAGTGAGTGAACAAATGAGGCGCTAGCCTCCTTTATTTATACAATCTGGCATGTACTGAAAGGACGTGTCTTTTCAATGGTAGGGACAAATTCTCCTTCTGGGTGGTTATAACCACTTTAATTAATTATGGGGGCTGACTTCTCATTATGCATATTACAATTAGGGTTTGACCAATCCGCAAAAGGGGATTTGGTCATTTACAATGCCTGACATGATCAATCCACAAAAGGGGATTGATATAATGAATAATGCATCAATAATAAAATAGAATACTCTTTGCAGTTACAATATTTCAACAATATGGAGAAGCCAGAGGGATATGTTCATGATCCATAATTAATTTCCAGGTTGAGGAAGTCATTGTACGAATTTAAGCAAGCACCTTGGGCAAGGTATACTAAAATTGACTCTTATCTTCTCTCTAGAGGTTTTCTTAGATGTAGATCAGATCCTGATGTGTATATGATGAGGAACACAGATTCAATGTTTATGATTTAATCATCACAGGGATATCAACCTCCTCCATTGCTATAGTGAAGACTGCTTTGCATGACATGTTTTCTATGATAGATATGGGATTGTTACATTACTTTATTGGTATTTAAATCAGCTAGAAGGATTCAGGAATCAAGATGTCTCAATCCATGTATGATAGAGATCTACTTGACAAGTTTCAATTTACATATTTCAAGCTAGCTCCAACACCCTTTCAGTCAGGGGTTATACTAGAGGATGTCGATGCATCACCTTTGGTTGATTGTACTAGATATCGAAATTTGGTGGGGAGTCTTCTCTACCTTACACACTCTCGACCAGACATCTCTTATGCAGTTGGATCAGTTTCTAGGTACATGAAAGAGCCTCATGAGTTTCACTGGAAGGAAACAAAGAGGATTCTCAAATATATCAAGGGGACTACCAACTTTGGTACACACTATGCAACATGATATTTTTTATATCTTGTTGGTTACACAGACTCAGATTGGGAAGGTGATAACACTGATCACAATTCTACTTCAGGATATGTCATCTACCTTGGATAAGGACCTATCTGTTGGTCAATTACGAAGAAATCAACAATTTCTTTATCATCACCAGAGGCAAAGTACAAGGGTGTAGTGAATGTTACTACTCAGGCTATTTGGTTGCAACACTTTCTTATATATTTGGGAGTTCATTTTCATCGTCTAATAGCTATATGGTGTGATAATCATAGTACTCTCAAGTTGTGCATAGAACCAGTTCAGAGGTAGTGGACCAAGTATATCGAGGTTCATATGCACTTTATTTGAGGACTGATTTAGGATGGAGTCATTGATATCTAGTTATGTCCATCTTCAGAGTAGGTGACAAACATATTCACAAATCCTTTCACCGAACAAAATTTTGTCTCATTGAGGGGAATTCTAGGAGTGAGGGATACATCAACTTAGCAACGAAACATGTTATCATTATTTTCTTGTTAGCAACATATTTTGAAGGGGGGTTTTTATTCCCATTGAGTTTTCTCTCTTTACCTCACTTTTGTTCAGTTGTTATGCATCTATACTTGTACATCATTACCTAACATGGATTAATATTGGCGAGACTTATCATTGTGCACACCCCGATTGTGTTTCACGGGGGGTGTTGGGGTACATGATCAACTACATACTTAGTAATATACTCATTTTTTCCATTTTTCCTACTATTTAGGAGGATTTCTATTTATAGCATGTCTATTTATAGAAGGTCTATTTTTAGCCAGTGGATTCCTATATGTAATACCATGGGTTTCCAAAATGATGGGCTCATAAACCACCATTAGGAAAATTCCTATTTTTATCTACCATTAGGTCAATTCCTATTTTTTAGCCACCATTAGGAAAAATCCTATTTTTTAGGAGATAATTCCCATTTCCTTAATTTTAGGAGATATTTCATATTTCATGGCTATAGAGCACACTTTAGTAAGAATATTAGCATCCTAGGGAAGTGCAAATTACCCATCTAATACTTGGAGTTAACTCACTTCACTTATTTAATGATTTTCCATAATTATAAAATTCTCACCCAGTTAGGACTTTAGTTCCATTCTTAGACTCTAGTATTATTCTAGGGGATTTTTTTCTATTATGGAATGAATGTTGACTTCATGTAGAGTTCTCACTAAGTTCCCACCTATATTTTTAACCTTTTCTTATTATTAACAACTTTTGACTTTAGTAAATTGTTTCTATTAGGAGAAGTTACTTTTATTACTTGAGCATGCCCATGGAAATCCCAACCTAGTGCACATTACTCATCATGTGGAGAGTCCTATATATTGTACTCATTATCAAGGATTAATACATTGTGATTAGATTTGGTTTCTTAGTCTCTTGTGTGTGAATATTGATTCTATTTTTCTCTCTCTTCTCTCTATTTTGTAATTAGCTACTGTAGTGTTTCCTTCTCACAATTAGGTCTTGGATTGTGGTTTAATCCTACACTTATCTCCTTAGTGAGGATAATATTAATACATTTGATCACCTTCACATCCCCAATACTTTATGGGTTTTTGTCTTAGCCTCTTTCCCAAGGAATCTGTCATTTTTTTTATCACCTTAAGATGGTTTCCCTTGCTGATATGATTGAGATATATTCCTCATGAAAGGTGGCTTGAATCATTTCTTCCTTTGATCCATATTTCCTTTCTTCTTATCATCCCTTTCCCTTTGGAAAGTTGGACTTCCTCTATTCTTCTCATACAAATACTTTTCCTTTCTTATAGCTTCTTCTAAATTATTGGGCTCATCAAACTGAATTTTATCCTTGTAAAAGGATTGTAGTCCACTCAAGAACCTTTCAATTTTGACCTTCTCATCTCTGATGAAGCTCACATACTTGAGTAGTTCCAAGAACTTTCTCTCATATTCATCCATGGTCCTGTTCCCAAGTTTGAGTTCAAATAACTCTTGCGTCTTCTTGTCATAATATTGTTCTGACAAGAACTGTTCCTGAAAGTATTTCTTTAACTGGTTACAAGAAATTCTCTTTTCATCAATGTGCTTAACATGCTTCAGCCGATCCCACCACATAGATACCTTCCATGCTTCAACCGATCCCACCACATAGATACCTTCCCTTGAAGGTGGTAGAATGCAATTCTATCTTCTGAATTTGATGAGTAGTTATGCAATTGGAAATATTTCCCCATTCCCAACAACCATGCTTATGCATCTTCACCTTTCTTGTTTTCTCCATCAAATTATTGTGGCTTGATTTTACTCAATTCCCATTGCAATCTATCTAACCCATGTCTCATTTTATGATGCTTGACATGAGATATACTTAGGCTGATTTCCAACCTTGAATGTGCATATGTTTTTCTGGTGGAGTGCCCTGGGGAATGATGATGTTGATACCTACTAATACTCCTTGGTCATCTATATCCTCCATCATCATCCATCCTATCATGAGACCTAGAATCCTCCACTTTCTTGGTAGTAGATTCTTTCCTTGTGCCTGAATATTTGTTTAATTTCTTCTACAACATGTTCAGGATTTGAAGTATCCCTTATTGAGACTTGAATATCCTCTCATTATCGACCCTATAGATATGCACTTCATTTTGAAGGCTTCTCATAGTTACATGCTCTTGCCTGTCACTTCTCCCATTAGACTTAGTCTCAACATTACCCATGCTGACATGCAGACCTCCAATTTATTCTTCATGGATGTAAGACCCTTGAGAATCCTCAATATCTCTAGTTCTCATGTAGGGACTAAAGTTTGTTTTTTTGTATGTCTTATTCTGCAAGAGTGTGCATGAAATGATTATTGTTAGAATTAAGCATATTGTAAAATATGTATTAATTAGATTACATGCAATTATTCATTTTAAATTATGAATAATATTAATGAACTACTCCCAAGTATGATTCCTTAAATTCATTCATCTCGAAAACAACTTTCCAATGGTTGTACTCATGCCTCAATCTGATTTCTGAGCGAAAAGTTACAACAACCACATGCTACAATTTCAGCTCATTTACTGCTACAACAATCTCTGTTATCTCTTTCTGAGAAAATATAATGCCCAATTTAAAATTCTAGGTTGATAGATGTCTTCTATTCCTCAAGACCTTTCCAATGACTATTTGTATTCTCAAATCCAATATCCAAGATGAAATTGTTGATTAAGGTTGGTTGTCATTGTTGTCAACCCTTGAAGAAAGTATGGTAGCACAAAGGTTTGGGTAATGGAACTAAGTTTTTTTGATATAAAGATCACTCATTATTGCCTTGTCATGGTTTATAAGAAGTACAAATGGATGAACTCCAAAGTGTTCCCCTTATGGTGAAAGCCCTCATAGGAAGACGCTTTGCAGATTGAGTTATCCTAGAAGTATGGTTAGAGAACCCATTCTTAATTGTGGAATAATGAGATGAAGGTCAACGAATTTGTCAGTGAAACTATCCTATATGAATAGTTCTTTTCATGCCATTTTCGATGGTATGTGGAATGTCATATAACTCCTCACAGTTAGAGAGTTATGGCCATATGGAGTTGGAGAACCCTCACGAGTCATATAGAATCCCCCAAAATTCAAAGTGTCTGCAAAAGAAATTATTTAAATAATAAAGTAAATGGAGACCTCCCTAAAATAAGGAAAGTGTAATGCTACATGAAAGTATAAATAAGAGGCAAAGCTCTCTCATTTAATCACACTTGGACACATTGAATATCTTTTGTTGTGTGAGGATTATTGCAAGTACTCATTGATACATTTGAATTTGCGAAAGTCAGAGGAAGTACAAAGGGTTGACGAATTGTTTATGGGCATTACAATGAATACCAAAAAAACCCTAGTTTCTGAGGCGTATACGAGATGACAGTGTATTAGGGTGCATATAGTATGCAAGATGACAATGTATTAGGGTGCGTATAGTATGCAGGATGACAATGTATTAGGGTGCATACGTATGTGGGATGGAAGTGTATTATGGTGTGTACATGTTGGTAAATCCATGATAACTTGAAGAGATGAAGATGAAGAGGTTCTAGATTTTGAGATCAATCTCCCAGGAAGGTCTATAGTGCTCAAATACATCAGATCTATCCATTGGTTCAAAAGGTATGTCTTATTTCTATGAATAGTTGGATTTTGATGTATGCATGAGAAATGGTTATAGAGATTTGAGGATTCTCCCTAGAGACACTAGTGTCTGCGTGAGATCTTCTGCATAAGTCAGATCTACATAAATATAGTGTTGGTATATTTATCATTGATACTTCTTGTTGAGGCAGATCTTGTATTTCTTGGCATATGGATAAGGGTTTTTGTGGTACATGGTTCATAGGTTGTATTTGTGAAGTGTTTGATGTATTGAGAGGCTAAATATCAGAAAGGGTTTGATGACTAGATCATGTGAGGTTGATCATACTTGTTCATGATTACACACACCTATATGGCACATGACTAGAGAGAGATCTATATGCTTTGAGTGAAGGTTATGTATGAGAATGCATGCACAGGGTACAGTTACAGTCTGGATATACTGACATGTTATAGATCTATGTGAAAGAAGTTACAGAGGGTCATAATTTTTTGAGAGAAAGGAAACCCTAGTTTTCAACAGGCATACACAGGCTGCATAATAGTTTGATCGCGTAAATACATGGGTTGCATAATATATAGGGCATGTACATACACATGCTGCAACACTATATGTCATGTACCTGTTGTATTTTTGTTTGATACATGTTCAGTTCTAGTACATATTGATTACAGGGAAGTTGTACATGTTGGATGTAGGTCAGTGGTACAGATTGATACAGTTGTATAGTGGCATATCTCACAATGATAGTGTGACAGTGGTTCTGTCATTCTACTTCTATGTTAGGGCGGTTGGATGGGGCAAGGACAGGTGGTTGTAGCCACCTTCTGGTTGTAGCTGGAGAACATAAGGGGTTGTAGCCTCCTTCTGGTTGTAGCCAGAGAATTGGGGAGTTGGAGCTTCCCTCAGGTTGTAGCCTGAGAAACTAGGGGGTTGGAGCCTCCTTCCAGTTGTAGTTGGAAAACAAAGGAATTTGGTGCTTCCAATGAATTTAATTCTTCAATACATATAAGAAAAAACATCCTGTGGTTTTCTCCCGCTTTGGGTTTCCACGTAAAAACACTAGTGTACTGTGTATGTGTGTTATTTATTATTTGTATGATAATGCTACATTGATATAAAACTTGTATTTTTGGAGAAAAATGATTAAATTTCTCTATTATTGATTCACCCCCGCTCTCTCTGTAATCCAACAACTGGAATAAAAGAAAGGTTCCTTCAGAAATCAATTTAACCACTGAAAGGTAGATCATGGAGAGCAAAAACTTGTATAAAAATGGAATACCATAGTTTAATGGAAAGAAGTATGCATTTTGGAGCATAAGGATGACAACATATATACAGGCACAGGGATTTGAAATTTGGCAATCAATTGTAGATGGATACATAACACCACCAGTTCCGCCAACAAATGACAAAGAAGTAAAACTTGATTAGAATAATTCCAAAGCCAAAAATACACTTCTGAATGGTCTTATTGAAACGATATTGACCAAAGTTGCACATTGTAAATCCACTAAAGAGATTTGGGACAAACTTCGAAATATTTATGAAGGAGATTCAAAAGTCAAAGCAACAAAGCTTCAAACTTACAGAGGTCAGTTAGAACAACTTAAGATGAAGGAAGATGAGAATATTGCAACTTACTTTTTACAAGTTGATGAAACAGTAAATGTAATCATAGGATTGGGAGAAGAAATTGAAGAATCTGTAATTGTTCAAAAAGTACTAAGATCTCTTCTTATGAGATTTGACCTTAAGATATCAACACTAGAAGAAAGATAATATCTAAAATCAATAAGCATGGACGAATTACATGGAATCTTCACAACATATGAAATGAGAATTGAACAGGAAAATCCAGATATAAAAGAAGCAACCTTCAAAGCATCCAAAAAGTCAAAGAAAAAGGGAAAGAAAAAATAAGAACATAGTAGCAGCAGTGATGTCTCGGAAGATGACGAAGAAGTAGCCAACTTTGTCCAAATATTGAACAAGGGAACCAACGACAGGTATAGAGGTAAGCTTCCTGTGATTTGTTTTAATTGTGATGGTATTGGTCATTTTGCTAACAAATGTCCTCATAAGAAAAAAAAATGATGAAGGTTACTCAAATATCAAACAAACATATAAAGGAAAAAGAACCACAAAGAAATCTTTCAAAAAAATCTTATGCACCAAAGAAGACATCTTATCATCAAATGAATATGAAGCCAGTGACAGTGAGAAAGAAAGAGTTATATTCATGGCAGTAGAAGACTCTGATAAAGAAGACACCGAAGAAGAATATGAAGAAGTCTAAGAAGAATATGAAGAGGCAGAAGTTGACTACCGAGAAGAATTGACGTGTGCCATAGAAGTTATCAGAAGAAAAAAGAAGAAAAACAAGAAACTACAAGTGGAACTAGACAAGA
The DNA here is from genome assembly GCA_009831015.1 of Picea engelmannii. Lineage (NCBI taxonomy): Eukaryota > Viridiplantae > Streptophyta > Pinopsida > Pinales > Pinaceae > Picea > Picea engelmannii. The sequence continues at coordinate 907,071 of ML777375.1, read as the reverse complement.
AAGAAGACACTCAAGAACTAGAACGAATGATCACAAATTTGAAGGTTCAAATAGAAGAAGATAAAAGAATTGAATAAGCACTCAAAGAACAACTAGCATAAAAAGAGAGGATCATTGGAAATTTGGAAGAAAAGATTGTCACATTAAGAAAGGATCTTCAAAAGAAAAATATGTAGAACAACTCAAAAGTTTTGAATGACATTATCAACAGTGAAAAATCTCATCATGAAAAATCCAGACTTGGATACAATCAGACAGAAAAGGGATCAAGCTCCAAAACAACAGAGCAAGAAACATATCCAAAAAGCTATGCAGAAACAATCAAAGGGGATAGGAAGGTCTACAAGGAAGATTACATGGACACTCCTCCACCGAGAAGATTCATATTTCAGAATCAACAACTGATAGATAGGCCTAAGGAAGAATAAGAATTCATAAGAGTACCTCCTTTCAGAATATCTTCAACTTCCAGGTATCAAACTATCTTTTTTGGTTTATGTTATGCACGTAATAATTTTGGACATAAATTTGTGAATTGCAGAGCTAACAACATGAACATAAACAACTTTGAAATTCATACACAAAAGGGTTATCCAAGAAAGCCTAGTGAAACAGAGAGATGAAGTTACAACAGTTTTGAATCCTTAAGCACTGAAGTGGAATATTAAATATGTAACAAATTTGGACACATGGCCAAAGATTGCAGAATGACAGTACCTCCTAGAGAACCGCAACAAAATAACAACAGTCACAGACATGAACCTCATAAAAGGACATGGATAAGAAAACATATCAATATAGCAATTAATAATGCACACTTGCTCTACAAGCTAAGCAGAAGAATCGTGGTTGGTATGTTGACAGTGGTTGCTCAAAACACATGACAGGTGACAGAGAAAAGTTTCTTACATTAAGAAAGGAAAGAGATGGATCAATCTCCTTCAGAAATGATGATTCAGCTAAAATCATTGGAAAAGGCACAGTCAGAATTGGGAACAAGAATACCAAGGACGAAAATGTTCTACTAGTAGAAGATATGAAACATAATCTTTTAAGTGTGAGTCAAATGTGTGACCAAGGTTATAAATTTACTTTCGATTCACAAAAGTGAGAGATAATAAAATAAGGTTCAGGAAAATTGATTGCTACAACTGTGAGAACTTCAAGCAACATATATGTGTTAAGTGAAATTGGAAATGAAAAGTGTTGTCTAGAAAAGGAAGATGAAAGTTAGATATGACATAGAAGAATGGGTCACATAATTTTGATAACCTTGTCAAAGTCAACAAAAAAGAAGAGATCAAAGAAATTCCCCAGATCATGAAACCAACCAACACCTTATGTAAGCATTGTCAACAAGGAAAGAAAACAAAGACTAGGTTCAAATTAAAGGAATATTCAACGACAAGACCACTGGAAATTGTGCATATTGATCTAGTTGGACCAACTACAACAAAGGGTTTAAAAGGTGAGAAACACTTTATGTTATTAGTTGATGATTATACAAGAATGCTTGCAGTTTTCTTTCTCAAGAATAAGTCATAAGATTTTGAAAACTTCAAGATCTACAAGGAAATGGTTGAAAATGAAATGGATTCAAAAATAAAATGCTTGAGATTTGATAATGGAGGAGAGTTCACTTCAAAGGAATTTATGGACTACTGCAGCAGTCATGGAATAAAAAGGAAATTCTCCATTGTTAGGACACCTCAACAACATGGAGTTCTTGAAATAAAGAACATGACAGTATAGGAAATGGATCGAACAATTCTAATGGATTCCAAATTGATAGATATATTTTGGACACAGGCAGTGCATACAACAATTCACATTCAAAACAGAGTAATGCTCAGAAAGAACACTGATAAAACTCCCTACGAGATATGGAAAGGAAGACCAACAAATGTGAAGCACTTAAGAGTTTTTGTAAGCAAATGTTGCATCAAAAGAGAAGATGGAAGAATGGGAAAGTTTTACTCTTGTGTGGACAAAGGAGTACTTGTTGGTTACTCAAGTACAAGGAAAGCATACAAGTGCTACAACTTGAGATTGAACAAAGTTGTGGAAATAATCAATGTAACAATTGATGAAATAGGTAGACCAGAAATAAAGGAAGAAGAAAATGAATCAACGAAACAACTTTACGAAGAAGAAGCAGAAGATGAAAAATAAGTAGAAGAGGAAAATGAAGAGAATCCGACAGAAGCAGAAGAGCAAGTTCAACAAGTGCCTCCAAAGACACCTAGTAGATGGGTACAAAAGAATCATCCTTCAGATCAGATTATCAGAAACAAAGATGCAAGAGTTGAGACTATAAGAATAATTCGTTCACCAGAAGAAACACACCTAGCACTCTTGATCCAAAATCAGATCCAAGAGACTTCCCAGGTCCAGAAAAGGCTAAAAAAGGAAAGTTATAGGAATCAGACGAAACCAATTCCATTGCGTCCGGATTGTCACCCTAATTCCAGAAATATATTTACTTTCTCAAACTTATGTTTTATGCGAGATTTATCGCACTCTGACCATTTTCCCAAATAGCTAAAAAGTCAACAGGTCAACTGGAAAAATTCAATGATGATGTCAGCATGACGTCCTGCTGACATCATCATGCTAACATCAACAAAGTGACATGTGGCAGCACAGGGAATAGGGTGACTGGGCAGTGAAAGGGACCAATACAACATTGACAAGTGGCATCATTGAGGACTAGTGAAAGAGTGCCACGTGGCCCAAACATGGGCTACCATGTGGCACCCCATCACTACTTTGAATGGAAAAATTATTTTGGAGCTCATGGGGTTCGACCCCATGACCTATTGGCAGGGCAACCACTTTGGTAAAGAATCTGATAGCCAATGCACCACAAGTGGTGCTTGTTTAATATAACTCACTATAAATTAAATAAAGTGTATGTATTGTATGGAGGGTGGAAAGGGGTTGGGGCTAAGCCCCAACCCACGGTTTAATATATATCGAATATGACCACAGTAAATGGGAGTTAGCATAACCACCAGTCCATGGGTTGTAATACATAGCACCTGCCCATCTTTTTGCTTGGGAGTTGGAACCATGGGTTAGGCGCATTTATTTAGGGTGCGGTTCTATTGTTTCTTGCCACATGACCATGGATTTTGGATTAAGGGGCTAGTGCACAACCGTTTGGGATGGAGCTTGGCCATTTCTATTGCCATATGACCATTAATAGGGGGGGTGCACCCATTTTGGGGGATTATCCCATTCATTATATGATAAAGTGGGTTTTTAACCTATGGTTTGTGGATTTTATTTGATTTTTGGCCTATAATTAGAGATCTTTGCCCATTTTGGGGGGATATTGGGCTCTTTTTGAGGCCATATTTTGGGAGGAAGTTGGGGAATGATAAAAAACTCCAGATATATATAAACCAAGCCTTCTTGAGGCCATGGGGGAGATTCATAGCATATTTATGCTAAAGGAAAGCCAAGCCAAAGCCATTTTTTATGCAGGGAAGTTGTTGAGGAGCGCACCTTTGCGGGCCATTTCTGGGAGCTCCAGTCATCTGTTTTGAGTGTCATTTCTTCTGATGGGTTATAGAGATCTGGGAGAACAAGAACAGACCAATCTTGTATCCTTATGACACTTTTTTGATGTACTTATTGAGCTTTGAACATAAATAAAGAATCCTCACCCACTAAGACAATGGCCCGGAGATGTAGGCGAGATTGCCGAACTCCGTTATCACTTCTCTTGTTATGGTTTGATGTTCTTCATGCTATTGTTAAGATATGTATATTTCTTTATGGATGTGATATATTCTCATATCTTCTTACTCTTTCATTAATCTTCTTAAATGGTTAATAAACACATGCATAATAACTCAACCATAGTCATTTAAAAGATCATTTTCGGATCAAGTGGTATCAGAGCTAGTTGAAATTTGGAATTGAGTTGTGCATGTTAACCAGGGAAAAGCTACATTGTGGTGAAGAAGATCTTGTTGTAGAGAATATCCATTAATTGGATTGATAAAGAGAGCTTCTCACAGTGAGAAGATGGCATCGTAAGAGGGACTTTCTCAGGATAAGAGAGGGTTTCAAAAAGCGTTATTTTCCATGTCGGAGATGATGAAAGTTTTGTACAAGGATTACTTGGAATGTAAGAAACCAAATATGAGTGAATCTTCAAAGGGAAAAAGTGAAGAGGGAGAGGATACTCCTCAGATTCCTCCTTCACCTCCGTCATCACCTTCTTCTTCTATTTCTTCTTCGAGTTCAAGTTCTAAATCCAATGCAAAGAAACATGTTCATAAACATACGAATGAAATGTCATTATTGAAACTTGATGTTAAATTTGAGTTACCCATATATGATGGTGAAGTTAATGCAGAGAAACTTGACAATTGGGTTAGACATATAGAGGTTTACGGTAGTGTGCAACAGATCAAGGATTAGGCCACACAAATCAAGTTGGCATCTTTGAGACTTGCATGCACGACTCTCATTTGGTGGCAAAGTAAGTTGCAAAATGGAACACAACAAGTGGGTAATGTATTTCCATCGTGGAAAAGTTTCATTTCTACACTTAGAAAGAAATTCTATCTTTTGTCTTATAAAGAAAAAGAATTAATTGAATGATAATCTTTAAATCTAAGAAAAGGACAAATAGTGCAAGAGTATACAGATGGCTTTCGAAAAATGGCATTGATGTTAGATATCTCTTTACATACACAAGAAACCCTTATGAAGTATATAGGAGGTTTACCTGCACATATTAGAAATATTGTATTCATGTTCGGACCCACTAACCTTGATGAGGTTTTTGTTCAAGCGACATATAGTGAAGCATGGAAATCAGGTGTATCAGGGGAATCTTCTTCAAGGAAAGAGGACAAGAGGAAATGGCATGGAAAAAAGGAAAATGCAATGACGAGAAAGAAAAAGAGGCCCTCTTGCAAGAATTGCAAGAAAGAGGGGCATGATGAGGACCATTGTTGGCAGTTACATCATGAGAAGAGGCCAAAGTGGTTCAAGGAAAAGAAATGAAGGAAAACAGTTGCAGCGATGAAAAGACCCACAGACTTGGGATCGGATTTAGGTGACGAATCTAAGGTCTCATTGGTTGGTATGACAGGTAAAATTGGTGAAGGAATTGATTGTATAAGTAACTTGTTCATATAAGGACTATCATGCGACACACTAATATAGACACATTAATCGACAGTGGATCTCAATCTAATCTAATCTCAGAAGAATTGGTTAAGCAATTGGGGTTTAAAACAAAAGTACATCATAAGTCATACACACTTAAATGGATAAGAAATCATCATCAAATGCACATAACCAAGCAGTGCACAATCAAATTTGCAATTTCATCTAAGTATGTGGAAGAGGTAACATGTGATGTAGTTACATTAAGTGAATGTGGAATGGTCTTAGGTAGTCCATATTTATATGATCGAAAGGCAATCTTCTACATGACAAAGAATCAATATCAATTTACCAAAGCAGGTCAAGATTGTGTGGTTCATGCTCATCATGTTAAGGAAAATAAAGAACTTCAAATAATGGAACAATTAAATAAGGTAGTTCAAGCAAGAAACAAACCAATAATTGTTTCAAATGAAGTAATCGATCTTAAGCAAGAACGGTGAATGATTGTTGAATGGAAAATCAATCACAGTTTGCTTCAAGATAAGCTCATGTCGTGCAAATATTATAAGTATATCATCTCATTTGTAGTCATCATTTTGATGCTATCATTAGTAATGTTGTCTACATGGATGATAGTGGCTTCAGTAAAATGTGATAGGGTTCAAATGACTAACAATATGCTGTCAGTTGTCATGATTGTGTTACAGTTGATATTGATGAGATAGGTGCACAAGACAGAGTGCAGAGACAGAGGAAAAGACGAGTGGCCTAACCAGATCTTATTGACTGGTCAGTAACCTTTTGGGGACCAAAAGGTCCTTAGTGGGGAGGTGTGATCCATAATCGGATCCAGGAGGCTTCCCAGGTCCAGAAAAGGATCAAAAATGAAATTTCTCGAAATCGAACGAATCCAATTCCATTGCGACCGACTCATCGCGCTGATTTCGACCACATATTTACTTTCTCAAACAGACATTGTATGCGAGAGTTATCGCACTCTGACTGCTTTCCCAAACAACTAAAGAGTCAACAGGTCAATTGGCAAAACTCATTGATGATATCAGCATGATGTCATCATGCTGATATCAACAAAGTGACATGTGGAAGAACAGGAAGCAGGGTGACTAGGTAGTGACATGGACCAATACAACATTGACAAGTGGCATCATTGAGGACCAATGAAAGAGTGCCACGTGGCCGAGACATGGGCTGCCACGTGGCACCCCAACACTAGTTTGAATGAAAAATTATTTTGGAGCTCATGGGGTTTGACCCCATGACCTATTGGCAGGGAAAGCACTTTGGTAAAGTTTCAATAACCAACGTGCCACAAGTGGTTCTTGTTTAATATAACCCACTATAAATTAAATAAAGTGTATGTATTGTATTGAGGGCGGAAAGGGTGTGGGGCTAAGCCCCAACCCACAGTTTAATATATATCGCATATGACCATAGTAAACAGGCGTTAGCATAACCACCAGCCCACGGGTTGTAATACATAGCACCTGCCCTCATTTTTTCTCGGGATATGGAACCATGGGTTAGGTGCATTTATTTAGGGCACGGTTCTATTGTTTCTTGCCACATGACTATGGATTTCGGATTAAGGGGCTAGCGCACAGCCCTTTGGGCTGGCGCTTGGCCATTTCTGTTTCCATATGACCATTAATAGGGGGAACACGCCCATTTTGGGAGCTTATCCCATTCATTATATGCTAAAGTGGGTTTTTTCCCTATGGTTTGTGGATTTTATTTGATTTTTGGCCTGTAATTAGATATTTTTGCCCATTTTGGGGGGATACTGGGCTCTTTTTGAGGCCAGATGTTGGGAGGAAGTTGGGGAATGATAACCAACTCTAGATCTATATAAACTAGGCCTTCTTGAGGCCATGGGGGAGATTCAAAGAAAATTTATGCTCAAGGAAAGCCAAGCCAAAGCCATTGTTTATGTAGGGAAGCTGTTGAGGAGCGCACTTTTGCGGGCCATTTCTGGGAGCTTCGGTCATCCATTTTGAGTGTCGTTTCTTCTGTTGGGTTCTAGAGATTTGGGAGAAAAAGACCAGACCAGTATTGTATCCTTATGACACTACTATGATGTACTTATTGAGCTTTGAACATAAATAAATAAGCCTCACCCTCTAAGACAAAGGCCCAGAGACGTAGGCGAGATTACCAAAATCTGTTATCACTTCTCTTGTTATGGTTTGTTGTTCTTCATGCTATTGTTCAGATCTTTATATTAATTTATGGATGTGATATATTCTTCCTCTTTCATTAACCTTCTTAAATGGTTAATAAACACATGCATAATAACTCAACCACATTCATTTACAAGATCATTTTCGGATCAACTCTCATCTACAATTGAACCAAACTGTTTTGAAGAAGCCAACAAGGATGAATTTTGGAATAATTCCATGGATGAAGAATTGGATCAAATAGAGAAAAATGACACTTGGGAATTGGTTCCAAGACCAAAGGATAAGAATGTGATCAACAAAAAGTGGGTATACAGGAATAAATTGAATGAAGATGGACATGTTACAAGGAACAAAGCTAGATTGGTATGTAAAGGATATGCACAGGTTGAAGGAATCGACTTTGAAGAGACATTTTCCCCAGTTGCCAGAATGGAAGCAATCCGATTTCTTTTAGCTTATGCATGCTCCAAAAATATTAAAATGTATCAAATGGATGTAAAATCAGCTTTTTTGAATGGGGGACTTGAAGAAGAATTCTACATTGAACAACCAGAAGGATTTCAGTTGTCAGAGAACGCAGATTATGTGTGTAAATTAAAGAAGGCCTTATATGTTCTAAAACAGGATCCTAGAGCATGGTATTCTAGACTAGATAAATATCTACAACGGGCAGGGTTCAGAAAAGGAAGTGCAGACAACAACCTCTACATCAAGGTAAGTCAAGACAGTATTTTATTAATTGAAGTTTATGTTGATGATATTATTTTTGGTAGTGATGATGACAGTGTAAGCCATAAATTTGCAAAGGATATGTAGAATGAATTTGAAATGTCATTACTTGGAGAACTATCCTTCTTTCTGGGACTTCAGATACGTCAAAGAAACCAAGGAATTTTTATTTCTCACACCAAGTATATATGAGAAATGCTAAAGAGGTTCGGAATGGAAGATGCAAACCATTTATCACTCCCTTGCAAACCGGTTGCAAGTTGAGAAAATATGATGATTCAAAGTCTATAGATCAGAGGCAATATAGGTCAATGATTGGTAGCCTACTATATGTGACAACATCCAGGCCATATGTAATGAAATCAGTTGGACAGGTGGCACAATTTCAGGCAGCACCAAAGGAATCACATGTATTAGCACTGAAGAGGATTTTAAAATATATCAAAGGAACATAAGAGTTTGGATTATGGTATCCAAAAGGAAATGATCTATCACTTATTGCCTACACAGTTGCAGATTGGGTAGGTTGTATTGATGGTCGACGAAGCACCCGTGGAGCAACGTTCTACTTGGGTGAGTGTTTAGTATCATGGCTAAGAAAGAAACAATCATCAGTATCTTTATCTACAGACGAGGCAGAGTATATTGCAGTATCATCATGTTGTACACAGGTTCTTTGGATGAAACAAACTCTGACAGATATACAGGTTGAGTATGATGAGCCCATTCCAATCTATTTTGATAATATAAGCACCATTAGTATCTCAAAGAACTCGATGATGCACTCCAAGATGAAGCACATTCCAATAAAGTATCACTTTCTACGGGAACATGTTGCAGAAAAGAACATCAGAGTCAGGTATGTGGGCACAAAAGAACAAGTGGCACACATCTTTACAAAACCACTTCCACGGGAACCCTTTGAGTATCTTCGCCAGAGACTCAGAGTTATTTCTACTACAAAATGAATTTTTTTGAATGCGTATCTTATATGTCTTAGATGTGCACAAGGAAGCACCATAAAAAGGATAGTTCAGTTAGGGGAAGAAGCCCTAGATGGAAAGATACATTTTTCATTGATGACAAACGGGGAGATATTTATCAGATGCAGAGGACAGAGGCACGATTCCAGGGGGAGAAAAGGTCATAGAGATGTAGAGGACAGAGGCATGGTGTTCCAGGGGGAGCATGAGTGATATGAATTCATTATTGCATGACATGATTTCAATATTGCATCAAAGTGTTTCCATCAATGACAAAGGGGGAGATTGTTGATTAAGGTTGGTTGTGATTGATTTCAACCATTGAAGAAATTTTGGTAGCACAAAGGTTTGGGTAATGGACCCAAGTTTGTTTGATCTAAATATTAATCATTATTGCCTTGTCATGGTTGATAAGAAGTACAAATCATTGAAATCCAAAGTGGTCCCCTTATGGTGAAAGCCCTCACAGGAAGACACTTTATGGATTGATTTATCCTAGAAGTATGGTTAGAGAACCCATGCTTAATTGTGGAATAATGAGATGAAGGTTAGTGAATTTGTCAATGAAAATATCCTATATGGATAGTTATTGGCATGCCATTTCCAGTGGTATGTGGAACGTCACATAACTCCTCACGGTTAGAGATTTATGGCCATATGGAGTTGGAGAACCCTCATGAGTCATATAGAAGCCCCCAAAAGTCAAAGTGTTTGGAAAAGAAATGATTTAAATAATAAAGTAAATGGAGAACTCCCTAAAATAAGGAAAGTGTAATGCTACATGAAAGTATAAATAAGAGGCAAATCTCTCTCATTTAATCACACTTGAACACATTGAATATATTTTGTTGTGTGAGGCTTATTGCAAGTACTCATTGATACATCTGAAGTTGTGAAAGTTTGAGGTACTACAAAGGGTTGCCGACGAAATTCTGGGAATTACAATGAATACCAAAAAAACCCTAGTTTTTTAGGCGTATGTGGGCTGACAATTTATTAGGGTGTGTATAGTACGTGGGATGACAGAGTATTAGGGTGCATACGTACACAGGCTGGCAGTGTATTAGGGTGTGTACATGTTGGTAAATCCATGATAACTTGAAGAGATGAAGATGTAGAGGTTCTAGATTTTGAGATCAAGCTCTCAGGAAGGTCTACAATGCTTAGACACATCAGATCTATCCATTGGTTCAAAAGGTATGTCTTATTTCTATGAATAGTTGGATTTTGATGTATGCATGAGAAATGGTTATAGAGATTTGAGGATTCTCCCTAGAGGGACTAGTGGCTGCATGGGATCTTTTGCATAAGTCAGATCTACATAAATACAGTGATGATATATTTATCATTGATACTTCTTGTTGAGGCACATCTTGTATTTCTTGGCATATGGCTAAGGGTTTTTGTGGTACATGGTTGAGATCTTGTATTTGTGAAGTGGTTGATGTATTGAGAGGCTGAATATCATAAAGGGTTTGATGACTAGATCATGTGAGGTTTATCATACTTGTTCATGATTACACACACCTATATGGCACATGACTAGAGAGAGATATATATGCTTTGAGTAAAGGTTATGTATGAGAATGCATGCACAGGGTACAGTTACAGTCTGGATACAGTGACAGGTTACAGATCTATGTGAAAGAAGTTACAGAGGTTCAAAAGTTTTTGAGAGAAAGGAAAGCCTAGTTTTCAGAAGGCATACGCAGGCTGCATAACAGTTTGGTCGCATACATATGTGGGTTTCATAACAGATAGTGCATGTACATACACATGATGCAACACTATAGGTCACGTACCTATTGTATTTTTTTTTATACATGTTTAGTTCTAGTACATAGTGATTACAGGGAAGTTGTACGGGTTGGATGCAGGTCAGTGGTACAGATTGATACAGTTGTACAGTGGTATATCTCACACTGATAGTGTGACAATGGTTCCATCATTCTACTTCTATGTCAGGGCAGTTGGATGGGGCAAGGACAGGTGTTTTTAGCCACCTTCTGGTTGTAGCTGGAGAACACAGGGGGTTGTAGCCTCCTTTTGGTTGTAGCCAGAGAATTGTGGAGATGAAGCTTCCCTCATGTTGTAGCCTAAGAAACTAGGGGGTTGGAGCATCCTTCCAGTTGCAGCTGGAAAACAAAGAAAGTTGGTGCTTCCAATGAATGTAATTCTTCAAGACATATAAGAAAAATATTGTCGTGGTTTTCTCCCACTTTGGGTTTCCACGTAAAAACACTAGTGTACTGTGTATGTGTGTGATTTCTCATTTGTTCATTGTTTATTTACTCTGTAACTATTGGATGATAATGCTACATTGATATAATACTTGTATTTTTGGAGAAAAAGGATTAAATTTCTCTATTATTTATTCACCCCCCCTCTCAGTAATTCAACGGAAATTTATGTTTGGAAAAGTTGACTATTTTACCCAATTTATCTCCATATGATACATGTGTCTTCTTTCACTCCCAACACATTTTCAGGTACCCATAACCAAAATATGATTTAACCGCTGGATTCTATGGGTCATAATATTTCCCTCGACTTCTCTTGTGCCCCAAACAAACTTCTGAGAATGGATTTATGCCCTCTGGAAGTAACTTTGGTGCCAAAATTTTATCCTTATTGTTTTGGTTGTAACTTCCTCATACGAGCTCCGTTTTGCAAACCATTTAGCTAATTAGATAGCTCTCTCTAAATTATTTTATTTGAGTTGCAGAATTAGAGTGTACCTTGGTACACTCTGTTCATGTGGGTTTCGACTATTGAAAAACGTCATTTAGGCCCTCAAAAATTAATGACCTTCAAAAACCACAAAATTTCGCATAAAATTTATTGTTTTACTACTGAAACAACCCTTAAAATATAAGTTGTAGATCTCAAATAACGTGGAATATGAGCTATTGATATATGCTATATCGACCATCAGAAACCGATGTTCTTCCTTAGGCATGCACCATACTTTTTCCAAACTACCGACATGACCGTCGACCATCGACCCATCTCCCCGACGATCGATTCACAACACAACTCTAACTTAGCCGATTCGACCATAGACCATCGAAAATATTCATTAGAGAATGAAAATCCCCACCAATTTGGTTGATTCTCAATCATTGTCCCATCTACGATCGACGATCCCCAATGACTGCTGAAAACACTTTCCCAAATTGGTCGATTTGACCATCAACCACTTCTAGGATGACACGGCATGACACTTGGATGTTGAGATGGCATGACACATCATATTAGGGGTGTCAAATTGAGTGTCATGGCATGACACATGGATACATGGAATGACACATGGATGATGACTTCATCATTCTTTTTTCCTTCATCGACGATCAACCAGTTCTCTTGGACAAATGAAAAATCTCGTCACAATCCACCAATCCTCGATTCGTCAGTCATCGACGATCAATAGTCCCTATGGACACATGAACCCTTCACTAGATTCTGTCAATCCTTCATTTGTCGGCCACTGACCATCGACAATCCTCTTTGGATGCATGAAAATTTCATCAAATCCTACCAATCCCTGACTATCATTCATCGACAAGTTTCATTGGTAAACTTTGACACTTAAAAAATTTGACCAAAATATGTCGATCCTCTATTCGTTGGCCATCGACGATCGAAGAATTATTTTGGTCAAACTCAACTCTTCTCCAAACTCACTGATTCGACCATCGACCATCGATGAGTTCTACTGGAAAACTTAAAACTATCCGTCGATTTCTCCAATTTGACCATCAACCATCGACGAATTCAGTTGGGGAACTTCAACACTTAGAAATTTTTGATCAAATTCCAGGTGAATCTAGATCGTTGATCTCTTACTCAAGATGATATTGGCCATCGATTCTGTTCCATCTCCTCAATGACCAAATTGAACATAGGTCTTCGATTTGATCCATTTCAAAAAATCCCCGAAACAAATCTAGCTGTTGATTTGATCACCCTTTTAAATCAACCATACCTTATGGATTTCTAAATTTATCATGAAAAATCACAGTCGTCGATCTCGAGATCAAAATAGATCCCAGTCGTCAATTCGCCAAACTGCTTGTAACTCTACAACAACCATTAAAACTTGAAATTCGACCATTGCAAATCGAATTCGGCTTTGCAACTTGCAAATTAACTTCATTAAATTATCTTAAATAGTTCTGATTCATTATAACATGAATATTGACCATGAATTTGGGGATTTGACTATGATTTTCTCCCATTTTCCCCAATTTCATCACAGATAAATCTATAGCATCGAATTTTTACCCAAATTTGCATCGGTTCTTGGCCCATACAGGTCTAATATTGAACTAGTAGCTCCGATACCACTTTGTAATGTACCCAAACCCCAGTTGGGTCATGTCACTGCTAAAACAACTCTCTAAAAAAAATTCAAATACCAAATCTAAATGTGGAAAATAACACACAACATGAAATACAAATCCAGTTAGTTTTCCATCCTCAATAAAAACGTAAATACAATTGTTCAACTGTGCATAACAACAACTAAATAACATACAAAAATATTCAACCATATAAACAGGTATTTAAATGCACCATTCTACTCACAACAAGCAACATTAACCAAGTTAACTTAGAGTAGATGCACAACAAATATATATCAACATTTAACAAAATTAAACACAGTAGATAATAACATGTATCTTATGTAAATACGAAACATGTTGTAGAGTATGGACGTTCCTCCTAACCATAGTCTTGCTTTTCCATTTATCAATAGCAAGACACCCCTGAGTTGGGCTATGAATCCACAAGAGACATAGGTCCCTAAGGTTGGCTAATGTCCCCCTTTCAACAGTTAAACTCTTAGCTAATTCCAATCCACCAACACACTTCCCCTCAACCTACATAACCCAAGGGATGGAATCCCCCTTCACTGCTCATAGTCCCTCAAGCCTTTCCACTCCCCTATAGGGCTTCTAACATAGGTTGGGAAAAACTTCTACTTTCTAGGACTTCAATAATTCTACAGTTGCAATGCAAATTCGCCCAACAACCAAAACGCATGCTTCTTAGAAAAATTTCAAACATATTTTCATTCCTAGGTACGTGGCCTCTTTCTCCAGAAAATTACAGCTCCAAGAATCATCCAAACATGTCTATAACAAATTCCTACAAGCTCCCACACTCAAAAATCCATTGTGGGCCAGAAAACTCCATGTAAAAACAACTCTCTATGCAAAAACGTGAATGCATAATTCTGGTATCCTACCCATACAAGTTTCCTCTCTTTCTCTTTCTTTCTTGACCTACACTCTTCCTCAAGCTGATTGTACTCATCCGCCATGCTCTTAATAACTATGGGAAGTGACTCTTACACCAACCCTCTTACATGAATTCAATGATTGGGTTCTAAAACACTCAACAGCTAATGGAAGGTTCATGTTAGGGATACTTTTGAAGGAAATGAGAAATGATTTTTGGTTTAATAGGCATGGGTAATTCACCCCCTTTGACCCCTTCCCTCTCTCATGGATACTTATCCCCCATTCTTCGTCTGCATCCATATGTAGCTGGAGATACATTTCATTCATTATATGTCAATTTACATCGTTTACATATTGGCTGTCGGCCATGGATCAAATTTACAATATACATCACTTGGATCTCGGCCACATACTATATTTACAATACACATCACTAGTTTGGGGTTTGAAAACATGGATGTTACACTGCTTCTCTTGTAGCAAGAGTCTCATAAGTAATTCTCTCTGCAAGTGATCTGCTCAATGAAATTCTACAAAAATTTCTCAATTAGTGTTAAATATTTCAATCTAGTGCTCCAATGTTTGTGTGCTCATTGCTCAGTGGAACTACTACTCTTTTGCTTATCTATCATGGTTGTGTTTATTTATTCTTTCAAGTCTAGCAATGGATTGGAGCATGCAATTTTCATTACATGAAGGAAAAATTTGACCATGGCTCAATTAAGACTCTCCATGATAATGAATTGATTCTATTCGACTAGAAAACGACTCAGTATACTCTTCTATGTCTCTAAAACTCAAGCATACAAAGACTTTTTTTTTCGGTACCGGGCTTTTACAGTCTCAATTAAATGTTTCTGACTGGCCATCAACTAATGTCGACAAAGAACAATCTCTTCATCCAGGCACCGACTTACATTACCTTGGTAGAGAGAATTGTATCCCTTGAAGACTCAAGTTTAACCCCCTCCTTTCATTTGACTCAAGTGTACACTTCACTCATTCAAATCATTTGAAAACATTAATATTTCATTTTCGACTAAACTACTCTAAACTCGACTAGAATATTTTTATATAAAATAGTAGTCTCTATTACATAATTCAAAGATTTATATAAAAATATTCCATGCTTCTCTTTGTTCAGACTCTGCACGATCATGAAGTATTCGACCAATGTCTATCAGTTCAAGTCGATCAATAGTCTATCTATCGACCAATGTCACATGTGACAGCTACAAGTGGCCTTAACAACACGAAAACATCATTTTCTCTTATGTGTGCACAAATTTCATGCATTTCTCCACTGCAGATTCTCTTTACATGGTGTACATAGTCGACCAGTCTGTGCATTCATCCAGAGCATAGGTTGGAGAATAAACACACTTCTATCAAACATGAATGATCCTTGTATGTCAAAAATTATTATGAAAAATCACACGGACTATGTAAATTATCATGCCACTTTTAACATTTGTTTTTTTGAGCATCAAAATCTAAGTAATATTTTGAACATCAAAAAATTTAAACACAATTGGCTCGTCAATGTTCCTCTCAATTTCTTGGCATTCTTTAACATCAATTAACATTCTAAGTGATCCTGTATCATTAACCACTCCATAGATCAAATTATTGAGACAATGATAACGTTTGGACCTGCTGAACATAGAACTTTCTAGTTTCCTCACAAATGCATCTATATGTGTCCAATCAAATTGGATGTCCATACCAATATAAGTGGGATTTTTAATCTTAATTTGTTCAACAGCCAACCAAGAACCTCCACGAGTGTTGCAACCTTAATGAAGGCGTTATTCACAATGCCATGAACAATATCCAAGACAAGGCCTCTCTTCTTGAGATTTCTCATCAAGCATTCAAATGCATCTTCTTGTGGGTGTTTATTGGCCTCCTCTTTCTTGTTCTTTGCAACAACTAATGCAATTTCAAAGTTGACGACAATTTTCTAGTCATGTAGAGATTTCTTGCTCTCTTCCATGGTGTACTTAAATAAAAACTATCAATTCCTTATCATTTATTTATGGTACTCACTTCCAAATATAAACGAATTAAGGATTTGTTGCATGTTTTTCACAAAATTATGAAATGGGTTCATCTCTTTTTGTTTGCAGAGAGTGGAGAGAGAATCATTTTCAAGTTGTCAATTTCCACTTGGTGCCTCTTTGTGTGACCTCAGCCATGTGGAAGATAAAATCGAGTGCACGTGATTTTTGTATCTTCTGGGCCTCTGAAAGTTGAGAACATATTAAAATGTCCTATTATTTAAAGTCCTATGTAATATCTTGGGAAAAAATTTATGGAACCAACAAACGTAATTCTGACAAGCGTCACTCCTTATATATCTTCTACAAGGCCTGTCATGTTGACATTGAAATTGTTTGTTCTCATGGACAAGCTTCACATCGGTCCCAATTTACTGAATTCCACAGACACAATCCTTAGTCAAGTATTCAGATTCATGTTGGATGTTAATATAATTTGACAATAATGGAAAAAGAGCAGCATCATAAAAAAAACAACCAACCAAGAGTATCTCAATCATGGAGATGGAGTGATTTTTTATCTCCTTCACTTGGATTCCATCTTTGATCATTACTTAATAAATCCAATGTCTTTGGAATAAATACAATATCGACTACAATTAATACCATGTTTTCTAATCAATCCATGTGGGTTCCCACACACTCCACAAGTGCATTAACCACACCCTTATTTCACCCTTATTTCTTGGGGTGAGAATTACAGATTGCGTATGTGACTGCCACGAAGCACTATTTATAAATTTACCAAATCACAAGCGTTTTCCATATTACCTAGTTTTTATTTGTAGGCTTCTAGTTTTCTTTGTAGGCTCATTTACAGTCGACTGAAATCCATGAGCAATCAAACACGAACAATTAAAAAATATTTCACATAGCATCACCATGAAAATAAAAAAAATCTTTCTCGCAACATCAATGTTCTGAGCTCTCACCCACCACAAAGAAGGTTACTCCAAGATCCTATTCAACCCAAGCTCATTTTCACAACAACAATGGAACCAAAATGTTGGAATCTAGGGAATCAATGCAATGTGCATTCAAGAACATATTACATTATAGTTGTAACATCCCCGGGCCACCTACGTCGGGCCATGCTACTCCATAAAACACTCTTACTAAGCTCTGATACCATATTGTAACATCCCCAGCCACCCAGGCCATGCCATGCTACTCCATAAAACACTCTTACTAATATTCAATACCAACTTGTGACACACCCCGGACCTCTCAGGATCGGGGGAATGCCACACTTTAAAACTTCTCTTATTTATGATATTCAAAATTGTAACATACCTATCCATAGACCTGCTATGCTATGCCACACAAAACATCTTGCGGAACATCATACATATAAAATTAAACAGACAACACATTATGATAATACACATATTAATGCGGAAATAACAGTAAGCCTATACATACTGCATATACAGGAAATACTCATAAATATAAGACATGTACAAACACAACATGCAATTGAACACATAATTGATACTTATCTTTTTATACAATATCACCAAATGCATGCAAACCTTCCACGAACCTCCCAACCTTAGACCACACTGCTCATCACTCTCAGCAATGGGTCACCCCTAAGTTGGGACTAAACTCCACCGGGGTAAAGGGATTCCTAAGATCGGATGAGACAACATGAAGTTACACAGTCAACAGGAAGCATTTCATCCCAGGAGACAACTCACATTAACAACCTACAACCTCCCATTCCCCACATGCCTTTCCCACCCTAGGAAGTGTGCCCCTTCTTTTCTCAACAGTCCTTCGACTACCCCACTTCCCTTCTAGGAATTCAACAACAGGTCGGACAAGAATTCTCAGAGCACTGTAGCTGCAGTTGGGATCCCTCTGGAAAAATCACTTCCCCAACAACCTATCTCACTTGGAGAGAGTTTCTCACAGGCCTGACAACTTGCTTCTTCAATCCACATGCCTGACAACTCACCTCTTCAAATCCACATGCCTGAAAACCTGCTTCCTCTGTCCAGCTCCCAACTCAATCAAGTAAGGGTGATGGAAGCAGCAAAGTTTGGGTATAGAACAGGTAAGGGTAGCAACCACGCTAAGTCCAATAATTGTGTTGGCAGCAACAACATTCAGGTAAGGCACATTATTGGTTCAGGCAAGGTACAAGTGCATTGTTCTTAACCGGAAACGTACAGGATCACTGCTAAAGGTGCGCATGAAGCATGGAGAGGTTAGAATCGGGGAGTTAATGGCTTCCTGCATGAATGATTTGGTTAATGGGAAGAATGGTTCTATGTGTGAATGTTGAGTGCGTGCGTGAATGGGAAAAAGATGGGAAAAAAACCTATTTTCCCCACATATATTTGCATGTTCCATGATTGATACATGGCACTCCCGAAGCTCATTTTTTCTACACTTGTGATTCAGTCCCTCTTCCATGAGACATAGGATAAAATAATTTTCCTCACCATAGTCTTTAGGAAATAATAATATAATATTCTCCTGGAGTTAAGCCCTCAAGCTTAGCCCTTTTTCCTAGTCTCCTAACCCCTCCCTTTCCCTTCCTAGTGGAGCTTAGCCCCCCATACTCTTTTATCGGGGTCGGTCTACATGCAACGATGTATTATATTAATGATATGAGTGTTTACATATACAAAAATATCTCTTTGGCCTTAAGCATCTAGGCTCTCCGGCCTAATCATCACATAATCCTCCTAGCTTATAATCACTTGGATCACCAGCCTATAAACATGTTTACAATTTAGTTGGGGTTCATACTTAGGGTATTACAATCCCCTCCCCTTATTTATGCACTATCCATAATGCATATTATTTACATATTATCATCAAGATTTTCAAAAAAATTCAAAACGATGTGGGTATTCTACCTGCATAGCATCTCTGTGCTCCCAAGTTGCATCCTCGGGACCATACCAGGTCCATTGGACATTTACTATCTCTATAGCTCGATTCTGAAGCTACTTGATCTTCCGGTCCAGTATGCACACTGGATGCTCTTGAAAAGCGCCTTCTTTCTCCACATGAATCGCATTCCAATCAATAACATGATTAACATCAGGTATATACTTTTTGAGAAATGACACATGGAATACATTATGAATACACATAGATGCAGGTAGTGCAAGCATATAAGCTACATGCCCAATCCTGTCTAGTATTTCAAGCGGCCCACAATAACAAGCTGCCAACTTGGAACAATTTCCCAACTTCAGGGAACTTATGTTGGCCTTCACTTTCCAGAATACATGATCACCTACTTTAAATTCCATGTGAAATTTTCCCTTATCAACGTAGATTTTCTGGATGTCTTGAGCAACCTTTAAATTATGCTTTTTTTTTTACATCTTCTCTTCCATTTCTCTAAGTAACTCGGGCCCAAGCATTTCTCTATCTGTTGGGTTGTCCCAAGTTACTGGTGTGTTGCACTTTCTGCCATAAAATGCCTCAAATGGGCTCATCTTTAGAGATGCTTGGTACCCATTGTTGTAAGCAAACTCTACCACGTGTAGATAGTCTTCCCATTTTGATGGTTTATCCATCACATACATCCTCAACATATACTCAATCACTTGATTCACCCTCTCTGTTTTCCCATCATATTCTGGATGATAATTGTGCTAAAATTCAAATTTGTTCCAAATCCTTTGAATAATCCTTTCCAGAACTTTGAGGTAAAATTTGGGTCTTTGTTAGACACAATTATCTTGGGTATACTATGCAATCGATAAATTTCCTTCATATAAATATCAACAATGTTAGTTTCTTTGTGAGTGAGCTTCACTGGAATGAAATGAGCACCTTTGGTAAGCTTTTCCACCACTACCATCATAGAATCATGTTGCTTGCTTGTTCTGGGAAGTTTGGTGATAAAGTCCATTACTACCACTTCCCATTTCCACTCAGGAATAGGTAATGGTTGCAACAAACCAACTGGGTGTCTATGCCCAACCTTGACCCTTTGACACTCCAAACATTTAACAATGTACTCAACAATTTCTTTCTTCATGCCCGACCAATAATATTGGCTCTTGACCACTGCAATTGTTTTTTGATACCTTGGGTGTCCAACATAAGGTACGTTATGCATTTCCCTGAATATTTTAATTTTCAATTCCCGAGAATTGGAAACATAAATTATTCCTCCATACCTGAGAATTTCATCATTCCCCAACTTGTAATCCTCAATTTTCTGCTGCAAATTACCTTGTTGTAATTTTTCCACTAATTCCTTGTATTGAAAATCTGATTTTGTAGCTTCCAAGATTCTATCTTTCAAATCAGATTGATACATGTTGATAGTTGTAGCATGTAACTCATGCACTCTTTCGTTGAGTGCATCAGCCATATTGTTCTCTTTCCCTTTGATATGCTTTATATCAAAGTCATATTCACTGACAAATTCCAACCACCTGCTCTGTCTGGAATTTAGATTTGGATGATCAAATAAATACTTCAGACCATTATGTTTTGTCTTCAAATCAAACATTTTTACCATGAGATAGTGTCTCCACTTCCTCAAGGCATACACTATCGCTTCCAACTCCAAATCATGAGTGGTATAATGCCTTTCATTCTCCTTGAATTTCCTTGAATTATAGCATACAACATACCCATTTTGACTAAGGATTCCACCAAGTCCTTATTTGCATGCATCTATGCATACCATGAATTATTCATTCGGATCAACAATCCTTAGAATTGGAGCATTGGTTAATAATTTATTCAAGTGTTGAAAACTCTTTTCACACTCCAATATCCACTAGAACTTCACTCGCTTCCTTTGCAAGGAATTGATAGGGTGTGCAATCTTGGAGAATCCCACAATAAATATTATGTAATAGCCAGCAAGGCTCATGAATGATCTAACTTCTGGCACATTCTTAGGTGTTGACCACCCTTTAATGGCCTCAATTTTTTCTGGGTCCACTGCTATCCCTTCCTTAGATATGATATGCCCTAGATAATTAATTTGGTTCTGATAAAATGAGAAATTGCTCAATTTGGCATACAACTGATGATTCTTTAACAATTGTAATACCATCCACAAGTGTTTCTCATGCTCTTCTTATGACTTGGAATATATAAGAATGCCATCCAAAAATACAATGACAAATTTATCTAAGTATTCTTGGAAAACACCATTCATTAAACACATGAAAAGAAATGGTGCATTTGATAACCCAAATGGGACCATTGTGAACTCATAAGGACCATACCTTGTTATGAAGGCAATCTTGTTGATGTCTTCATTTTTAATTCTTACCTGATGATAACCTGATCTAAGATCAATATTTGAGAATATTTTTGCATTCTTCAACTGATCAAAGAGGTCATCGATCCTTTGAAAAGGATACTTATTCTTTACAGTTACTTTGTTCAACTGTTTGAAGCCAATACAAAGTCTCAATGTTCCATCCTTCTTCTTCACAATTAAAACTGGGGCACCCCAAGGTGACACACTTGGGCGTATATACCCCTTCTTCATAAGCTCTTCAAGTTGAATTTGAAACTCCTTCAGCTCAGACTGGTGTACTCATCCTGCAAGGAGTCTTGGATACTAGAGCTGATCTATGCATAAAATTTATAGAGAAATCAATATCTCTCTTAGGGGGTAGTCCTGGTATTTCTTTAAATACATCCCCAAACTCCTTTAGGACTACATAATCTTCAATATTTGACACCTTTTCCTTAGGTGTTTCTTCCATATGGGCTAGAAATATTTGACAACCCTTTCAGTAACACTTCTTCAGCTGCATTGCTGAGATTTCTTTGACAGTTACTGCCCTGGGAATTCCCTGGACTATCCTTAGGTTCCCTTCCTCATCCAGGAAAGTAAATGCCTTGTTATGACATTCTAAGACAACACGATGTTGGTCCAACCAATCCATCCTAATTAGACAGTCATAGGAACCTAAAGGAAAGATGTTCAAATATGCCTTGGTGCTCAGCCCATTCATGCCCACTAAACATGACTTAACCAACTCATTAAATTTTCTTTTGGCTTCGGTATCTAGCTGCACCAACCAAGATTTCCCATGCTTGTTTCTTGGAAAATGAAATCTTTCCACCATCTTAGGATCTATATAACTATTACTATATCCTGAATTAATTAAAATTGTAATGGTTTGGTTGTTGATCATACCTTCCACTTCAATCATGTGTGATTGAAACTATGCTTTCTTGTTGTCCAGGGCTGCATAGATCCTTGATACATTTCTTCCCATGTCCTCCATTGTTTCAGCTTGCTGTACATTGTGAACAAATCTCACTTTGTCACTTCTATGAGGACAATATCTATACATATGATCTCCTTTACAACCCCAACATTGAATGGGTGGTTTCCTTGGCCTTTTCCCACATGTCTCAATTTCTCTGGGCTCTCTAGAATTTGGTTTTCCTTGAGGATTGTTTCTGAAGAATGGTGGCTTATTCCCCTTATTCCTCTGATCCATCTTGAACTTATTCTTATCTTCCTGATATTTTTGGAAAGTTGGATTTCCTTTATGGTGATCATATATGAATTTAACTCGCCTTATGGTCTCTTCCAATGTCTTGGGATCATCATATTGAATCTTGTCACTGATGAAAGCTGGAATCCCACTCATATACCTTTGAATCTTAATTGTTTCATCCGTGATGAAGGAGACATACTTCAGCAGTTCCAAAAACCTTCTTTCATATTTATGAATGGACATACTTCCAAGCTTGAGTTAAAAGAAATCCTTCATTTTCTTGTCATAATATATCTTAGTCAAGTATTTCTTTTAAAAATACTTCTTGAATTCCTTCCAAGAAACATTTTTCTCTTTAATGTGTTGCACCTGCACAAGTTGATCCCACCACATGGATGTATTTCCCTTGAGATGATAGATAGAAATTATTCCTTCTGCATGTGAAGAATAATTATGCAATTGGAAGTACTTTCTCATGCCTAGCAACCATGTCTCGACATCTTCATCCTTCTTGTGTTCACCATTAAATGTAGGAGTTTGATTTTGTTCATTTATCCTCGTAGTTCATCCACCTGAGACCTCTTCTGATGCTTCCTGATAGGGGATGGAATTGATTTGATGTGTGCTCTCCTATTGGAATGCCTTGGGGAGTGATGGTGATGTCTGCTAACACTACTTGATCTTCATTTCTCCTTATGATACCTATGGCTTCCTGATTTGCTTGAGCCATTCTCCTTATCTAATTTCTTTTCAATTTTGTCCAGGATCTGCATTAAATTCATGTTGAAGTCTTCTGACTATTCCTTGGATTTAATAAGTCTGTAATTACCATCTTTATGACTTTGTACATATTTCTGCAAATTCTTAATGGTCTCTACTATATTCATGTTTTCATCCTTTCCTTCTCCATGTCTATTGGAGTTTGTTCCTTCAATACCCAAATGGGCATCCATCCCTCTAATCTCATCTTCTTGGTTGTAAGCCTCCTGTGCATATTCCATCCTCTGCACTATGTGATGATTATGGTATGATCTTACAATTGTTAGCTCTACAAAATGTGCAACCAATAGAACTTTGTTAGGCTAACTCACTCAACAATTTCATGAAAATATTAACCATTCTGGTTCAATAATATATCAGCTTCCTTTCTTCAGATTTTCTGAGAAATTGACTGTTCAACTCAATTTTTTGGGTGAATAGTTATATTCTACTATCCAAGATCTTACTACTCCGTTTCTCAATTATGAGTCTTGAACTAAAAGTTATGGATATCTGAACAAATTGTCTTTGAAAACAACAATTCGACATTAGCCCTCTTTTATTTCAACCGAAGTCTCATATGACCAAGGGCTATGTACAAGTGCTCAACTGATATGCGCTCATCAAGAGATTTGGGACTTCAGGGCTTCGTAACTTCGAGCTTCGGAGGCTCTTACTACCTCATGCCTTGTTTCTCCCGAACATTGAACTGTGAATCTTTACACAATACACCTTCGAAGCTTCGAGACTTCAGAACTTCGGGCTTCAGAAGTTCCACTAACTCCACACATCGTTCCCTCTGAACACCGAACTGGAGAATTCTCAAAGAATCTCTCTAGAGCTTTGTGCTTCAAAGGTTCTTGCAACAATATGCACGCATATCCTCGAACGCCAAATTTATGAATTCTTGGGCTGGCACTTTGGAGTTTCATTACTCTAGCACTCTATTTCTTTGGGATTCAAAGGTTTTACCTTCATCATACCACGTTTCCTCCAAATGCCGAATTGGCGAAAACCTAAAGAATCTCTTCGGGGCTTCGTGCTTCGGAGTTTCTTGTTAGGATATTTAGACAATTAGGAGTTGGTTAAGATCTACTTGGTTGAATGTGTCTTTAGGTAAAAGTGTGTTTCTTAGTGTGTTTCTTTAGTATGCATTAGTATGCATTTGTAGTTAGGAAATCTGACGGTCATGATATGTTCCCAACATAGAGTGATCTGACGGTTCATATTCTCCTTGATCTTAACAACCATCAATCCATGGATTAACACCCAATTGGTCCATGATCTCTATTTAAAGAGAATGGAGGGTCATTTTTCTGATGATCGATTGTGATAAAATCTCTCTGTAATCTTTTTATTTTGCATTAATATACTGCTCCAAGTGGTCGCGTTGGTTGGGGCCATGGATGTTTCCCCATAGGGTTTTACCAAGTCAAAACATCGATGTGTTGATCATCGATCTGGTTATGTGAGTGGTTACCAAAGGTTTTCATCCTCTATTGGAATACCTGTGTTGTTGAACATGGTATCAAAGCTTGTTTGAAGACTCTCTCATGTTACAGATTGAGATCGTGAAAATGAGTTGCCTCATGTCCATTTTCTTCCATTTTCATACATCTATGGGTTGAGAGGATTGTGCCATTACATCCAGAACACTCATTTCATTTACAAATTCTTTTCTTTTCGCTCGAAAAGGTTTCTGTTTTCCCAAGATACGACCATTTCAGCTAGATCCGAAGGTATAAAGCGTGGATACTCCCTTTTAATTTTTTTGCAGAGTATTATTTCGGTTTTCTATTGTTTGTTTCCGGGTTGATACTCTTTTAAATCTACATATTCTCTTTTCCCCGCACCTTGTGCGATCTCGGAAAATCAGAAAGAGATAGGAAAATGTGCATTTTTAGGGTAAGTGTTAAGCCCTAATATTGGCTCATTACCGCTTAATTGGGGCATATTAGATTAATAATTTTATTTTATTTATGTCGGATTTATTCCATTAGTTGTAATTATACCTCCTAGTCTCCTATATATACCAAGGAGACATTTTCATTTGGAATCATCTTGGAATTGTACATTTATGTGGGCATAAGGAGGTTTCCCTCTTGAAGAGGCTTATTATCTAAATTTATCTCTTTTTCAAGGTGTTGAATACTTATTCTAAGGTTTTTCTATGCTATGTTGATATTTGGTTCTTAACATATGGTATCAGAGCTCAATATCTTGCGGTTTCGCTACTACATATTAGACACCTTGGCATTTTCGCTATAAATTTTTTTCTACAATGTTTTAGAAGGAATGGCTTGGATGATATTTAGTATAGGGATCAAGGTACGTTGGGTTAAAATTTCAAATCCTGAGGCCATATAATTTCGGAGATAAATCCTGTGCAAGATAGGGTTCTGTAATCATCCTGAACTGAGTCATTGCGGAATTTTTGCTATAAAATTTTTTCTGTAACGTTTCAGAGTCTAAACTCCAGAGGATATTCACAAAAATTAGTAAGGTATCTATGGTAAAAATTTTAGCATCTGGTTCGTCTTACATTTGTAGATACACCCTGTGGAAGATAGGGTATCTGACTAGTCCTATTGACTAGTCTCAAGAGGTGTTCTAGGTAAAACAATCATAACTTCTTCCTAGAGTATCCAAATTGAGTGAGACTGGTTGCATTGGATAGTGGAAAGTTTATTATTTATGGTACGAGTTTCAGAATTTTATATCAATTATTTTGTATGGGGAACGCTATACAAGTGACATATCTTGGAAAGGCCAAAAATCAGTAAGTTGTGGGGAAGTTACCGTAAATTCCAATTGGCACATCCAATTTTGATCAGACCTGTGGCATTATAGAGAAGAAATATCAGAGAACTACAAAAAATAAAGTTTCATACCCAGAAGGGCCGAAACTTTGGAGATACAACAGAAGAAATATTGTCTAGCAGAACCACCTCAAAATCAAGGTTCAAAAGTGATACTTGGCCAACATGCCGCCCAAAAAGGGAACTTCTACACCAAATAAGCCTCCAGATAATCCTACATGGACTCTTGATGAAGGTGAAGAAATGTGTAGGGACATAAATGATTTACAAAAGAAGACAATAACAAAATATTAACTACAAGAGATGATGGAGGGTTTAAAAGGGAGAGATCATGGAAGGATTGAAAATTTTCATAATAGAGAGGACACCTCAAAGTGAAAATGTATCCCATGAAATTCATGATGAGGACATAAGGAAAGTGAATCAAGAATGGAGAAATTCCAACTTTGGGTTGAAGAACAACCACATTCCTAAGATCAATATGAGGAAGTTTGATGGCAAGGACCCAATCACATGGATACTTCAGATGGAGCAATTCTTTGATCTACATAATATGCCACATACACAAATGGTATGAATTGCTTTTTTATATTTAGAACCCAACCAATTTGTATGGTATCGATGGCTTTGTTCTCTCACATCACTCGTCACTTGGACAATTTTCACAGAAGAAATGATATCACACTATGAGGATACAAAGAGCAATACCTTCTTTAGCCAATTGATAAATCTCAAGCAAAAGGGTTCAGTTACAGAGCACATTGAGAACTTCCAAAGATTGAATATAAAGGTAACATATATTCCAGATGAGCATTTGATTGATGTATTCATAGGAACTTTAAATGATAACATTCAACATGAGGGTCTCCTTTGGGAACCCAAATCATTGGAGAATGCATTTAAGGTGGCAAGAAATGTTGAAAGTAAAAATATGGCTATGGCTACTAGAAGTACCAATCCCAACATCTATAGAGAGAATAATGCTCCTTCTTATAAAACACCTCAACCTACAAGGTTGACACCTCAACAATTGGAGGAAAGAAAAGAAAAAAGGTTTATTCTTTAATTGTGACAACAAGTACAGTAAGGGACATAAGTGTGGTGAGAAGAAATTATTCTACATAGATTGTGAAGAGGAAGAAGAACAAGAACAAGAACCATCTCAAGATGAAAACGTAGAAGCAATTTTGTCTGAAGAGTTGACTCGCACGATATCGTGTAATGCATTGGCTGGAATTAGCACTCCTCAAACCCTCAAGATCAAAGGATACATCAAAAACAAAAGGTAATAGTCCTAATTGATTCTGCCAGTACTCATAATTTCATTCACTATAAATTAACCAAAGCTCTCAATTGCTTTGTATATCCAACGCCAGAGTTTCAAGTAATGATTGCAGATGGAGGAACTATTAATTGCTCAAGAAAATGAAATAAGATCAATCTTACTATGGGGGAATATGTAATGAATAGTCAAATGATTTCTATACCCATGGGTGGTGTTGATGTTGTACTAGGAATCCAATGGTTACAATCATTAGGAACAATGGATTTTAATTTTCAAGAACTTTTCATGAAATTTTAAATGGAAGGAAAAAAATTGAGTTAAGAGGTATCACAGGGAAACCCGATAAGGTGATAATCTCTAATGGCATGACAAAATTATTGAAAAAGGAGCATCAAGGCATTATTGCACAACTATTCTCACTAGATGTTCAAACATCTAAGCCAGTTATTCCTCAAGATATCCAAGGGATCATTGATAAGCATTCCAAAGTATTTGAAGATATTCCCAAAGGTCTTCCACCCACTCGAAATCATGATCATGAAATTCACCTAATTCCTAGGAGTGTTCCTCCTAACATCAAGCCATACATATACCCTTATGCCCATAAGAGTGAAATTGAGCGCATGGTTGAAGAAATGTTAGAGGCTGGAATTATTAGACCTAGCCAAAGTTCTTAGTCTGCACCAGTGGTAATGGTATTCAAGAAACATAGCTCATGGCATATGTGTCCAGATTATAGAGAGATCAACAAGATCACTATTAAAGATAAGTTTCCTATTCCTGACATTGATGAATTGTTAGATTAACTACATGGAGCAATCTATTTCACAAAATTGGATCTTTGTTCAGGGTATCATCATATTAGAATGAAGGAAGAAGATATCCCAAAAACAACATTCCGAACTCATGAAGGCCATTATGAATTTTTGGTCATGCCTTTTGGCCTTACAAATGCACCTTCCACATTCCAAGGGTTGATGAATTCCATTTTCAAGTCCTTCCTTAGAAAATTTGTGTTAGTACTTTTTGATAATATACTAATCTATAGCAAGTCTTGGGAGGATCATGTGCGACATGTTGACAAGGTGCTACAACTACTAAATGAGCAACAACTATATGCCAAACCATCCAAGTGTTTCTTTGGATTGAAGGAGGTAGAGTATTTGGGTCATATTGTATCTCATGAAGGGGTTAAGGTAGACCCTAGCAAGATTAAGGCCATGATGGACTGGCCGATTCCCAAAACATTGAAGAATCTTAGAGGATTTTTGGGTTTGACAGGTTACTACCGCAAGTTTGTTCGACACTATGGAAGAATAGCAGTACCTTTAATGACACTAACTAAGAAGGATGCATTTTCATGGACTCCAGAGGCAACTAAAGATTTTGAACAACTTAAAGAGGTGATTTGCAAAGATCTTGTCTTAACCAATCCAAACTTCACAAAAACCTTTATTGTGGAATGTGATGCCTCGAGAAATGGAATTGGTGTTGTCCTAATGCAAGAAGAAAGGCCCCTGGTTTTTGAAAGTTGACCACTCAAGGGAAAGGACTTACACAAACCCATTTATGAGAAGGAAATGATGGCAATACTACATGCATTGAAGAAATGGCGTCCTTACCTAATAGGTAGTCACTTCAAGGTCAAAACAGATCATGATAGTCTTAAATACTTC
>ML777375.1:862814-876535 GCA_009831015.1 Picea engelmannii | reverse complement strand
ATTAGTAATGTTATTTTATTTATGTCATCTTTATTCCATTAGTTGTAATTATACCTCCTAGTCTCCTATATATACCAAGGAGACATTTTCATTTGGAATCATCTTGGAATTGTACATTTATGTGGGCATAAGGAGGTTGCCCCTTCGAAGAGGCTTATTATC
Source organism: Picea engelmannii (assembly GCA_009831015.1). Lineage (NCBI taxonomy): Eukaryota > Viridiplantae > Streptophyta > Pinopsida > Pinales > Pinaceae > Picea > Picea engelmannii. The sequence continues at coordinate 876,373 of ML777375.1, read as the reverse complement.
TAAATTTCTCTCTTTTTCAAGGCGTTGAGTACTTATTCTGAGATTTTTCTATGCTATATTGATATTTGGTTCTTAACAATAAGTTAACCGAGTTCTAACCCTTGTTGTCATAGAGAAGAATTTTTTTTTTCTTATGTGAAAAGAGTTTTTTTTTAGCACGCTCTCTAAGGTTGTCTTCAACAACAACAACAACACCCCTAATCCTCTTGCTAAACATTACAATATGTTTTGCTAGCCCACATGGTTAAAAGTTTCCTTATTAAGTAAGAGTTCTTGAGTTCAAGTCTCTCTTTTTGTTACTTTTTTTTGAAAAAGTTCATGCTCCATTGTAAAGTGTATTTCACTTCAACTATAAAAGTGAATCACTATAAGTAGCTTTAATATTTCAGAGTTATTTATTTTGCCTGCAACTTTTCTTTTATAAAGTAACTTCATTGTAAAAGTGAACCACACTTCTTTTTATAGAAGTGGGTCACTTCATAAAGCAACTTACACCATCACGTGGTCATTTGGTTACCGTTTATGCCTTTTTTTAAAAGGGCATAACTATCACATCCGAAGTCCGTTTTCAGTGCCATTTTTTTTTAAACCACCTAATTTTTCGAGATCTTTCCATCCAGATCATAAGTTTCAGTTTTTAAATATATATTATCTACATATTTAATATGGATTCTTCAAGTAATCTTTTTCTTACCAACACAAATTACTTCCAATGGAAATCCCATATGGATGATTTATTAAGAAGTAAAGGATTGTACTGGATTACCTTTGGAAAGGAAACATAACCTACTGGTCTTTATAAGAAATTCAAATGGGTTAATAGGAATGGCAAATCATGTGGACTAATCAAAATTTCCATCTCTCCTGATTTAAGGCTCCACCTTCAACAAATTGATAAACCCGATGAAGCTTGGGAAAATATTAAATCTGTGTTTGGTAAACAAAATATTATTCGAGCACAATAGTTAGAAAATCAAGTACTGAATTTAAGTCCAAGTGATTTTTCTTTCATTGAAGACTATCTATCTAAGTTTAAAACACTTAGAATTTTATGTGAAGAATGCAAGATAAAGATGGATGAAGAGTGTTGCATCTATCTTATTCTTTCTAAGCTAGGTAGTGTATATTCTTTGTTTGTATATAACTTTTATGCCATGAAAGAGGCTCTAGGGACAACTTATCAAAAACCCACTCTTGAGTCCTTTTGTGATGCTTTGATTAGAGAACAAGATAATCTTGTACAACTTCGAGTGATCAACACTGTAGGTACCTCCAACAAAGCCTTAGTTGTCCATCAGAAAGATAAACCCAAGAATCCCAAGAAGAAACATCCTCGCCACAACAATAAGAAACACAAGGGTCCCAAACCCACTCATACAACTTCCGCTCCTAATGGTGACAAAGGAGCAAAATATAAAAATAAGAAGACTAGAAAACATTGCAATTTTTGTGATAAAGATGGCCATGATGAGTCCAAATGTTTCAAGAACATGGAAACTTTAGAAGAAGTGATAAATAAGCACAACATCAATATTGATTCTACTTCTTCTTCTTCTTATCATGGACATGCACTTTCTACTTCTAGGTTCTCCTTCAATACAACTTCTACTTCTTCTTCTTATGAGTAGCTTATTGATTCTGGAGCATCTTATCATATGGATAAGGATAAAGACATATTTTTTGCTCTAAATGAATGTAAGACCAAGAAAATATTTGTTGGTGATGATAGATCTCTTAGTGTTGAAGGATCTAGAACAGTTCAAGTAGAAAATGGTCACTTCAATGATGTATTATGTGTTCCAAGTCTTTATTGTAACCTTCTATCAGTATATCAAATCACTCATTTAGGTGAAGGTAAAACCATAGAGTTTTCACCTCACCAAGTTGTAATCAAGGATCTAAAAGATCCTAAGCATGTTCTTGCAATTGGAATTGCTAATGATATTACCAGGTTGTACAAGTTTGACAACTTTGGGTCATCATATTTTTCATTAGTTTTTGTTGCTCATAACGATGACTTGAGCAAACCTTGGCATGAGTGGTTTGGTCATCTAAACTATCGCTCATTGCAACAACTATGTAATCAAAAGATGGTGACTAATCATCCTCTTGTTTCATGTAGAGATGGTGTTTGTGTCAGTTGTGTTCTTGGAAAACATCATCGGGACAGTTTTGACAAGCATGCATCTTGGCATGCCTCGGGCCCTTTTCATCTTGTTCACAATGATTTATGTGGTCCACTTTCTTCACCTTGTTATTATGGGTGCAAGTATTTCTTAACTTTCATTGATGAATTTTCTAGATGTACTTGGGTTTACTTCTTAAAAATTAAGAGCGAAGTTTTTGACAAGGTTTTGGCCCACAAGGCCTTTGTACAAAAGAAATTTGGACATGAAATTCAAAGGTTAAGAACAGATAATGGAGGCGAATATGTGAACAATAATTTTACAAGTTACTGCACTACACATGGCATCCAAATGCAACACAATGTTCCATATACACCACAAAAAAATGGTGTCGTTGCAAGAAAGAACCACACATTAAAAGAAATGGCTAATTGTATGATCCAATCTAAGGGATCAAGTCTAAAGTATTGGGCATAAGCCATCAACTATGCAAATTACTTAGTAAATCGCACTCCCACAAAGGCTCTTAAAAATATAACACCGGAAGAAGCTTGGACTAAAATTAAACCAGATGTAAGTCACTTCCATGTATTTGGCAATATAGCATGGGATCACATTCCTAATGAGAAAAAGAAAGCATTGCAGCCTAAAACTAAGAAGTTTATATTTGTTGGTTATTTTGAAGATGTCAAAGGTTATAGACTTCTTCAACCACATTGTAATGAAATTATTATTAGAAGAGATGTTGAATTTGATGAAAATCTCTTCGCCTGGGAGCCTAATTCGGCATTTGTGCCTTCTTTGGCCTGCAAGACATCTTCAACATTTGTGCCTTCTTTTGTTATGGTTTCTTCTTCATATGATGACAATGAGGATGGAAATCCACCTCCACCTACTCACCTTCCCCTAGATGAGTCCTTTGAACTTTAACCAACACCAGCTCCAGCTCCATTGCTTCTGAGATGGGTTTGTTCAACACGAGAAACGGTTGGTGATCTTGTCGATGATCCTTCAGATCAACATCAGACACGTTCACTGTTAAAGCAAACCTCTTCTCTTTTGGCTCAAGTTTCAGAGACTCATGATCCAGAGACATTTGCAGAAGTTTTAGGTCATCTAGATTCGGATATAGAAATGAATGAATAGTATTGTTCTTTAATGGAAAACAATACTTGGGATCTTGTACCTCTTCCAAAAGGAAGAAAACTTGTCATATGTAAATGGGTCTACAGAACTAAGTATGCATCAGATGGAAGTGTTGAAAGACACAAGGTGCATTTAGTTGTCAAAGGATTTTCCCAAGTTGAAGGAATTTATTATAATGAAACCTTTTCCCCTGTAGCCAAAATGAATTCCATCCGCCTTGTTCTTTCCCTTGCTACCTCACTTAAATGGGAGGTCCATCAGATGGATGTTAAATCCTCCTTCTTGCATGGAGATTTTGAAGAAGAAATATACATGGAACAACCTCCTGGCTATGTCCAAAATGACTCTAGCCTTGTTTGTTTCCTTAAGAAATATTTTTATGGTCTTAAGAATAGGGATGATTTTAAAGATGGAAATTTATTTTTAAATGTAGAAACCTTGGCGAATCTTACTAATCCTGCATATGCCAACTATAAATGTTTGGCGATATTTTTGTAAAAATATTCAAATTTCTAAGGATTTTATATAGTTTTTATAAAATTTTGGCGATTTTTAAGGTAAAATAATTTTATCCTATAAAATTTGGGCGAATAATTTTTAAAATAGCGAATCTCATTTTTGGAAAAAGCATGGAAAATTAGCCCATGAGCGAAATTTAGCCCCTAAAATCATCCATGCTTAATAAAGCTCCCCGAGCTTGGTATGCCAAAATGGACAACTTTCTTATTGCCACTAGATTCTCTAGATGCCATTATGATCCTAATGTCTATCATGGATGATTTTAAGGATGCAAATTTATTTGTCAAAACCTTGGCGAATCTTACTAATCCTTCATATGTCAACTATAAAATGTTTGATGATATTTTTATAAAAACATTCAAATTTATAAGGAATTTATATAGTTTGTATAAAATTTTGGCGATTTTTAAGGTAAAATAATTTTATCCTATAGAATTTGGGCGAATCATTTTTAGAATAACGAATCTTTTTTTGAGAAAAACCATGGAAAATTAGCCCATGAGCGAAATTTATCCCCTACTATACCAAGAAAGTAGGGAGCCATATCATAATCCTTGTCCTTTATGTTGATGACTTTATCCTTACTAGTAGTGACTCAAAACTCTTAAACCATGTGAAAACCAACCTTAACAAGAAATTTGAAATGACAGACTTAGGATTTTTGCACTATTTCCTTGGCCTCCAAGTTTTGCAAACCAATGAGGGAATTTTTCTTTCCCAACCTAAGTATTCTTGTGACCTTCATCATCGCTTTCACATGGACTATTGTAAACCAACCCCTTCTCCCTTCCAGTCTACAGTCAAGCTTGTTGCCACCTGTACTTCTCTCGAAGTTGATGCCACCTTGTACCGTTAGTTAGTTGGTAGCCTCTTATACTTGACTCATACCCATCCTGATATTTCCTTTTTTGTTGTTCATGTTGCTCAGTATATGAAAATACCCCATGAAATCCATTGGAAAGAAACTAAAAGGATACTTCACTATGTCTGTGGTACAATTCAGTTCGGGATACATTACAGTTTAGGGGGGGATCCTTTATTGGATGGTTTTACTGATTCAAATTGGGCCGACGACCCTGATGATCAAAAATCTACTACAAGTTATGTTTAACCTTGGTTTAGGACCTGTCACTTGGGCTTCTAAGAAAAAATAGGCTATTGTACTTTCTTCAATAGAAGCAAAGTACCGAGAAATGGTAAATGCAAGTCACAAAGCCCTATGGATTCGATAGATTCTTTCAGAGTTTGGATTCCAACAACAACATCCGACTAGCCTTTGGTGTGACAATGAGAGTGCCATCAAGCTCGCCAAAGACCTAGTTCAACATAAACGCAACAAACACATAGAGCTACACATGCACTTGATCAGAAATCTCATTCATGATCAATTTATTGAAGTGCTCTTTTTCCCTACAGAAGATCAAGTTGCAAACATTTTCACAAAGTCTCTTATAGAAGCGGAGTTTTCCAAACTTCGATCTATGTTAGGAGTTCATGAAGTTTTCATTAAGTGGGGATAGGCTCTAATTCCTCCTTCCTTCTCCTATTGTGTCACCATTGTAGATCCTTCAATCCTATCCCAAGTTGTTCTTAAGGGGGGATGTTAGGATATTTAGACACTTAGGAGTTAGTTAATATCTACTTGGTCTAATGTGTTGTTAGGTACAAGTGTGTTTCTTAGTGTGTTTCTTTAGTATTCATTAGTATGCATTTGTAGTTAGGAAATTCGACGGTCACGATATGTTCCCAACATAGAGTGATCTGGCGATTCATATTCTCCTTGATCTTAACAACCATTGATCCATGGATTAACACCCAATTGGTCCGTGATCTCTATTTAAAGAGCATGGAGGGTCATTTTCTGATGATCGATTGTGAGAAACTCTCTTGTAAAATATCTTTGTAATCTTTTTCTTTTGCTTTAATAAACTGCTCCAAGTGGCCGCATTGGCGGGGGCTGTGGATGTTTCCCCATAGGGGTTTTACCACCTCAAAAAATCAATGTGTTGATATTTGATATGGTTGTGTGAGTAGTTACTGAAGGTGTTCATCCTCTATTGGAATACTAGTGTTTTCAAACAATTCTTGCATCAACATACACACATATCCCTGAATGTCGAATTGGTGAACACCCAGAGTCTCGTCAACAACCACACACTAGAGGGATGCTACGTGGTAGAAATGTAGAGATGACACATGGCGCAATCTGTCAGGTGACACGTGTCAAGTTCTAACTGGCATGAACGGTATTTGAAGAGCACAAAATACGATGACACGTGGAAAGCATCAAGGGAGTCCATGTCACCCTAGGTGACGTCAGCAGGCCATGTCACTCCAGTTCTTCATGACTTTGGAACTTCATCCTTCAGAGGTTTATTCTACAACACCCTTCAAAACTCCTAAACACCAAACTTTCGAATGGGTCCACGTCACTTTAGGTGATGTCATCATGCCACGTCACTTCGACATTCTCGAAATTCACCACTTCGGGCTATGGAATATTTCACACCCACATACTTGATAACTCTCGAATGCTGAACTTTTGAAAAATTGTTCCCTGGAGATTCAGGGCTTTGGGGATCTAGGACTTCAGAAAATTCCACACCAGAGAACATCAAAACACTCGAACATCAAACTTCCAAACATGTGTTCCCCAGAGCTTCATGACTTCAGAGTTTCGGGACTTCGTAAATTTGGAGGATTTCTCTCCTGAACACCAACCCACCCCCGAACTATCAGATGAAAAAATTTCGAACACTTTCTAATCTGCAGACAAGTGTCTCTAATAATGGATGGTCTAGATTAGTTCTAGACTTCGAAGAAAACACCACTCCGCGCAACCACAAACTGATTTCCCTGAATGACGAACTTCCAAACCACTTGGGGAATCCAACGGTCTATATTCTCCCAAATGATCTATGGTGTAGATACACTCCGAGACTTCGGAGCTTAGGGGATTTTGCCTCGTTTTGTCAAAATTTTAAAAATTTGTCGAAGCAGTGAAGTTAGAAGGACTTGAAGGTTAATCGTCATGCTCCTTTCCCAAATATGATAGTTGTGAATGATATCCCTTCTCTCAAACATATATGATGGCCCAAATTTAACTTTGTTGCCCCAAAACCATGGTTATCATGGTTTCTTTCCTCTGCTAGTGTAGTGTCCCCAAGGCCAAGCCCCGTTGTAAACCAAGTTCTGAAAGGAATTGTAATTAAGATTCGTAGGCTAGTGAGCCAAGTTTTTATAAGATGGAGGCTTGTGTGTTTGATTAGGCCAGAGAGTCTGAGTGTTGAAGGCCAGGAGCCTGCTGTTGTAAATGTAATCAAGAAAAACAATTAATAAAATATAAACACCGCCATGTGCAGACCGACCATGATGAATGAGTGAAGGGGGGCTAATCATCCACAGAGTGGGCAAGGAATTAGGGGCTGAAGGTGGGAAAAGGGGCTAAGTGTTGAGCCTAGGGGCTAAGCCTAGGGGGCTTAAGCCTGGGAATAATATTTTAATATTATTCCAAAAAAAAAAAAAAAAGACATGTGCATTTGTGTTTTATCCTAAGTGTTGGCAAGGGAGGACGTACGAGGGTGATGCGATGCGTTCTGGTGGAACGCATGCAGTGCCATGGGTGACAAGTGTCTACCCTGATGCATGCGAATAAATGGCCAGGGTGAGCCGTGAGAAAGGTTCCTCTTCCTCCATTCGAACCAGAACTATCCGGAGCGTGAACCGTGTGACCTCTGCAAGAGACCCTTGTGCAATTCTACAATGGGAAAAAGCTTGTGTTCGTTTTCTGAAAAGCCCAGTTCATCCTCCTCGTTCTGCACCAGAGAGTCTGTGTAATTCCCTGTGGAAATTGCTTCTCACGCAATTCCAAAAATCAACACCGAGAGACCTTGCCGCCATTGCTGAGCTTGTTTGAGAAGTCTGAGTCTGTATCCTGGTTGACTGTAGTGGTCATGCAGAGATGGATTGTGCATGAATTGTTGTCTAGTGCAGGTGGTAATTGAGCCTGTGTGTGATCTGTCTCTAGGTGAGGGAGGTGGATGTTGTTGGAAGAGGTTTCTTCCAGAGAGTGTCCAGCACCAGCTTCAGGCTCTGAGACTTCCTGATCCGGCCTGTGGCCGAGACCCAGAGAGGGAGGTTAGCATCGATGGACTGTTCTTGTGAAGGTGTATACTCCCAGGCGGAACAGGCATGTGGGGAATGAGAGTCTGGTAGTAGTGGGCGTAAGATGGCATCCTGGGAAGAATCCTTCCAGATTCTAAGTGTTGTTTTCCCCATAACCTCAACCTAGCTAGGATTCCTTGCCTTGGGGTGGAGCTTAGTCCCAGCTCAGCGGTGATCCACTGCTGAGCTGAAGAGCAGTGTGGTCTAAGGCTGGGAGGTTCGTGGAAGGCCTTCACTTGGTTGGTGGAATCTACCACTGTTAAAAGATAAGTATCTGATTATGTTTTAATCATGTTTTGCATGACTCTACTGCTTATGATATCATGATTTTCGATGTGTATATGAATTAGTATGAAATGCTATGGACTATTAATTATGGCAGTAACTCATATGAATACTCTGTGTAGAATGTGTTTATTTTTTTAAATGCATGAGATTTATAATACCTGTATGAGTTATGTGCAAAGTGGTGTTATAAGTTTTCTTTTAAGAGCGATTAAACCTTGGTAGCCAATAAAGGGGGCGCTACAGTTTGGTATCAGAGCGATTAACCAAAGTATCATAGTGGCGCAGCGGGTGTGCTACAGTTTGGTATCAGAGCCAAGGTTTCGACACTGAGCCTAGATGGGCAAGTGGCGCAGTCTTTGGACCGAGAATGCGAGGGGAAATTGGGTCTAGAAGGCCAATTTCATACCCTGGTTTGCTCCAAAGTGTCAAGTAGTTACTTGATGAGTTTTTAAAGCTCAGGAGGTATAGTGGCATTATGAAAACACAACCATTGTGGTATGAGTCCACAGGGAGAGAGGACTCCACACCGGTGGTGTGGAAGCTCTAGGATCTGTTTGGGAGGGAAGGCGAACCCTAGTGAGCCATCAGATCTTGAGCAAATTACCCGACAGCCATCAGATCGGTAGAGAGTTGCACGGAGTTATAAAAATTCGCGAACAGGAGGGTGAAAGTCCCTAAAGGAGTTGGCCTATCGGGATATCGGCATTAGGGATATCGGAGTTCTCGAGGTCGAGAAGGTCAGGACATTTCAAGTTTCGAAATAGTGAGAGGGAATTTGAGCCGTCCGTCTAAGGAAGGACGCGTGTCGCGCGATCGTCCAATTCAGAGATCCGGACACCCGGACTCACATAGGTGAGCGTTTTTGACCTTGCACCGGGCGGAGATCGAGCGACCCATCGGTATATCGGCTACCAGGGTTTTGAGTTGACATAGAACTTTGTCATCGGGAAATCGCAAGTTGCGAAAGCCCGAGATTGGATCTGACTCATCCATCAGTTGGGACATGTGGGCGAGATTGGGAGCCCATTGACATATCGGGGTTCGGTGTTTCACGAATCATGAAGACAAGGCACCCGAAACATTTGAAATCGTAAAATCATGAAATATAAAGAAGCGGTGAGGACCGTTCATTCTTGGGGACGTGTGGCTGAGATCGAGGCAGTCGGGAAAGTTTCGGAAGGAGAGTCATCCATCGGAAAATCGGGGTTCGAGGAATCACGAATCCTGAGGACATAGGTGTTTCAGCATTGGAAAGTCTGAAACCCCGATAGGAGGTATGACTGTGGTCATATAAGAGGAGGCCATGTGAACCACGAGTCTAGCCCAGAGGGCTAACGGGAGTTAGAGCGCATCGGCGTTTGGAAGCCTGAAATGCCGAAAGGATATGTGCCGTAGATCTGAGAAAGATCTGATCGTTGGATGTTACTAGAAATGGACATGGACACCTAGAGATGTACCATGTGCCAGTAGGCCGAGAATAGAAGCGAGAGAGGTGGGACCCGTTGCCGTCGTTAAAAGCGACGTGGACCCTCATGAACGTGTCACGTTCCACCCTAGTTGTGGGTGACCATTGTACTATGTGGGCCCGGAGGGTAATGTAAATCGGAATTTTGGAAGTCGAGAGTTAGAAAGGAAAGCAAGTTTGAAAGCCTCGTGGACCGAAACCCCAAAACCCGAAGTCCCGAATTTCCAAAGTGCCGAAAATGAAAGCTTCAAAAACCCGAAAAATGAAGTCCTAAAATTGCAGAGCCGAACGAGAACTCAGAAAACTTATTTGAATCAAAATGTCTTTCGTTCTTGTTCGTATTGGCTTATAAATGTTATGAATTGTTCCGGAAGGAGTAATGGCCTGACAAACTTCTAATTTAATTTCATAGTGCATGTGCAGAGTTCAACGGAGGTCAGGAATCTAGTTAAACAATGCCGAGTATGGAGTGGGGAAAGGTGCATATTACCCCCGAAACGGAAGACGAACGAGAAGGAAAGGATGTCAATACAGGAGTGGAAGGATCAAACTCCAACGGGCACGGAAAAGAAAAGGATAAGGAAGGACACATAATGAAAATCATTGAAGGATTGCAAAGAGAGGCCAAGGCTCGCTGTGCTGATAGCCGAAAGCTTATGAAATTCAGGGATCGACAGAGTGCACTAAACTTAAAATTCTTGAAGAACCTGGAAAAAATAGAGAAGAAACTCGAGAAGGGAAGAGACTCAATTACGACGGAGAGTCGCAGAACCCATGGGAAAAGAGGTAGGTCGAGGAGTGGTAGCCAACATCTTAGCCGCTCCCAAGGAAATTCTGACAGGAAGACACACAATAGTTCAAGCCCATCCCCTACCAGAAAACATCAGAAATCTGGAAAGGAGGAATTGAAGGGAGAGATGAACAAGATTAAGCCTCCAACATTTGATGGAGAACATAAGAAGGAGGAAGATGCCGAGACATGGTTGCTTGGCATGAAGAAATACTTCCAACTGTAGAATTATTCCGCCCATGCAGAAGGAAGAATTGCAATGTACCAACTGAAAGGAAAAGCATCCATGTGGTGGGATCAGTTTGTGCAGGTGCAACACATCAAAGAGAAAGAGGTCACTTGGAAGGAATTTAAGAGGTATTTCGAGAATAAATACCTGACTAAAAGATACTATGACAGAAAGATGAAGGATTTCTTCGAACTCAAGTTGGGTAGTATGACCATTGATGAGTATGAACGAAATTTCCTAGAAGTACTGAAGTATGTTCCATTCATCAAAGATGAGGCTGTCAAGATTCAGAGATATCTGAGTGGACTGCCACCTTCCATGAGTGACAAGATTCAATATGATGACCCTAAGACCATGGAAGAAACAATAATAAAGGCAAAATGCTTGTATGAACAGCAAGGAGAAAGGCCTATCCTTCAGAAGGCTTGAAATGATCAGAGGAAGTTTAAGAAGGAACCGAGGCAGAAAGGAAACAAGCCTTCCCTTTTCAGAAACAGTCTTCAGGGATAGCCATCATTTAGAGAGCCGATAAGGACTGAAGAGGGAGCACAAAGACAGATACTGACGCCCATTCAGTGTTGGGGTTGTCAAGGAAACCACAAGTACAAAGATTGTCCCCATAAAAATGGTAAGGCGAGAACTGTAGATACTGTTCAACAAGCTGAAACAGTGGAGGATATGGGCAGTAGAATGTCGAGGATCTACGCATCCCTGGACAACAAGCAAGCAGAATTTCAATCGCACATGATTGAAGAGGAAGGTACGATCAACAACCGACCACTTGTTATTTTAATTGATTCAGGGGCTAGCCATAGTTATGTAGATCCTAGAGTGGTGGAAATTTTTCATCTAATGAGAAGCAAACATGAGAAGTCTTGGTTAGTGAAGTTGGCCACAGGGATGAAGAGGAAGGTCACTGAATTGGTTAATTCCTGTTCAGTGGACATGAAAGGAATGAGCACTAAGGTTGAATTGAACATTTTGCCTTTAGGCTCATACGATTGCTTAATTGGGATGGACTGGTTGGACCAGCACCATGCCCTTATGGATTGTCATAACAAGAGGTTTACATGCCTGAATGAAGAGGGAAATCAGGTAACAGTCCAAGGAATTCCCAGAGCCGTGGTTGTGAGGGAAATCTCAGCCATGCAATTGAATAAATGTTACCGGAAAGGCTGTCAATTATATGCAACTCGGGTGGAAGAAGCATCTCGAGATGTAGTATCAAATCTGGAAGATCATGAAGTACTCAAGGAGTTCAAGGATGTATTTTAGGAGGTACCTGGACTACCTCCGAGGAGGGACATCATTTTTTCTATAAATTTGATGCCAGGAGAAACTCCAGTTTCGAAAGCTCCTTATAGAATGAGTACGCCAGAGCTGAAAGAGTTGCAATTGCACCTCGAAGAGCAACTAAAGAAAGGTTACATTCACCCCAGTGTGTCACCGTGGGGAGCCCCGGTCCTATTCGTGAAGAAGAAAGATGGGACGTTGAGGCTGTGCATTGATTTTCGGCGGTTGAATAAGGTTACTGTCAAGAACAAGTATCCTCTGCCAAGGATTGATGATCTTTTTGATCAGTTGAAGGATGCGAAAATATTTTCAAAAATAGATCTCCGATCAGGATATCACCAAGTGAGAATAAAGGATGAAGACATCAACAAGACTTCCTTTAGAACAAGGTATGGTCATTATGAGTTCACAGTGGTGTTGTTTGGATTGCCCAACACACCTGTTGTTTTCATGTGCTTAATGAATGGAGTGTTCATAAATTATTTGGACAAGTTTGTCATAGTCTTCCTAGATGATATCTTGGTGTATTCCAAGACAGAGGAAGAACATGAGCAACACCTGAGAATGGTGCTGAAGGTGTTGAGAGAACACCAGCTGTACACAAAACTGAGCAAGTGCTCTTTTTATCAAAGGCAGATCCATTACTTGGGACATATAATATCTGAAGAAGGGATCGTTGTGGATCCTGAGAAGGTACAGGCCATTCGAGAATGGCCAGTGCCAAGGAATGTGACAGAAGTTAGATCTTTTATGGGTATGGCAGGCTACTATAGGAGGTTTATAGCCAGATTCTCAAGGATAGCCCATTCTATCACTTCCTTGCAAAGGAAGGGAAAGAAGTTCCAGTGGACTGAATAATGTGAGAGCAGCTTCCAGCGATTGAAGCAGCTACTAACCAGTGCTCCAATACTGAAGATTGCAGATCCAAACAAGGATTACGTAGTGTGCATAGATGCATGTAAGGATGGGCTAGGAGGAGTTCTCAGCCAAGAGGGATTTGTAGTTTGTTATAAATCCTGAAAGTTAAAGGAACATGAGAAGAATTATGCCACTCACGATTTAGAGCTGGCAACAATCGTCCACGCCTTGAGGAAATGGAGACATTACCTCATGGGAAAGAGATTCGAGTTGAGAACACACCATAACAGTCTGAAGTATTTATTTGATCAACCGACCTTAAATGCCAGGCAAATTAGATGGCTGGAGTTTCTGTGCATATCAATCATATCAAAGGGAAAGAAAATAAGGTGGTTGATGCACTTAGCATAAAAGCACACAAATTACATTCTACATCCATTAGCATGTACAGAACTAAGATTAAAGATAGAATTTTGGAAGCTGTGAATGTCAATTTGCAGTACAGAGGTCCAGTAGAAAAGCTACAACAGCGTGAGATACCACAAACCAAGGAAAGTTACACCTTGGGAACTGATGGCTTACTTCTGTATAAAAACAGAGTATATGTACCCAATGTCCGAGAATTGAAGTTGGAAATTCTAAAGGAGATGCATAACGTGACTTATGCTGGACATCCTGGAT
>ML777375.1:789253-808257 GCA_009831015.1 Picea engelmannii | reverse complement strand
AAATGGCACAAATGTTCTTTCAGCATGTTTGGGTACATTTTGGATTTCCTAAATCCATTATTTCTGATCGAGATTCTCGATTTATTGGGAACTTTTGGTCGAGTTTATGGGCACTCATGGACACCAAACTGAAAAAGAGCACAGATTTTCATCCACAAACCGATGGTCAGACAGAAGTGGTCAATAGAACAGTGGTGCATCTTCTTCGTGGTTATTGCAGCAAGCATCCTAAACTTTGGAATGAGCATTTACACTACATTCAACATGCTTACAACTGAGCTAAGCACTCTTCAACTCAAACATCGCCATTTGAAGCATGTTTTGGCTATTTGCCCAAATCTCCTTTATATTTTATCTTTGGGAAGGATATTTCTATTGATGGTCAATATGACATTGATAGGGCAGAAAAGTTCATTGAACAAATTCAGTCGATACATCAAGTGGTACAAGAACAGTTGGACTAGAGTCAAGCCAAGTACAAGACAAGACATGACAAGCATCGTGTTGATCACAGTTTTCAAGTTGGAGATGAAGTTTGGCTTTACATTAGTAAGGAGAGGCTTAAAGGAGAAGGTAAAAAATTGAAACCAATTAGATATGGTCCTTTCAAGATTCTTGAGAAGATTGGTAACAATGCCTTCCAATTGGATTTGCCTCCTTATATGCAAATGTATGCAATTGTTAATGTTGCGAATTTGAAATTGTATGAGCCTCATTTGATTGATGATCAAGGAGAACATGTTCAGATTCCTTCTATAGATGATTTCTCCCCAGAATATCTTATAGAACTGCATGAAGACACAATCCTTGACAGGAGAATGAGAACTTCAAAATGGGGAAATGTGGAATATCTTCGAATTGGTCTTAAAGGCACAAATCCAAGCAAAGCCAAGTGGATTGAGGTTGGGAAGGTGAGGGAACTATACCCTCATCTTCAAATAGACTGAAAGTAGAATTTTGGAGGTCCAAAAGATTTCCAATGGGGAGGTGTGATCCAGGGGATCAAATTTTGCTCAAAAATCAAAGTTCTCAGAATCGCTTCAAATCAAACAGGTGCATAGGTCTCATCGTCACGAACCCAACGCAACTTGAACGGGTTCAAACGGACATTGGATGAGGGAGATATCACGTTCTGTTCAAATTGTCAAACAGGTAAAAAAAAAAAAATTGCTGACTGTACAGTCCGTAGAGTTGTTGACGTGGCAAGGCCGTACGCTGACATGGTAGGTCGTACACTGATGTGGCAGGTGATGATTTGGCATACAGTTGGAAGTTGGGCGATCGAATCATTTCTCGACAAGTGGCATATCTTTGATAAGTGGGATGGTGCCACATGGCACCGTATTTAGTTTGGTTGGTTGTTAAAATTATATGGAGTCCGTGGGGATCGAACCCCGGACCTCCCGCCTGGGTGGAGCGCCTTCACATGGTGTGGGTTACCAATAGCCCACGCTATGTGTCTTATTATATAAACGGTTTCATTTATATTTGAATTTGGATTGTATTATGTTTTGGGTGCAGTCTGGGCTGGGGCTAAGCCCCAACCCCCATTCACATGCGGATCCATATGACCATGCCGTGCGCACATTCAAAACCCTGTGCGCCTAGACACTTGGTGCTTAACCATAAGTTTTAAAACTTAGCCCTTTTATGTGCAAAGGTGCGGTCACATGGCCATGCGCCCAACGGCTTGCGGTTAGGTGGCTAGGTTCCCTAACCGTTCTACAGTTGTGTGTGTGTTGCGGTTATGTGCCGGTGCTAGGTTTAAACATGGAAAAATGCGCAGAGTCTAGGTTGGACACACAGAGGTGCAATTTGGCGATCCAGAGACAACAAGTTTGAAGGGGAACTTCCAGGAAGCCTATCTTCTTCAATTTTTGTCCAAATCAGGTGCCGAAAAAGCCCAGTTATGGGTTTTTGGACATTCTGAAGCCATTGGAGCCATCTATTTTGGCATTTTGAGCATTGTAAAGCACATATTTTATCACTTTGAGCAAATAATATAAAAGATCCATTGGAAGCTGAACCAGGAGATGTAGCCCAAGAGAGGGGTGAACTCCTTTATCATTTGTTGTGTTATGTGTTTACTGTTCACTGTTATTTGTTGCTTATTATCTGTATCTTGAATGTGTATTTCTCTCTATAAAAATTGTCCTTGCAAATTGATCCTTTTGCATAAGCACATTTAAATTAAACTTTACAAATATTTCAAGAATACAAGCATTTATCATTTTCAGATCACATGAAATGTTTTCATCAAATAGATTTTATACCATTGTACGGTCACAATGTATGTTATGACAATTGCTATATTAACCTCATTCCACACTTGCAAAAGCATTCCATGTATACACCATTCCTCATAAATAATGATATTGAGTAGAAATGACTGAAAAAAGGCTATCAATATACAGCAAATAATACAGGTATCATGAAGTATTGTTACAATTAATATATAAGGTGCAAGGTGGTCATCATTTTATTGAGTTATTGTAATATTAAATGTAATGTGGTTATTATTGTATGGTAACGATATTGAAATTGCATTACCATTGATAACAGATACAATGTAATGTCTTGAAATAAGTTCAATAAGCTATATGATTAAGTAAATGGAGATTTGTGATTAATTGAATTTACATTATTTTTAAGGTTGGGTTTGGTAACTCATCGATTAATGAAAAGGAACGGATTGATTGATCTGTATTTAATGCCAATTGGGGCGTAGGAAATGTCGAGTCTTAAATAGTGGTTGGTTGTTGTCGGAGCCCTTTCTGACTTGCATTTTCCGTAGAGGACGTGGATGTTCTTTTAATTATTGTTGCACTTGGTTATGTAAACTTTGATGAGCTTGGTTGCTTACGGTAAGGGCTCTAGCGACCTATGTAATTTATTGTTGAGTTTCTAG
This sequence comes from Picea engelmannii, assembly GCA_009831015.1. Taxonomy (NCBI): domain Eukaryota; kingdom Viridiplantae; phylum Streptophyta; class Pinopsida; order Pinales; family Pinaceae; genus Picea; species Picea engelmannii. Next base: position 805,349 of record ML777375.1, on the reverse strand, counting down.
GATGTTGGTCCTTAGGTTAGTTGGCTTGGTCTGTTGAGTCGGGCAGAATGTAGACACCTCCATGTTCCTCAGAACAGTCGCTAGCCCTGAGACTTTAAATGGTTAAAATCGATGGAAACCTGGGCTTGAGCATTGCTTATGTGTCTTGGAGGTCCTAACCATTGCAGGGTAGCATGGGTGGGTAGTCAGTCTTTTTATTTTGTTGGTTGATTGTTGCTCTTTATTGGAAGATGTTGATATGCATCTTAGATCTTTATGTTGATATCGCAGTTGCATGTGTCATGATTCGTCATCATGTGGCGGCGCAGAGTATAAGTTCTTGTTACCCTTGTACACACGCACACACAAAAATAAATAAATAAATTTGCACTTGTTATAAGAGGTTTGTCGGCGTAATGAGGAGGTTCGTTACATATGGTATCAGAGCCAGTTCAACCCACGACATGGGATCGCTACGACTTTCGTTGACATGATTTGATTATATTGTTGCTAATCGAGTTGATTGTGTGCGTGCAGGTAATCATGGTTAGAGGACGTCATGGAAGCAGATGACGGGGTGCTAGGGGAGGAGGCGCAACGCCTCCAGTAGCATCCACACCTGAGGGGTCTAACCCCCAGGGAGACGAGCAGGTTCTCGAATAGGAGAAAATAGCAGTTGGAGATGTAGTCAAGATGATGAGATATTTTCAGCGCATGTCCAAGGCACTGATCAGCCATTTGGACAGAGATGAGGCCAGGGCGCCGACACCCGCTGAGGTTCCGCTACGCGCACCATCGGTTACTGGTAGCATTCACCGTGAACTCGAGAAGGTCAAATTTCCTGAGTTCTTTGGTGCCCCGGACGGCACATCCACCGAGGCATGGTTGGAGAACATGGCAATGTACTTCACACTTTGCGATTATACCTCCAACATGAAGGTCCACATGGCGGTCTTTCAACTCAAGGGGAGCACTCTTCTATGGTGGAAGACGCTCCTACCATAGCTGAACATGGCCATTGAAGACGTGTCATGGGAACTGTTCGAGGAATGGTTCCGAGAGAGGTACCTTTCAGAGGAATTCATTGAGCGTCAGCTCAATGAGTTCAACGCCTTACGACAGGGAGGTTGTACGGTGCTCGAGTACGAGGCCCATTTTATGGAGTTGCTCCGGTATGCTCCGCACCTTAACACAGAGAAACTTAAGGTCAACCGGTTCGTGTTCATCCTTAATGGAAGCCTGCGTGCAAAGGTTAGGAATTTGATGCCTCAAACCTTGTAGAATGCCATCCAGAAGGCCCTCATAGCAGAGGAGGAGCTTATCAGTGGGGGTCAGTCCAAGACTCCAGCGAGACCAGCAGGGCAGGTCCCATCTGGAACTTAGCAGCACTAGACACCAGCGAGACATACGTCGGGATATCGGGGCTTCCAGAGGGGATCCACTTCCACTACACCCTGGCGACCGCCGCCTCAGCAACGGACACCTTATCATGGACCACCGCATCAGCAGCAGTGTCGCCCATAGTAGCAGTCGTTTAGGCTTGTTCAACAGAATAGACCAGGGTTCCAGGCCGGTGGGCGGTCATCTTCTACTTCGGGTACCAAGACTACTAGGCTAAAGAAGGGGTGTTGGACGTGTGGGGAGCCTCACTACCAACACGATTGTCCTGTGGAGAGGACCAGAGCGTTCGGATTAGCCGGACCCACTACAGTGGGAGATATGGGCAAGGCCCATCAGATTCATGTAGTGGTGAATAACCGCTAGGCAGAGCACCAATCGACTGTTCTCAAAACGATAGGTATCGTCACTGACCAGACCCTTAGTGTTTTGATAGATCCTAGTGCTACCGAGAGTTTCATTTCTAGTGCAACGCTAAAAAGGATTAAGGTAAAGGAAGTTGAACAGGACGAGTTTATCTTCGTAGAGACGGCTTCGAGAGCCAAACAGAAGGTTGGAGGAAAGGTTACAGGATGTGCCCTTAACCTAGGAGAGTTTGTCACGAGGACCAACCTGTACGTCACGATCTTAGGATCTTATGATGTCGTGATTGGTATGGATTGGTTGGAATCGCATGAGGTGATACTCAACTGTAAGACGAAACGGTTGAGCTTGGTCGATGAGGAAGGATAGAGACGTGTGATTGTAGGATGGAACCAGGGAGTTTCCCTAAGGTTCGTCTCTTCCTTACAGTTACGGAAGAGTATGTGCAAGGGGTGCAAGATTTATGCGATCCTTGTGCTAAACGAGAAGGGAGTAGCGGAAGGTATAGAACACCTTCCGGTGGTGAGAGAGTTTGCAGATGTGTTTCCGGAGGAGTTACCCGGGATGCCTTCGGAGAGGGAATTGGAGTTTACCATAGACCTAAAATCGGGGACTGAACCGATAGCAAGAATGCCTTATCGAATGTCGACCCCGGAGTTACAAGAGTTGAAAATACAACTGAAGGAGTTGTTCGACCTGGGACTGATACGTCCTAGTGTGTCACCATGGGGTGCACCGGTTATTTTCATACGAAAGAAGGACAGTTCATGGAGGTTTTGCATCAACTACCATCAACTGAACAAGGCCAGGATCAAGAATCAGTATCCCTTGCCGAGAATTGATGATCTGTTCGATCAAATGAAGGGTGCGACGGTGTTCTCCAAGATCGATTTACGATCAGTGTATCACCAGTTACGGATCAAGGAGGATGAAGTCCCTAAGACTGCCTTTAAGACAAGATTTGGACATTATGAGTTTATTGTTTTATCATTTGTACTGACAAATGACCCAGGGGTATTTATGAGTTTGATGAATGGGGTGTTCCACGAGTACTTGGACAAGTTCGTCCAAGTGTTCATTGATGATATTTTGATTTACTCTCATACAATGGAGGAGCATGAAGAACACTTGCGCTTGGTACTACAGTGTCTGCGAGAGCACAAATTGTATGGGAAATTGTCCAAATGCTCTTTTTATCAATCGAATATTCACTACTTAGGGCATGTCATCTCCGACGAAGGCATCATCGTGGATCTAGCCAAGGTCGAGGCTATTATGGAATGGCCTATGCCGATGAATGTCATGGAATTGCGTAGCTTTATGGGTTTAGAAGGATACTATTGACGGCTTGTCGAGGGATTTTTGAAGATAGCAAATTCGATCACGAAATTGCAGAAGAAAAACAAGAAGTTTGTTTGGACCGAGAAATGCACATAAGCATTTTGGAGGCTTAAAGAGTTGTTGACGACAACGCCGATACTAAAGGTCCTTGACATGGATGCGGACTTCTTGGTATGCACAGATGCATCCAAGGAAGGCTTAGGTGGAGTCTTGATGCAAGACAAATGAGTGATTGCTTACATTTTGAGGAAACTGAGAAGGCATGGGGAGAACTACGTGACGCACGATTTGGAGTTATTAGCCATCATATATGCCTTGAAGGTTTGGAGACACTATCTTGTTAGATGAAAATTTGAACTAAAGACTAATCATTGTGGACTACAACACATTTTTATGCAAAGTGACCTGAACGCATGACAACGACGTTGGTCAGAATTGCTTAACGAGTACAACTTTGAGATTACTTACATAAAGGGAACAATGAACTGAGTGGCGGATGCTTTCAGTCAGAGACCATGCATCTTTTCGGTGTTGCCTCTTCAGATGAATCTATGAGAAAATATTCTCACTTTACAACGTGATGATGACTGGTACAAAGAGGTCGAGGATTTTATCAGACAAAACACAATGATGGTACCACGATATGAGGGATTTTCATTTGATAGCGATGGGTTATTGAGGTTTAAAAGTCGGATTTACATACTGTCAAAGGACGAGTTGAGGATGTTGATCCTAAGTGAGGCTCATAGAGTAGTTTACATGGCTCACTCGGGAGTCACGAAGATGAGGGCAGACCTTAAGCCCTTATTCTTTTGGAAGGGAATGAAGGCAGACATAGTTAGCTATGTGGCCAGATGCCTCGAATGTCAGCAGGTAAAGGCTGAATATAGACACCCAACGGGATTACTACAACCGCAAGCTATTCCGAAATCGAAATGGGAGGTTATTTCGATGGATTTCATTGTTGGATTGCCACTGATGGCGAGGAGACATGACTCGATTTTCGTAGTAGTAGACACTCTGACGAAGAGTGCTCACTTTATTCCTGTGCGTACGATGTATTAGGCACTTGACATAGCTATAGTTTTCATCAGTGAGATTGTGAGGCTGCATGGCATGCCTAAGAAGATTATATCTGATCGAGGATCGGTGTTTACTGGACGATTTTGGATGAGTTTCCAAGAGGCCTTGGGAACCCAACTTACTTTAGTACTGTGTATCACCCAGAGACTGACGGGTACAATGAACGAAATAACCAAACCTTGGAGGACATGTTGCGCATGTACGTGATGGACCAACAAAAGCGTTGGGAGGAATTCTTGCCACTAGTAGAGTTCGCTTACAACAACAGTTACCAGAGCACCATTAAGATGGCGCCTTTCGAGTTTCTTTATGGGTGACCGTGTCGGACTCCTTTGAGTTGGGATCGACTTGAGGATAGGGTCCTGGTGGGACCAGAAGCGATCCAAGAAATGGAAGAGCAAATGAAAACAATAAGGCAAAGGATTAAAGAAGCATAGGATCGACAAAAGAGTTATGTCAATGCGCACCAAGTCGACCGTAGTTAGGAGGTCGGAAATCGAGTCTTCTTGCGGGTTAAACCGCATAAGAGTTCGATTAAGTTTGGGAAGGGAGATAAAATCTCTCCTAGGTTCATGGGACCTTTCGCGATTGTGGAGAGAAAGGGGCTCGTGGCCTATCGACTAGCCTTGCCTGATTCTTTGAGGCGTATGCATGATGTTTTTCATGTATATGTTTTGAGACATTATATTAGTGATCCTACACATCTGATTGACATGAGTTATTTGTAGGTATCGAACGAGGGAGTGCTCACAGCTGAGCAGGTTCGCATCTTAGATCATCATGTTCGACAGTTACGACGTCGAATGGTAGATCAGGTCAAGGTCCAGTGGGACAATTATAGTCCGCACTCGGCGACCTAGGAGGACGCATATGATATGCGCCAGTAGTTTCCATTTTTGTTTGATAGATAGACATATGATACTGTGATACACTTATTTCATCATTTATACTAAGAAACTTCAGGACGAAGTTTAGACCAAGAGGGGGTGTATGTAACATCCCGCTCCGGCGCACTGAGAAAACTTATTCTTTGAGTGGCACCCTTGGAGCATGTAGTGCGTCCTAAAGGGCACGTCGTGTTGATGATGATAAAGGAACGAACCTATATGGCCCTAAGACAAATATTTCATTACGAAATTTTAAAACAACTTCCCTAATTAAAAAGTCGCCCAGTTCAGAATCTAAGTCCTAAGTCTAAAACTTTGTTAGGAGTAAAATTTTGTCTACCCTTAAGAAAATATCTTTAAAAAAAATAAAATAATAAAGTTTAAAATAAAAAAAAATAAAAACCACTTAAGTAATAATTTTGGTCTTCATAAATTTTTGTGTAAAATGAGGGGAGTAAGAAATTAAATAAAATATGTGGAAAAATGTAAAGAAGAAATTATTTGTTTTAACTTTTGATAGTTTAAAAAGATACTAAATTAATAATAAAAGTAAAAGAGGGAAATATAAAAATTAGGAAACTAGGGATTGAGGCAACATAAAAAGGGAAAGAGGGAAACTCATGGTAAAAAGCGGGAAACCAACTTAGGAAAGAATCGGCATTTAAGAAACTACTAATTTTGAATTGATTTAGCAATTTCTTTTTAGGGAAAGATTTTAAAACCTGTAAGGGAATCTATGGACACCTAGGAGTAAATTTAGGAGTAACTCTAGGTGGGTGAGGGAAATACGACAATTTAATAAATTAAAGAAAATAATTATGGAGGAATATGGGGGATGAACGACACTTGTACGAAGGAGAATTTTTAGAAGATTTTTGTTAAAACTTAAAGTAAATGAGATTTAGGGAGAGATTGGAAGTTCTAAAACTCTATAAAATAAAGGGAGGAGAAGGAAGTATGGGGATGGATTGTTAGCATAACGTTACACTTCCGGATTGGTGACTTGACTGATTTACTTGTGGGGAGTTGGGTTTCCCAGCTCGAATAGGAGTGGTAGCTCGGCCTTGCGAGGCGAGCTGGGAGCTAGACGTACCATCTGGATAGTGTGTGGCCCCTTTGCAACTCGGGGGGCTAAGGGGGAAGAAGAGTACCCCTAGCGTTGGCTGGAAGGTACCGGTGAGGTCTCGACGGTCGGCGAGCAGGAGCAGCACAGAGCGTGCAGACGTCATTCGAAGCGGGCGATCAGGCAACGGTACACTCTTTAATTTTGTAGAGTATATTTGCTTAAGACTTATGCTTGGTTGGCTTGTTGATTGAAAATGGATTGGATAAACTTATTAATGTTGGATTGGATAAACTTATTAATGTTCCATATGAAATTAGATTGAAATTTTTTCATGGCTGGAGGTTTTTGTGCGATTTTTTTTTTATAAAACTGAAATATGGCTTCAAGTAGATGTCTGCGATTTGAATGAATGAAAAAGAATTATCATTTCAACAAATGTCAATCTGTAATGGCTAGCTATTGATCCTTGGGTGGCGATTTAGATAGGTAATTCTGGCTGCAAGTTCACATACACATTACTGAGTCACTGATGATTTTTTTTCCCACGGAATGTTTTTATTATTTTTAATATAATGATAGAGATGTTGAATTCCCTCGAATAGATGCATGGGAGGTTGATTGAGTGGGTTGTTACACGCCCTCGTTTGTTGCCGCTGCTTTAAATGACCCCGAATTACACCTGTTGCCAGTGATATTTTTATCACTAGTGACTGTGATCGAACTTCCTGTCAAACGTTTTACCCATTTCTTTTTGGTTGCGGGTTAGTCACTCACTGCCGAAGACTTTCCTCTTTTATTCACAGGTTCTATCACAGAGTTCACAACACTTTTCCCCTTTTAATTCTCACGAATTTATTTTAGATTAGCGATTGGAGTAGCTTCGGTTTCCACCACGAATTTTAACATATGAACAACACTGACCCTTTATTGGTGTAGTTTTGGTATCTAGTGTTGATTATAGCACTGTCACGATTTGAAGCGATCCAGCCCTGTAAAGGTAGCGGATGATTAGACTTCATCACATGCCTAGCGAATTCTTATTTAAATTCTAAAACGCCTCTTAATCATTTGCGTAGAAATTCTGTTTCTATTCTCTGAAATGCCTCATAACCTGTGCACAACATTTCATCTCCTTTTTTGGAACGTCTCTTAGTTGTATGCACAACAAATTATCCCTAAATTTTCTAACGTCTCATAGTTAATTACATAGCGTTAACGCTTGTCTGGCACACCGCCTCACACACAGTCTTACACAACGATAATGTTGGTTGTTGTTGGGTAGCGACAACGGTGGATGTGTTGTACCTGGGTTTTAGCTCCGTGTAAGATCCCTCCTCGTGGCTTGTGCTAGGCGTTTACTTTTAGACTCAACTTTGGTTCCTTGGGTGCTTGGTTATGCCTTTAATGGGTGCGTTTTTGGGTTTTGCTTGTGTCACTGGAAGTCGATTTTGCTTCTCAGGCTTGTAATAAAATATTTTTAAAACTTCATCATTCACCTTTTGTTAAATTAAACCAGATTTGTTCAATTAACGAACCTCCTATTGTAATTCAGGCTACAACGTCAATTGGTTCGCTATTGTAATAATCTTTTTCGAATGGGTGACGGTCCAATTTGCCTTATACAGCCTTTTGAGTATTGGATCATACACCTCAATACCATTATATCTCAATAATATCGCTAAAGCCAATTGCATCTGCATGCGAGGAACCTCGTCACTCTATATCCATCCAACTCCATAGAGAACCAATTGCAATTGTGAATAATTTGGGTCTGCGCTTACGTCGTTTCTATTCATGCTACCATTTATGGGTCGCGTAGTTGTTTGGTAAATTCTCTAACTCTTCCTGATCGCACTGTACATTCTTGATCGCACTGTACATTCTTGATCACACTGTACATCTTGATTATTTCCTGAATTGTTGTACAGTCAGACGCACTGTCCATGGTTGTCAATCCAAGATTGTTTACCCAAAAAAAATTAAACCCCTATACAGAAATTAAATATCAAATATCCCTATATTAGAAAGATCCCTTATTTCTCATATATCAATATTTTATGCCGTACAAAGGAAGGCAAATGAACATAAATTATATGCAGAGAACATTCGATATGCAGAGCTCAATATACTCAAGCTACAAAGATAGTTGCAATGTCTAACATCATAAATTTAAATCATTTGTTATAATAACCAATAACAATATATAACATCCAAGACAAGTGATGAAGATGTTCGATATCCAATTTACAAAGTATCCTCAAAGTATCCAATTTAAATATTTAAATATTGTAACGCATGGGACATGAAATGTTTTCATCAAATAGATTTTATACCATTGTACAATCACAATGTATGTTATGGCAATTGCTATATTAACCTCATTCCACACTTGCAAAAGCATTCCATGTATACACCATTCCTCATAAATAATGATATTGAGTAGAAACGACTTAAAAAAGGCTATCAATATACAGTAAATAATACAGGTATCATGAAGTATGCTATGAAAAAGTGCAGTACAATTATGTAATGAATATTAAGATTGAAGCTAATATCTAGGGTAATGCTAACTTTCAAGGCTATTATTGTTCATGGTAAAACTAATGTAAAACTAATGTTTAAAGTTAATACTAATGATTATGGTAAGGTTAAAAATTCAATGTTATTTTGTTTTATGGTAATGTCAATGTAATTGTTACAATTAATATATAAGGTGCAAGGTGGTCGTCATTTTATTGAGTTATTGTAATATAAAATGTAATGTGGTTATTATTGTATGCCTGAGTTCCACTTAGCACTCGTTCCCTTTTTCGCCAGGAACTTAGGATAAAATCATGTCTTTCACACAACTTTTGGAATAATAATAAATTATTATTCTTAAGGACCTAAGCCCCTAAGCTTAGCCCCTCTTTCCAACCTTTCATTCCCCTCTCCCTTACCCGGCCCTGTGGAAGCTTAGTCCCCCATCACTCTTTCTTTGTGGTTGGTCTACACGCAGCGATGTTTATATTTTATTAATGATTTGCATAATTACATTTACAAAATCAGGCTCCTAGCCTTTAACACCTATGATCTTCGGCCTAATAAACACATAAACCCCCACTAAATTATATACACTTGGCTCACCAGCCTATAAACATGATTACAATTCATAATATAACTAGATAGTCAAAAGAACCCAAAGACAAAATGTTAAATTCACCTCTCGTGCTCAGTCCATTCATGTCCACTGGACAGGACTTAAACAATTTCGTAACCTTTCTCTTGTTTCCTATAGCCAGCTGCATTAACCAAGATTTTGCATGTTTCATTCTCGACAATTGGAAACTTTCCACCTCTCTAGGATCTATATAACTATGACTATCCCTGAATAAATTAAAATAGTAAAGGCATGGTTGTTGATCATACCTTCCACTTCAATCATGTGCGATTGATATTCTGCTTGCTTGTTGTCCAAGGCTGTGTAGATTCTTGGTATTCTACTGCCCGTGACCTCCAAAGCACCACACAACAATCCCTTGGAGTTCCAGATTACCGGACTTGTGAAGTAGGGTGGATCAACAGTCCACGATTACCCAACATCCAATGGCTGACACCCACTGTGGAACTTCAAGAATCTGAGCTCCAGGACTTCAGAGCTTCGGAGCTTTTCTGAATCTGAATCCACACATCCCAACGCCCCGAACTGTTAATTTCTGAACACTTCCATGTCACCTTTTCTGAAATTATTACGTCTTGTCACCTCGGCATTATGAAACTTTTAAAAGTTATTTCTTTTGTTCCCTTATGAATCATTCTTCCGGAGTGTCAAGTCTCCGGACTTCACAACTGGCGCCACGTGTCCACTGGGACCCACAGTTTCTGTACTGGAACTAAGATACCGAATAGTCACAATACTTAACGCCTTTCAAATTGCAGGAGAAATGCATCCCACAATTCATCTGACACTGACACGTAACCCCCTAGGAAAAGCGTGGTTTGGATTGCGGGACTGCCCTGAGAAATTAATTCCCATGAAATTTAGGTCCTCACAATTCCTCCTGGATGTCGATTTGGATGTATCGTGATCGATGCCAGTGTGGGCTCGCCTACCTTTAACTATGTTATTCAACCTCAGGGCCCACATAGTACAACTGTAAACATTCCAGATGGGGGCACGTGGAAAGTATAGGAAAGGTCCATGTCACCTCCAGGTGACATCATCATGACTCGCCACTTCGGTTCTTCGGGCTTCAGAGCTTCAAACTCACAACACTTGTCTCTTCACGAAGTACTTCCACCCAAAGTACATGATCTCTTGATGTGTACCCCTCTGACAACCAACGACCAGGATCTACATTGTCTATTTTGCTTTCTCCTCGATCACAGAACTTCTGAAGTGCTCTCGCTCTGGAGTTGTGGATCTTGCACCACCTGTCAAACTGGATCGGATGACTGTCGATCCTTTGCGCTCAGATCCAACAACTTGGGATCTGTTTCATCCTCAACACTCTCCTTTTCTTTCCTGGACATGGATCTAATGATCTAGACTACTTCCAACAACAGATATGATGATTGATGTCGCTCCTCCTCCTGAGCTTCGTTTCTCGAACCCATTTCTCCTTAGAGGGTTTCTTCAACACTTAGTCGAATTTTGGATCTGTGCACTCCTTGCAACAGATCTTCGTGTCCCTTCACGATAAAACTCAATCTATTTCTCCCAAGATTTTTGAGTCAAAGACTCTGTTGACGCACTCCTTGCACCCAGGGACACTCTGAACCTCGAATTTTGTCTCTTTCGACAACAATTAACTCTAAAATATTGGTCTCGTTAACCACTAACATGGCCCATCCAGGTTCAGTGTCAAAACCATGGCTCTGATACTAGATTGAAACAACCCTAGCCACCAACAGGTTGGGTAATGCCACTAGTCAGACACTTTACTTAGCTCTGATACCAAATTGTAGCATCCTCGGCCAACAGAGAAACTGGGTAATGCTACCACTGCAAAATATACACTTATATATATAACATGCATTTTAATCGAAATTAAACACATAACATAGAGTTATTGTTACCATTCAAACTCAAACAAGATTAATAGTAAATCCACATGCAACAGAACACATGATAACATTCAAGAATTAGTAGCACAAACATGCATAACGTATAAATTAAGCACATACTGATACCTATCTTTTCAACTAGAGTAACACCACCAACTATGTGCACACCTTCCACGAACCTCCTAGCCTTAGACCACACTGCTCATCACTCTCAGTAGTAGGTCACTCCCGAGCTAGGACTAAGCTCCACCAAGCAAGGGATTCCTAGGCTAGGCAAGGTCAATAGGGAAGTCACACAGTGAAAGAGGAAGGATATTCTCCCAGGAGCCACTTACGACCACTTCTCACAGACTCTCATTCCCCACATGTCTGTCCCACCCCAGGAGTATACACCTTCATTGTCACATAGTCCATCGGTTGCTTCACCTCCTTTTCCTTGGGCTTCAGCAACAGGGTGGACCAAAATTCTCAAAGCTCTGTAGCATCTACATGACCCCTTCCAAGAGTTCTCACTTCCTCAGCACACTCTCTCACCTGGAAAGAGTTGCTCACAGGCCTGACAACCTGCCTCTTCAACCACGGGTTACACCCACTACTCACAGACTCTCATTCCCCACATGCCTGTCCCACCCCAGGAGTATGCACCTTCACTGTGCCACAGTCCATTGGTTGCTCAACCTCTCTTGAATTCGGCTTCAGCAACCGGTCGGACTGGAATTCTCAGAGCTCTGTAGAAGCTACGAGACTTCATCCAGGAGAACTCTCCTCCTCAGCACACTCTCTCCCCTCGAGAGACTTGCTCACAGGCCTAAAAACCTGCCTCTTCAGCGATGAGCCTGACAACCCGCTTCTTAAACCAGTCTTCGACTCAGATCCAACAAGGTGAGGACAACAACAACTGGTCAACGCCACTCAGGAAAAATAGAAGGAAACAACCCAAAAATGGTTCAGGTATAGACTCAGATCTTCAAGAGAGAATAGGCTGGGTTCACGAAAATACACAGGTCAGCTTCTCGGTTCTATCTTTCAGAATGCGTGGTTATGCAGAGGTCCAACGTAGAGGAAAAATGGGTTCAGACGGAGGATGGGAGAATGGAAGAATTCCCCCAACATGATTTGACTCATTAGTTTTAACTGCATGCAATCAGGTTGACACTTGTATTCCTGGAGCTGCCTGAGTTCCACTTAGCACTCGTTCCCCTTTTCCCCAGGAACTTAGGATAAAAACATGTCTTTCACATAGCTTTTGGAATAATAATAAATTATTATTCTCGAGGACTTAAGCCCCTAAGATTATCCCATCTTTCCAACCTTTCAGCCCTCTCTCCCTTACCCATCCCTATGGAATCTTAGTCCCCCATCACTCTTTCTTTGTGGTTGGTCTACACGCAACGATGTTTATATTTTATTAATGATCTACATAATTACATATACAAAATCAAGCTCCTAGCCTTTAACACCTAGGCTCTCCGGCCTAATAAACACATAAGCCTACCAACTTATATACACTTGGCTCACCAACCTATAAACATGATTAGAATTCATAATATAACTGGGGCACGTCCTTCGGGTATTACACCGCTACACTTCCTGAGCTCCGTAACATGGCCAAGGTAACCTCTTAGCACTGAGGAACGTTCCAAGGTTCGAAATTGGTTCCTCCATACACAATTTCCACTTGAAACCTTGGGTCCAATGACCACTTATCCAGCCCATCCACGCTCAACGTTGAAACCATGGCTATGAACTTGAATTTTGTCTTCTTCGACAAAAATTCTTTTCCGAAACTTTTGCTTCAGCTTCCACTAACATGGCCCATCCAAGATTTTGACCAGTTTTTGTTATAAACAAAACCCTTACTCCTTGGATGTCAATAAAGAGGGAGGAGTATAAAAAACATAAAAATTCATTTTATTTTTGGTTACATTTTTTGCATGTACATGGACTTAATTATTTGTATTTTCAAATAACTAGGTAAGCACCAAGTTAGAGATATGGATGTATATATTGAGCCCCTTATTGATGAACTTTTAAATTTATGGATCGGCATCAATATGTATGACATCTCCAAGTCAATTGGTCAAAAAAAAATTTAATTCCATGGAATACTTACATGGACAATTCATGATGCACCGAGGTTTACACAGTTTTCTGGTACGTAAACTTGCAATGTAACTCTATATATCCTATATATCCTTTATTAATCATTTATTTATTTATTTAAAACAAGTTATATATGATCTTGGCATGTACATGAGATAAGTAAAAACTTTTAATTGAAATGTTACTTGTAGAACTTGTTGACATTGGATTTACTTGAATTGTATATATTTTTGTTGACACATGATTTCTTTATACTTTATATGGTTTCCATCTAAATAATTCCATATAGAAGATATCAAGTTTGTGAAAAGAGAGATTCCTTGTTTAATGTGTGAAATGAAAAAGTATCTACCTCCATGTTTTTTCAATGCATATGAGCATTACCTCATACACCTAGTTGAGGAGATTGAAATATGTGGACCCGCACACACAAGGTCAAAGTGGTTGGTGGGGAGGCATTGAAGGAATTGAAGGATTTTGTTAGACAAAGATGATGTTAGAAGGTGTTACACATAAAAATTACTCATTTCAATGATGACCTATTGTCGTCATTACAAGTGTCGTATTTTTTCCACAAGTGTCGCAAGTGTTGCAGACATCATATAGTCATCTTGCCTATGTCATGTCTCAAATGACATCACAGAGAACACTTGAAGACACCCTGAGAGACTGGTTAAAGAAGGAGAAATCAATTGACAAAGAGTACAACGCCTTTGCCTTGAGAAAACCACTTAAAACTGAATTTTGAAGGGAATCGCTCCCCCACCCACTGACAGGGAGTGCTAGCGCTCCCTGACCTTCTTTGGAGGAGCGTTGTAGCACTCTGTGCACCCTTCTGGGGGAGCGCTAGGTTTTTTTTGAGAAAATCTTGGGCAGCACTCCCCTACCCACTAGTAGGGAGTGCTAGCGCTCCTTTCCCTTATTTGGGGGAGCCTTGTAGCGCTCTGTGCACCATTCTAGGGGAGTGTTATGTTGTTGAGAAAATCAGGGGAAGATCCCCCTTATCTCTAAAATCAGTTGGATTCAATTCCGAGGTCAAGGATGGATCTTAGGGAAGATCCAAAACTGATGGAGAAGGATCCTTAACCTATCCCAAGAATCTCTAAGGTGGTTATGCATCTCCAAGACTATATAAGGAGGCCTCCTCATGGTGAAAGGATGGAGTTTTAGAGATACCAAACTTATGATCTCAAGAGAAGTGGTATTGAGGAGACATTGAAGGAATCAAACTTATGATATCATAAGGGAGATAATCAGTGAAGCATAGTCATTTTGTTTATGGATCATTTGAGCAAGGGGTTGGACAAGGAGAGGTTGGTGAGGCTACTACATTTTCATCAATGGTCTATAAGTCTCTCTATTGAGTTCTCATTAATACATGTGCTTGGCATGTTTCCTTCAATATTATGTATGCCTACATGAACTTGTCTTTAATGGATAGATCTAGTTTCAAACTAATCGTAGTAGAATAGGAAGCATGCTTTGTCTTTGATTGGATTGTAGGACCTCTTGAAGAGCTTGCGGATCAGAGCTCAACTTGGAACTGGGCGAGGACAAACATCGTAAAAAGGTACATGTTCTTCCTCTTCTCTATAGATTAGTTTAGCTAGGTTTAAAGGGACGTCAGTGACCAAAGTTAGCATCTTTCTATCTTGGTTATAGGGGTATAGATCCAAGAGGATGTTCACCTGTCTGCAGGGGGATTTTCCTGTAACAAAATTTGGCGACTCCACAGAGGAGTGAAGCTTTCAGTTCTGATTTTGAGTTCTGAGAGCCTAGCGCTCCCATGCCTCTACCACCAGAGTGTTGACACTCCCTTGTAGGATCCCACAGAGCGTTGCAACACTCTGGTACCCTTGACACTAGAGCGATGGTCTTTTTCTGTTAAAAACCTTTTTGGGAGTTGATCTCCGAGTCTAGTTTTTTCTCTTTCATCTGCTCGGGGTTATTATCATCTCAGCGTGTCTTTGTCTTGGCCTCCGACATTTTGATTTATAAGAATTGATGATGTATTGTTTGGATTTTTGACATTTTTATTCCTTACTTTGAGTCACTCTTCTTCCCTGAGATTTGGAGTCGATCCATTGCTTTTTCACTTATCTGATTGAATGAAAGTTGTTGTAAGGAAATTCAGAGATCTATGCACTGTTCCATTTGATATTTGAGGTTATTTTTCCCAAGAAATTACTCTTGTATTTACTTCGAATTTCCCACATTTCAGATCACTTTCACTGTTTGATCATCATCCATTAGCCTTCTCCTACCTTCACTAGCAATTTCACCAATTTTTATGCATTCTAAAGAAGTATATGCAACTTTGTGTCATTCTAACCATGTTGAGAAATTGGATTACCATGTGAATGCTAATCTTTTGTATCATCTTGGAAAGATATGTATTCCACGGGGTGAAATAATCAACATAATAAGGGAAGCTCATTCTTCTCTTATTGCTGGTCAATTTGGTGTAGGCAAGATGGTGGCTAATTTGCAAAGGTACTGCTATTGGCCTAAAATGAATAAAAGTGTTTCAAGATATGTAAGAGGATGTTCGTTATGTGCTACAAGCAAACCTAGCAATAGAAAGTTGGGTTTGTATACTCCACTTCCAGTTCCTTCTCATCCTTGGGAAAGTATTTCCATGGACTTTGTAGGAGGTCTACCTATGTCTAAAAAAAAGCATGATTATATTTATGTTGTGGTTGATCGATTTAGCAAAATGTGTATTTTGATGCCTTGTAAGAAGCAGGTTACAACTGAGCAAATGACACAAATGTTCTTTCAGCATGTTTGGGTACATTTTGGATTGCCTAAATCCATTATTTCTGATCGA
>ML777375.1:777566-789117 GCA_009831015.1 Picea engelmannii | reverse complement strand
CGTGTTGATCACAGTTTCCAAGTTGGAGATGAAGTTTGGCTTTACATTAGTAAGGAGAGGCTTAAAGGAGAAGGTAAAAAACTGAAACCAATTAGATATGGTCCTTTCAAGATTCTTGAGAAGATTGGTAACAATGCCTTCCGATTGGATTTGCCTCCTTATATGCAAATGTATGCAGTTGTTAATGTTGAGAATTTGAAATTGTATGAGCCTCCTTTGATTGATGATCAAGGAGAACATGTTCAAATTCCTTCTATAGATGATTTCTCCCCAGAATATCTTACAGAACTGCATGAAGACACAATCCTTGACAGGAGAATGAGAACTTCAAAACGGACAAATGTGGAATATCTTCGAATCGATCTTAAAGGCACAAATCCAAGCAAATCCAAGTGGAATATCTTCGAATTGGTCTTAAAGCCACAAACCCAACGCAAGTCAAATGGGTTAAAACGTACATTGGATGAGGGAGATATCGCGTTCTGTTCAAATTATCAAACAGGCAAAAAAAAAAATTGCTGACTGTACAATCCGTATAGTTGCTGACGTGGCAAGGCCGTACGCTGACATGGTAGGTCATACGCTGATGTGACAAGTGTTGAGTTGGCGTACAGTTGGCAGTTGGGCGGCCGAATCATTTCTCGACATGTGGCATATCTTTGACAAGTGGGATGGTGCCACGTGGCCCAGACATGGGCTTCCACGTGGCACCGTATTTAGTTTGGCTGGTTGTTAAAATTATATGGAGTCCGTGGGGATCAAACCCCAAACCTCCCGCCTAGATGGAGCGCCTTCGCATGGTGTGGGTTACCAATAGCCCACACTATGTGTCTTATTATATAAATGGTTTCATTTATATTTGAATTTGGATTGTATTATGTTTTGGGCGCAGTCTGGGCTGGGGCTAAGCCCCTGCCCCCATTCACATGCGGATCCATATCACCATGTCGCGCGCGCATTCAAAACCCTGTGCGCTTGGAAACTTGGTGCTTAACCATAAGTTTTAAAACTTATCCCTTTTATGTGCGGAGGTGCGGTCACATGGCCATGCGCCCAACGACTTGCGGTTAAGGGGCTAGGTTCCCTAACCGTTCTACAGTTGCACGCTTGTTGCGGTTATGTGCCGGTGCTAGGTTTAAACATGGAAAAATGTGCAGAGGCTAGGTTGGACACACAGAGGTGCAATTTGGCGATCCAGAGATAGCAAGTTTGAAGGGGAACTTCCAGGAAGCCTATCTTCTTCAATTTTTGGCCAAATCGGGTGCTGAAAAAGCTCAGCTAGGGGTTTTTGGATGTTCTGAAGCCATTGGAGCCATCTATTTTGGCATTTTGAGCATTGTAAAGCACATATTTTAGCACTTTTAGAAAATAATATAAAAGATCCATTGGAAGCTGGACCAGGAGATGTAGCCCAAGAGAGGGGTGAACTCCTTTATCATTTGTTGTGTTATGTGTTTACTGTTCACTGTTATTTGCTGCTTATTATCGGCATCTTGAATGTGTATTTCTCTCTATAAAAATTGTCCTTGCAAATTGATCCTTTTGCATAAGCACATTTAAATTAAACTTTGAAAATATTTCAAGAATACAAGCCTTTATCATTTTCAGATCACATGAAATGTTTTAATCAAATAGATTTTATACCATTGTACGATCACAATGTATGTTATGACAATTGCTATATTAACCTCATTACACACTTGCAAAAGCATTCCATGTATACACCATTCCTCATAAATAATGATATTGAGTAGAAACGACTGAAAAAAGGCTATCAATATACAGTAAATAATACAGGTATCATGAAGTATGCTTATGAAAAAGTGTAGTACAATTATGTAATGAATGTTAAGGTTGAAGCTAATATCTAGGGTAATGCTAACTTTCAAGGATATTATTGTTCATGGTAAAACTGATGTAATATAATGTTTAAAGTTAATACTAATGATTATGGTAAGGTTAAAAATTCAATGTTATTTTGTTTTATGGTAATGTCAATGTAATTGTTACAATTAATATATAAGGTGCAAGGTGGTCGTCATTTTATTGAGTTATTGTAATATAAAATGTAATGTGGTTATTATTGTATGGTAATGATGTTGAAATTGCATTACCATTGATAACAGATACAATGTAATGTCTTGAAATAAGTTCAATAAGCTATATGATTCAGTAAATGGGGATTTGTGATTAATTGAATTTACATTATTTTTAAGGTTGGGTTTGGTAACTCATCGATTAATGAAAAGGAATGGATTGATTGATCTGTATTTAATGCCAATTGGGGCGTAGGAAATGCCGAGTCTTAAATAGTGGTTGGTTTTTGTCGAAGCCCTTTCTGACTTGCGTTTTTCGTAGAGGACGTGGATGTTCTTTTAATTATTGTTGCACTTGGTTATGTAAACTTTGATGAGCTTGGTTGCTTACGGTAAGTGTTCTAGCGACCTATGTAATTTATTGTTGAGTTTCTAGGATGTTAGTCCTTATCTTAGTAGTCTTGGTTTGTTGAGTCGGGCGGGATGTAGACACCTCCATGTTCCTTAGGACAGTCGCCAGCCCTGAGACCTTAAATGGTTAAAATCGATGGGAACCTGGGCTTGAGAATTACTTATGTGTCTTGGAGGTCCTAACCATTGCAGGGTAGGACAGGTGGGTAGTCAATATTTTTGTTTTGTTGGTTGATTGTTGTTCTTTATTGGAAGATGTTGATGTGCATCTTAGATCTTTATGTTGATGTCGTAGTTGCATGCGTCATGATTCGTCATCATGTGGCGACGCAAAGTATAATGTCTTGTTACCCTTGTACACACGCACACACAAAAAAAAAAATTGCACTTGTTATAAGAGGTTTGTCAGTGTAACGAGGAGGTTTGTAACATATGGTATCAGAGCCAGTTCAACCCGCGACTTGGGATCGCTACGTCTTTCGTTGACATGATTTGATTATATTGTTCCTAATCGAGTTGATTGTGTGCGTGTAGGTAATCATGGTTAGAGGACGTCGCAGAGGCAGACGACGGGGTGCTAGGGGAGGAGGCGCGACGCCTCCAGTAGAATCCACACCTGAGGGGTCTAACCCCCAAGGAGATGAGCAGATTCTCGAATAGGAGCAGATAGAAGTTGGCGATGTAGTCAGGATGATGAGATATTTTCAGTGCATGTCCGAGGCATTGATCAGCCGTTTGGAAAGAGATGAGGCTATGGCACTGGCATCCGCTGAGGTTCCGCTGCACACACCGAATGTTACTGGTAGCATTCACCGTGAACTCGAGAAGGTCAAATTTCCTGAGTTCTTGGGTGCCTCGGATGACGCACCTGCCGAGGCATGGTTGGAGAACATGGCAATGTGCTTCACACTTTGTGATTATACCTCCAACATGAAGGTCCGCATGGCGGTATTTCAACTCAAGGGGAGCACTCTTCTATGGTGTAAGGCGCTCCTACCATAGCTGAACATGGCCATTGAAGATGTGTCATGGAAAATGTTCGAGGAACGGTTCCGAGAGAGGTACCTTTCAGAGGAATTCATTGAGCGTCAGCTCAATGAGTTGAGCGCCTTACGAAAGGGAGGTCGTACGGTGCTCGAGTACGAGGCTTGTTTTATGGAGTTGCTCTGGTATGCTCCGCACCTTAACACAGAGAAAATTAAGGTCAATCGGTTCGTGTTCGGCCTTAATGGAAGCCTGCGTGAAAAGGTTAGGATTTTGATGCCTCAAACCTTACACGATGTTGTCCAGAAGGCCCTCATAGCAGAGGAGGAGCTTATCAATGGGGTTCAGACCAGGACTCCAGCGAGACCAGCAGGGCAGGTCCCATATGGAACACAACAGTACCAGACACCAACAAGACATATGTCGAGATATCGGGGCTTCCAGAGGGGATCCACTTCCACTACACCCTGCGACCGTCACCTCAGCAGCGGGCACCTTATCGGGGACCACTGCATCAGCAGCAGCGTCGCCCGCAATAACAGTCGTTTAGGCCTGTTCAGCAGAACAAACCAGGGTTTCAGGCTGGTGGGTCATCATCTTCTACTTCATGTACCAGGACTACTGGGTCGAAGAAGGGGTGTTGGATGTGTGGGGAACCACACTACCAGCGTGACTGTCCTGTGGAGAGGACCAGAACGTCCGGATCAGCCGGACCCACTACAGTAGGAGATATGGGCAAGGCCCATCAAATTCATGCAGTGGTGAATAACTGCCAGGTAGAGCACGAGTCGACTGTGCTTGAAACGACAGGTATCGTTGCTGATTAGACCCTTAGTGTTTTGATAGATCCTGGTGCTACCAAGAGTTTCATTTCTGGTGCAGCGCTAAAAAGGATTAAGGTAAAGGCAATTGAACAGGATGAGTTTAGCTTCGTAGAGATGGCTTCGAGAGCCAAACAAAAGGTTGGAGGAAAGGTTACGGGATGTGCCCTTAACCTGGGAGATTTTGTCACGAGGACCAACCTATACGTCACGATCTTAGGATCTTATGATGTCCTGATTGGTATGGATTGGTTGGAATCACATGAGGCGATACTCAACTGTAAGACGAAACAATTGAGCTTGGTCGATGACGAAGGATAGAGATGTGTGATTGTAGGATGAAACCAGGGAGTTTCCCTGAGGTTCATCTCTTCCTTATAGTTACGTAAGAGTATGCGCAAGGGGTGAAAGCTTTATGCGATCCTTGCGCTAAATGAGAAGGGAGTAGCGGAAGGTCTAGAACACCTTCCCGTGGTGAGAGAGTTTGCGGATGTGTTTCTGGAGGAGTTACCTGGGATGTCGCCGGAGAGGGAATTGGAGTTTACCATAGACCTAAAATCGGGGACTGAACCGATAGCAAGAATGTCTTATCAAATGTCGACCCCAAAGTTACAAGAGTTGAAAATACAACTGAAGGAGTTGTTGGACTTGGGACTGATACATCCTAGTGTGTCACCATGGGGTGCACCGGTTATTTTCATATGAAAGAAGGATAGTTCATGGAGGCTTTGCATCGACTACCGTCAACTAAACAAGGCCAGGATCAAGAATCAGTATCCCTTGCTGAGAATTGATGATCTGTTTGATCAAATGAAGGGTGCGACGGTGTTCTCCAAGATCGATTTACGATCAGGGTATCACTAGTTAGGGATCAAGGAGGATGACGTCCCTAAGACCGCCTTTAAGACGAGATTTGGACATTATGAGTTTATTGTTTTATCGTTTGGACTGACAAACGCCCCCGTGTTATTTATGAGTTTGATGAATGGGGTGTTCCGCGAGTACTTGGACAAGTTTGTCCAAGCGTTCATTGACGATATTTTGATTTACTCTAGTACGACGGAGGAGTATGATGAACACTTGCGCTTGGTACTACAGTGTCTGCGAGAGCACAAATTGTATGGCAAATTGTCCAAATGCTCTTTTTATCAATCGAAGATTCATTACTTAGGGCATGTCATCTCCAGCGAAGGCATCGTCATGGATCCAACCAAGGTTGAGGCTATTATGGAATGGCATGCGCCGACGAATGTCACGGAAGTGCGTAACTTTATGGGTTTAGCAGGATACTATCGACGTCTTGTCAAGGGATTTTCGAAGATAGCAAATCCGATCACAGAATTGCAGAAGAAAAACAAGAAGTTTGTTTGGACCGAGAAATGCGCAGAAGCATTTCAGAGGCTTAAAGAGTTGTTGACGACAGCGCCAATACTAAAGGTCCCTGACATGGACACGGACTTCTTGGTATGCACAGATGCATCCAAGGAAGGCTTAGGCGGAGTCTTCATGCAGGACAGACGAGTGATTGCTTACATTTCGAGGAAATTGAGAAGGCACATGGAGAAATATGCGACGCACAATTTGGAGTTATTAGCCATCGTATATGCCTTGAAGGTTTGGAGACACTACCTTGTTGGATGAAAATTTGAACTAAAGACTGATCATTGTGGACTACAACACATTTTTACGCAAAGTGACCTGAACGCGCGACAACAACATTGGTCGGAATTGCTTAACGAGTACGACTTTGAGATTACTTACATAAAGGGAACAGTGAACCGAGTGGAGGATGCTTTGAGTGTTGCCTCTTCATATGAATCTATGAGAAAAGATTCTCACTTTACAGCATGATGATGACTGGTACAAAGAGGTCAAGGATTTTATCGGACAAAACACAATGATGGTACCATGATATGAGGGATTTTCATTTGATAGCGATGGATTATTGAGGATTAAAAGTCGTATTTACGTACTCCCAAATGACGAGTTGAGGATGTTGATCCTGAGCGAGGCTCATAGAGTAGTTTACATGGCTCACCCGGGAGTCACGAAGATGAGGGAAGACCTTAGGCCCTTATTCTTTTGGAAGGGAATGAAGGCAAACATAGTTAGCTATGTGGCCAGATGCCTCGAATGTCAGCAGGTAAAGGCTGAACATAGACACCCAGTGGGATTAACACAACTGCACGCTATTCTGGAATCAAAATGGGAGGTTATTTCGATGGATTTCATTGTTGGATTTGCACTGATGGCGAGGAGACATGACTCGATTTTCGTAGTAGTAGACACTGTGACGAAGAGTGCTCACTTTATTCATGTGCGTACGACGTATCAGGCACATGACATAGCTAGATTTTTCATCAGTGAGATTGTGAGGCTGCATGATGTGCCTAAGAAGATTATATCCAATCAAGGATCGATGTTTATTGGACGATTTTGGACGAGTTTCCAAGAGGCCTTGGGAACCCAACTTAACTTTAGTACTGCGAGTCACCCAGAGACTGATGGGCAGACCAAATGAATGCACCAAACCTTGGAGGACATGTTGCACATGTACATGATGGACCAACAAAAGTGTTGGGAGGAATTCTTGCCACTAGTAGAGTTCACTTACAACAACAGTTATCAGAGCACCATTAAGATGGCACCTTTCAAGTTTTTTTCGGGCGATCGTGTCGGACGCCTTTGAGTTGGGATCGACTTGAGGATAGGGTCTTGTTGGGACCAGAAACGATCTAAGAAATGGAAGAGAAAATGCAAACAATAAGACAAAGGATTAAAGAAGCATAGGATCGACAAAAGAGTTATGTCGATGCGCACCAAGTCGACCGTAGTTACGAGGTCGGCGATCGAGTCTTCTTGCAGGTTAAACCGCATAAGAGTTCAATTAAGTTTGGGAAGGGAGCTAAACTCTCTCCTAGGTTCATGGGACCTTTCGAGATTGTGGAGAGAAAGGGGCCCATGGCCTATTGACTAGCCTTGCCTGATTCTTTGAGGCGTATGCACGATGTTTTTCATGTATCTGTTTTGAGACATTATATTAGTGATCCTACACATGTGATTGACATGAGTTCCTTGCAGGTATCGGACGAGGGAGTGCTCACAGCTGAGCCGGTCCGCATCTTAGATCATTGCATTCGACAATTACGACGTCGAACAGTAGATCAGGTCAAGGTCCAGTGGGACAATTATAGTCCGCACTCAACGACCTAGGAGGACGCATATGATATGCGCCAACAGTTTCCATTTTTTTTTGATAGATAGACATATGATAATGTGATACACTTATTTCGGCATTTATACTGAGAAACTTCGGGACGAAGTTTAGGCCAAGAGGGGGTGTATGTAACATCCTGCTTTGGCGCACTGAGAAAACTTATTCTTTGAGAACACTTTCTCACAAGTGATCCGGACTATTATGATATTAAAACATTGTCCTTGATTATGATGCGTTATGGTAGATGACATGATGTTTTACTACACTGACATAGACAGGTGCTATTGACTCGGTTTTACTGAGTGTGCAGGGTTTTGGACCTTGAGGATGCAGAGGAATCGACGGAACCCCTTGGATTTCGGATCGAGTAAGGGAGTGTGCTATTGGGGTTTGATTGTTTTGTTGTGATTTTAGTACATTTGATTAGATAATATGATGTGGACATGTTCTGACATGATTGTTGATGATGCAGGCTGACGATAGCTTGCCGACCAGACTCACATATGGAGTAAAGGGGCCACACACGACTACTAGAGAGGTTGAGGGAGAGGTGTGGACAGAATCCCTACCACAGCCTACTATCACTCCCGTCGTGGCTCGAACTGTAGGTTAATGATTACCTAGTTCGATAGGACCCACGATACCGTGAGGGCAGACTGCAACAGTCGCTCACGATGATTCTAAGGGGTGCACAATAAGGCGGGGGCCTTATTCCTTAGAATCCCTTAGTCTCCCACAAGTTCACCTGGCAGAGTGTTGACTCCAGGGGTTATTGATGTCTACCAATCAGTTAAGAGGCAAGTGGCACCCTTGGAGCATGTAGTGCATCCTAAAGGGCACATCGCGCAAAGAAACAATAGAGGCGAGTGGCACCCTTGGAGCATGTAGTGCGTCCTAAAGGGCACGTCGCGTTGATGATGATAAAGGAATGAACCTAGATGGCCCTAAGACAAATATTTCATTACTAAATTTTAAAACAACTTCCCTAATTAAAAAGTCATCCAGTTCAAAATCTAAGTCCTAAGTCTAAAACTTTGTTAGGGGTAAAATTTTGTCTACCCTTAAGAAAATATCTTTAAAAAAAATAAAATAATAAAGTTTAAAATAAAAATAAATAAAAACCACTTAAGTAATAATTTTGGTCTTCACAAATTTTGGGGAAAAATGAGGGGAGCAAGAAATTAAATAAAATCTGTGGAAAAATGTAGAGAAGAAATTATTTGTTTTAACTTTTGATAGTTTAAAAAGATACTAAATTAATAATAAAAGTAAAAGAGGGAAATATAAAAATTAGGAAACTAGGGATTGAGGCAACATAAAAAGGGAAAGAGGGAAACTCATGGTAAAAAGCAGGAAACCAACTTAGGAAAGAATCGACATTTAAGAAACTTCTAATTTTGAACTGATTTAGTAATTTCTTTTTAGGGAAAGCTTTTAAAACCTGTAAGGGAATCTATGGACACCTAGGAGTAAATTTAGGAGTAACTCTAGGTGGGTGAGGAAAATAAGACAATTTAATAAATTAAAGAAAATAATTATGGAGGAATATGGGGGATGAATGACACTTGTACGAAGGAGAATTTTTAGAAGATTTTTATTAAAACTTAAAGTAAATGAGATTTAG
Source organism: Picea engelmannii (assembly GCA_009831015.1). Classification (NCBI taxonomy): domain Eukaryota; kingdom Viridiplantae; phylum Streptophyta; class Pinopsida; order Pinales; family Pinaceae; genus Picea; species Picea engelmannii. Next base: position 780,024 of record ML777375.1, on the reverse strand, counting down.
GGAGAGATTGGAAGTTCTAAAACTCTATAAAAGAAAGGGAGGAGAAGGAAGTATGGGGATGGACTGTTAGCATAAATTTACGCTGCTGGATTAGTGACTTGACTGATTTACTTGTGGGGAGTTGGGATTTCTCAGCTCAGATAGGAGTGGTAGCTCGGCCTTGCGAGGCGAGCTGGGAGCTAGACGTACCATCTGGATAGTGTGTGGCCCCTTTGCAGCTCAGGGGGATAAGGGGGAAGCAGAGTACACCTAGCGTTGGCTGGGAGGTACCGGTGAGGTCTCGATGGTCAGCGAGCGGGAGCAACACGGAGCGCACAGATGTCATTCGAAGCGGGCAATCAGGCAACGGTACACTCTTTAATTTTGTAGAGTAGATTTGCTTAAGACTTACGTTTGGTTGGATTGTTGATTGAAAATGGATTGGATAAACTTATTAATGTTGGATTGGATAAACTTATTAATGTTCCGTATGAAATAAGATTGAAATTGTTTCATGGCTGGAGGTTTTTGTGCGATTTTTTTTTTATAAAACCCAAATATGGTTGGAAGTAGATGTCTGCGATTTGAATGAATGAAAAATAATTATCATTTCAGCAAATGTCAATCTGTAATGGCTAGCTATTGATCCTTGGTTGGTGATTTAGATAGGTAATTCTGGCTGCAAGTTCACATACACATTACTGAGTCACTGATGATTTTTTTTCCCACGATTTTTTTTTATTACTTTTAATATAATGATAGAGATGTCGAATGACCTCGAATAGATGCATGGGAGGTTGATTGAGTGGGTTGTTACACGCCCTCGTTTACTGCCGTTGCTTTAAATGACCCCGAATTACACCTGTTGCCAGTGATATTTTTATCACTAGTGACTGTGTCGAACTTCCCGTCAAACGTTTTACCCATTTCTTTTTGGTTGAGGGTTAGTCACTTATTGCCGAAGACTTTCCTCTTTTCTTCACAGGTTCTATCATGGAGTTCACAACGCTTTTCCCCTTTTAATTCTCACGAATTTATTTTAGATCAGCGATTGGAGTAGCTTCGACTTCCACCACAAATTTTAGCTTATGAACAACACTGACCCTTTATTGGTGTAGTGTTGGTATCTGGTGTTAATTATAGAACTGTCACGATTTGCAATTTTTATCCAGCGATCCAGCCCTATAAAGGTAGCGGATGATTAGTCTTCATCACATGCTTAGCGAATTCTTATTTAAATTCTGAAACGCCTCTTAATCATTTGCGTAGCAATTCTAATTCTATTCTCTAAAATGCCTCATAACCTGTGCACAACATTTCATATCCTTTTTTGGAACGTCTCTTAGTTGTATGCACAACAAATTATCCCTAAATTTTGGAACGTCTCATAGTTAATTACACATCGTTAACGTTGGTCTGGCACACCGCCTCACACACGGTCTTACACAGCGATAATGTTGGTTGTTGTTGGGTAGCGACAATGCTGGACGCGTTGTACCTGGGTTTTAGCTCCATGTAAGATCCCTCCTCGTGGCTTGTGCTAGGCGTTTACTTTTAGACTCAACTTTGGTTCCTCGGGTGCTTGGTTATGCCTTTAATGGGCGCGTTTTTGGGTTTTGCTTGTGTCACTAGAAGTCGATTTTTCTTCTCAGGCCTGTAATAAAATATTTTTAAAACTTCAGCATTCACCTTTTGTTAAATTAAACCAGATTTGTTTAATTAACGAACCTCCTATTGTAATTCAGTCTACAACGTCAATTGGTTCGCTATTGTAATAATCTTTTTTGAATGGGCGACAGTCCAATTTGGCTTATACAACCTTTTGAGTATTGGATCATACACCTCGATACCATTATGTCTCAATAATATTGCTAAGTCTAATTGCATCTACATGCGAGGAACCTCGTCACTCTGTATCCATCCAACTCCATAGAGCACCAATTGCAATTGTGAATAATTTGGGTCTGCGCTTACGTTGTTTCTATTCATGCTACCATTTATGGGTCGCGTAGTTGTTTGGTAAATTCTCTAACTCTTCCTGATCCAGGGGGTCATTCGTCATGAAAATACACTGATCCAAATAAAGGAGAAAAATGGTACAATGCCAGTGAAATGGCAATGCATACATGGTTTTATTAACGCTATTGGTTATGGTATATAAAATCAAAGCTTAGCTGTATAAGTTTTCAACACATCCAATATATGACTAAACGGTTCATTGCAACGTCGACAGCATTTGCAACATAGAGTGCGCATTCAGTGACAGAGTAATCGCATGGAGTTATAACATTCCATAACCGTTTAGAGTTGGGTGCGTAGTTTGTTCACACGGTTAATTGTAACATCGGGTGGTTGCAACATTTGGTGGATGGTTTATCTGGCAGTTATACCATTCGGTGTAACATTTGATTTGGCGGATCACAGATTTGGCCGAGTTCTAATATGGTTTGATGAAATGGCGAGTATAACATTTGGTACA
>ML777375.1:729937-743613 GCA_009831015.1 Picea engelmannii | reverse complement strand
CATCGCCATTTGAAGCATGTTTTGGCTATTTGCCCAAATCTCCTTTAGATTTTATCTTTGGGAAGGATATTTCTATTGATGGTCAATATGACATTGATAGGGTAGAAAAGTTCATTGAACAAATTCAGTCGATACATCAAGTGGTACAAGAACAGTTGGAAAAGAGTCAAGCCAAGTACAAGACAAGACATGACAAGCATCGTGTTGATCACAGTTTTCAAGTTGGAGATGAAGTTTGGCTTTACATTAGTAAGGAGAGGCTTAAAGGAGAAGGTAAAAAACTGAAACCAATTAGATATGGTCCTTTCAAGATTCTTGAGAAGATTGGTAACAATGCCTTCCAATTGGATTTGCCTCCTTATATGCAAATGTATGCAATTGTTAATGTTGAGAATTTGAAATTGTATGAGCCTCCTTTGATTGATGATCAAGGAGAACATGTTCAGATTCCTTCTATAGATGATTTATCCCCAGAATATCTTACATAACTGCATGAAGACACAACCCTTAACAAGAGAATGAGAACCTCAAAATGGGGAAATGTGGAATATCTTCGAATTGGTCTTAAAGGCACAAATCCAAGCAAAGCCAAGTGGATTAAGGTTGGGAAGGTGAGGGAACGATACCCTCATCTTCAAATAGACTGAAAGTAGAATTTTGGAGGTCCAAAAGATTTCCAATGGGGAGGTGTGATCCAGGGGATCAAATTTTGCTCAAAAATCAAAGTTCTCAGAATTGCTTCAAATCAAATAGGTGCGTAGGCATCATCGTCACGAACCCAATGCAACTCGAACGGGTTCAAACGGACATCGGATGAGGGAGATATCACATTCTATTCAAATTGTCAAACAGGTAAAAAAAAAAAAAAATGTTGACTGTACAGTCCGTACAGTTGTTGACGTGGAAAGGCCATACGCTGACATGGTAGGTCGTACACTGATGTGGCAGGTGATGAGTTGGCATACATTTGGAAGTTGGGCGGTCGAATCATTTCTCGACACGTGGCATATCTTTGACAAGTGGGATGGTGCCACGTGGCACCGTATTTAGTTTGGTTGGTTGTTAAAATTATATGGAGTCCGTGGGGATCGAACCCCGGACCTCCCACCTGGGTGGAGCGCCTTCGCATGGTGTGGGTTACCAATAGCCCACACTATGTGTCTTATTATATAAACGGTTTCATTTATATTTGAATTTGGATTGTATTATGTTTTGGGTGCAGTCTGGGCTGGGGCTAAGCCCCAACCCCCATTCACATGCGGATCCATATGACCATGTCGCACGTGCATTCAAAACCCTGTGCGCCTAGACACTTGGTGCTTAACCATAAGTTTTAAAACTTAGCCCTTTTATGTGCAGAGGTGCGGTCACATGGCCATGCGCCCAACGGCTTGCGGTTAGGTGGCTAGGTTCCCTAACCGTTCTAAAGTTGTGCATGTGTTGCGGTTATGTGCCGGTGCTAGGTTTAAACATGGAAAAATGCACAGAGTCTAGGTTGGACACACAAAGGTGCAATTTGGTGATCCAGAGACAACAAGTTTGAAGGGGAACTTCCAGGAAGCCTATCTTCTTCAATTTTTGGCCAAATCAGGTGCCGAAAAAGCCCAGCTAGGGGTTTTTGGACGTTCTGAAGCCATTGGAGCCACCTATTTTGGAATTTTGAGCATTGTAAAGCACATATTTTAGCACTTTGAGAAAATAATATAAAAGATCCATTGGAAGCTGAACCAGGAGATGTAGCCCAAGAGAGGGGTGAACTCCTTTATCATTTGTTGTGTTATGTGTTTACTGTTCACTGTTATTTGCTTCTTATTATCTGTATCTTGAATGTGTATTTCTCTCTATAAAAATTGTCCTTGCAAATTGATCATTTTGCATAAGCACATTTAAATTAAACTTTACAAATATTTCAAGAATACAAGCCTTTATCATTTTCAGATCACATGAAATGTTTTCATCAAACAGATTTTATACCATTGTACGATCACAATGTATGTTATGACAATTGCTATATTAACCTCATTACACACTTGCAAAAGCATTCCATGTATACACCATTCCTCATAAATAATGATATTGAGTAGAAACGACTGAAAAAAGGCTATCAATATACAGTAAATAATACAAGTATCATGAAGTATGCTTATGAAAAAGTGTAGTACAATTATGTAATGAATCTTAAGGTTGAAGCTAATATCTAGGGTAATGCTAACTTTCAAGGCTATTATTGTTCATGGTAAAACTAATGTAATATAATGTTTAAAGTTAATACTAATGATTATGGTAAGGTTAAAAATTCAATGTTATTTTGTTTTATGGTAATGTCAATGTAATTGTTACAATTAATATATAAGGTGCAAGGTGGTCGTCATTTTATTGAGTTATTGTAATATAAAATGTAATGTGGTTATTATTGTATGGTAACGATATTGAAATTGCATTACCATTGATAAAAGATACAATGTAATGTCTTGAAATAAGTTCAATAAGCTATATGATTCAGTAAATGGAGATTTGTGATTAATTGAATTTACATTATTTTTAAGGTTGGGTTTGGTAACTCATCGATTAATGAAAAGGAACAGATTGATTGATCTGTATTTAATGCCAATTGGGGCGTAGGAAATGTCGAGTCTTAAATAGTGGTTGGTTGTTGTCAGAGCCCTTTCTGACTTGCATTTTCCATAGAGGACGTGGATGTTCTTTTAATTATTGTTGCACTTGGTTATGTAAACTTTGATGAGCTTGGTTTCTTACGGTAAGGGCTCTAGCGACCTTTGTAATTTATTGTTGAGTTTCTAGGATGTTGGTCCTTAGGTTAGCTGGCTTGGTCTGTTGAGTTGGGCAGAATGTAGACACCTCCATGTTCCTCAGAACAGTCGCCAGCCCTGAGACTTTAAATGGTTAAAATCGATGGGAACCTGGGCTTGAGCGTTGCTTATGTGTCTTGGAGGTCCTAACCATTGCAGGGTAGGATGGGTGGGTAGTCAGTCTTTTTATTTTGTTGGTTGATTGTTTCTCTTTATTGGAAGATGTTGATGTGCATCTTAGATCTTTATGTTGATATCGCAGTTGCATGCGTCATGATTCGTCAGGATGGGTGGGTAGTCAGTCTTTTTATTTTGTTGGTTGATTGTTGCTCTTTATTGGAAGATGTTGATGTGCATCTTAGATCTTTGTGTTGATATCGCAGTTGCATGCGTCATGATTCGTCGTCATGTGGCGACGCAGAGTATAATTTCTTGTTACCCTTGTACACACGCACACACACAAATAAATAAATAAATTTGCACTTGTTATAAGAGGTTTGTCAGCGTAACGAGGAGGTTCGTTACATATGGTATCAAATCCGGTTCAACCCGCGACATGGGATCACTACGACTTTCGTTGAAATGATTTGATTATATTGTTGCTAATCGAGTTGATTGTGTGCGTGAAGGAAATCATGGTTAGAGGACGTCATGGAGGCAGATGACGGGGTGCTAGGGGAGGAGGCGCAATGCCTCCAGTAGAATCCACACCTGAGGGGTCTAACCCCCAGGGAGACGAGCAGGTTCTTGAATGGGAGCAAATAGCAATCGGAGATGTAGTCGGGATGATGAGATCTTTTCAGCGCATGTCCAAGGCACTGATTAGCCGTTTGGACAGAGATGAGGCCAGGGCGCCTGCACCCATTGAGGTTCCGCTGCGTGCACCGTCCATTACTGGTAGCATTCACCGTGAACTCGAGAAGGTCAAATTTCCTGAGTTCTTTGGTGCCCCGGACGACACATCCGCCGAGGCATGGTTGGAGAACATGGCAATGTGCTTCGCACTTTGCGATTATACCTCCAACATGAAGGTCCGCATGGCGGTCTTTCAACTCAAGGGGAGCACTCTTCTATGGTGGAAGACGCTCCTACCATAGCTGAACATGGCCATTGAAGACGTGTCATGGGAACTGTTCGAGGAACGGTTCTGAGAGATTTACCTTTCAGAGGAATTCATTGAGCGTCAGCTCAATGAGTTCAACGCCTTACGACAGGGAGGTCGTACGGTGCTCGAGTACGAGGCCTGTTTTATGGAGCTGCTCCGGTATGCTCCGCACCTTAACACAGAGAAACTTAAGGTCAACCAGTTCGTGTTCAGCCTTAATGGAAGCCTGCGTGCAAAGGTTAGGATTTTGATGCCTCAAACCTTGCACAATGCCATCCAGAAGGCCCTCATAGCAAATGAGGAGCTTATCAGTGGGGGTCAGTCCAGGACTCCAGCGAGACCAACAGGGCAAGTCCCATCTAGAACACAGCAGCACCAGACACCAGCGAGACATACGTCGGGATATCGGGGCTTCCAGAGGGGATCCACTTCCACTACACCCTGGCGACCGCCACCTCAGCAACGGACACCTTATCAGGGACCACCACATCAGCAGTAGTGTTGCCCACAGCAGCAGTCGTTTAGGCTTGTTCAGCAGAACAGACCAGGGTTCCACGCCGATGGGCGGTCATCTTCTACTTCGGGTACCAAGACTACTAGGCTGAAGAAGGGGTGTTGGATGTGTGGGGAGCCACACTACCAGCACGACTGTCCTGTGGAGAGGACCAGAGCGTTCGGATTAGCCGGACCCACTACAGTGGGAGATATGGGCAAGGCCCATCAGATTCATGTAGTGGTGAATAACCCCACCAGGCAGAGCACCAATCGACTGTGCTCGAAACGATAGGTATCGTCACTGACCAGACCCTTAGTGTTTTGATAGATCCTGGTGCTACCGAGAGTTTCATTTCTAGTGCAACGCTAAAAAGGATTAAGGTAAAGGAAGTTGAACAGGACGAGTTTAGCTTCGTAGAGATGGCTTCGAGAGCCAAACAGAAGGTTGGAGGAAAGGTTACGGGATGTGCCCTTAACCTGGGAGAGTTTGTCATGAGGACCAACCTGTATGTCATGATCTTAGGATCTTATGATGTCGTGATTGGTATGGATTGGTTGGAATCGCATGAGGTGATACTCAACTGTAAGACGAAACGGTTGAGCTTGGTCGATGAGGAAGGATAGAGACGTGTGATTGTAGGATGGAACCAGGGAGTTTCCCTAAGGTTCATCTCTTCCTTACAGTTACAGAAGAGTATGTGCAAGGGGTGAAAGATTTATGCAATCCTTGCGCTAAACGAGAAGGGAGTAGTGGAAGGTATAGAACACCTTCCGGTGGTAAGAGAGTTTGCGGACGTGTTTCCGGAGGAGTTACCTGGGATGCCATCAGAGAGGGAATTGGAGTTTACCATAGACCTAAAATCGGGGACTGAACCGATAACAAGAATGCCTTATCGAATGTCGACCCCAGAGTTACAAGAGTTGAAAATACAACTGAAGGAGTTGTTGGACCTGGGACTGATACATCCTAGTGTGTCAACATGGGGTGCACCGGTTATTTTCATACGAAAGAAGGAAAGTTCATGGAGGCTTTGCATCAACTACCGTCAACTGAACAAGGCCAGGATCAAGAATCAATATCCCTTGCCGAGAATTGATGATCTGTTTGATCAAATGAAGGGTGCGACGGTGTTCTCCAAGATCGATTTACGATCAGGGTATCACCAGTTACGGATCAAGGAGGATGACATCCCTAAGACCTCCTTTAAGACGAGATTTGGACACTATGAGTTTATTGTTTTATCGTTTGGACTGAAAAACGCCCCAGTGTTATTTATGAGTTTGATGAATGGGGTGTTCCGTGAGTACTTGGACAAGTTCATCCAAGCGTTCATTGACGATATTTTGATTTACTCTCGTATGACGGAGGAGTATGAAAAACACTTGCGCTTGGTACTACAGTGTCTGCGAGAGCACAAATTGTATGGCAAATTGTCCAAATGCTCTTTTTATCAATCGAAGATTCATTACTTAGGGCATGTCATCTCCAGCGAAAGCATCGTCGTGGATCCAACCAAGGTTGAGGCTATTATGGAATGGCATGCACCGACGAATGTCACGGAAGTGCGTAGCTTTATGGGTTTAGCAGGATATTATTGACGGCTTGTCGAGGGATTTTCGAAGATAGCAAATCTGATCACGGAATTACAGAAGAAAAATAAGAAGTTTGTTTGGACCGAGAAATGCGCAGAAGCATTTCAGAGGCTTAAAGAGTTGTTGATGACAGCGCCAATACTAAAGGTCCCTGACATGGACACAGACTTCTTGGTATGCACAGACGCATCCAAGGAAGGCTTAGGCGGAGTCTTGATGCAAGACAGACGAGTGATTGCTTACATTTCGAGGAAACTGAGAAGGCATGAGGAGAACTATGCGACGCACAATTTGGAGTTATTAGCCATCGTATATGCCTTGAAGGGTTGGAGACACTACCTTGTTGGATGAAAATTTGAACTAAAGACTGATCATTGTGGACTACAACACATTTTTACGCAAAGTGACCTGAACGCGCGACAACGATGTTGGTCGAAATTGCTTAACGAGTACGACTTTGAGATTACTTACATAAAGGGAACAGTGAACCGAGTGGAGGATGATTTGAGTCAGAGACCATGCATATTTTCGGTGTTGCCTCTTCAGACGAATCTATGAGAAATGATTCTCACTTTACAGCATGATGATGACTGGTACAAAGAGGTCGAGGATTTAAAGGACAAAACATAATGATGGTACCACGATATGAGGGATTTTCATTTGATAGCGATGGGTTAATGAGGATTAAAAGTCGTATTTACGTACTGCCAAATGACGAGTTGAGGATGTTGATCCTGAGCGAGGCTCATAGAGTAGTTTACATGGCTCACCCGGGAGTCACGAAGATGAGGGCAGACCTTAGGCCCTTATTCTTTTGGAAGGGAATGAAGGCAGACATAGTTAGCTATGTGGCCAGATGCCTTGAATGTTAGCAGGTAAAGGCTGAACATAGACACCCAGCAGGATTAATACAACTGCACGCTATTCCGGAATCGAAATGGGAGGTTATTTCGATGGATTTCATTGTTGGATTGCCACTGACGGCGAGGGGACATGACTCGATTTTTGTAGTAGTAGACACTCTGACGAAGAGTGCTCACTTTATTCCTGTGTGTACGACGTATTAGGCACATGACATAGCTAGAGTTTTCATCAGTGAGATTGTGAGGCTGCATGGTGTTCCTAAGAAGATTATATCCGATCAAGGATCGATGTTTATTGGACGATTTTGGACAAGTTTCCAAGAGGCCTTGGGAACCCAACTTAACTTTAGTACTGCGAGTCACCCAGAGACTGACGGGCACACCAAATGAACGAACCAAACCTTGGAGGACATGTTGCACATGTACGTGATGGACCAACAAAAGCGTTGGGAGGAATTCTTGCCACTAGTAGAGTTCACTTACAACAACAGTTATCAGAGCACCATTAAGATGGCACCCTTTGAGTTTCTTTACGGGCGATCGTGTCGGACGCCTTTGAGTTGGGATCAACTTGAGGATAGGTTCTTGGTGGGACCAGAAATGATCTAAGAAATGGAAGAGTAAATGCAAACAATAATACAAAGGATTAAAGAAGCATAGGATCGATAGAGGAGTTATGTCGATGCGCACCAAGTCGACCGTAGTTACGAGGTCGGCGATCGAGTCTTCTTGCAGGTTAAACTGCATAAGAGTTCGATTAAGTTTGGGAAGGGAGCTAAACTCTCTCCTAGGTTCATGGGACCTTTCGAGATTGTGAAGAGAAAGGGGCCCATGGCCTATTGACTAGCCTTGCCTAATTCTTTGAGGCGTATGCACGATGTTTTTCATGTATCTGTTTTGAGACATTATATTAGTGATCCTACACATGTCATTGGCATGAGTTCCTTGCAGGTATCGGACGAGGGAGTGCTCACAGCTGAGCCGGTCCGCATCTTAAATCATCGCGTTCGACAATTACGACGTCGAACGGTAGATCAGGTCAAGGTCCAGTGGGACAATTATAGTACGCACTCGACGACCAAGGAGGACGCATATGATATGCGCCAACAGTTTCCATTTTTGTTTGATAGATAGACATATGATACTGTGATACACTTATTTCGGCATTTATACTGAGAAATTTCGGGACAAAGTTTAGACCAAGAGGGGGTGTATGTAACATCCCGCTTTGGCGCACTGAGAAAACTTATTCTTTGAGGACACTTTCTCACAAGTGATCCAGACTATTATGATATTAAAACATTGTCCTTGATTATGATGTGTTATGGTAGATGACATGATGTTTTACTACACTGACATAGACAGGTGCTATTGACTCGGTTTTACTGAGTGTGCAGGGTTTTGGACCTTGAGGATGCAGAGGCATCGACGGAACCCCTTGGATTCCGGATCGAGTAAGGGAGTGTGCTATTGGGGTTTGATTGTTTTGTTGTGATTTTAGTACATTTGATTAGATAATATGATGTGGACATGTTCTGACATGATTGTTGATGATGCAGGCTGACGAAAGCTTGCCGACCAGACTCACATATGGAGTAAAGGGGCCACACACGACTACTAGAGAGGTTGAGGGAGAGGTGTGGACAGAATCCCTGCCATAGCCTACTAGCACTCCCGTCGTGGCTCGAAATGTAGGTTAATGATTACCTAGTTCGATAGGACCCACAATACCGTGAGGGCAGACTGCAACAGTTGCTCACGATGATTCTAAGGGGCGCACAATAAGGCGAGGGCCTTATTCCTTAGAATCCCTTAGTCTCCCACAAGTTTACCTGGCGGAGTGTTGACTCCAGGGGTTATTGATGTCTACCAATCAGTTAAGAGGCAAGTGGCACTGTTGGAGCATGTAGTGCATCCTAAAGGGCACATCGCGCAAAGAAACAATAGAGGCGAGTGGCAACCTTGGAGCACATAGTGCGTCCTAAAGGGCACGTCGCGTTGATGATGATAAAGGAATGAACCTAGATGGCCCTAAGACAAATATTTCATTACGAAATTTTAAAACAACTTCACTAATTAAAAAGTCGCCCAGTTCAAAATCTAAGTCCTAAGTCTAAAACTTTGTTAGGGGTAAAATTTTGTCTACCCTTAAGAAAATATCTTTAAAAAAAATAAAATAATAAAGTTTAAAATAAAAATAAATAAAAACCACTTAAGTAATAATTTTGGTCTTCATAAATTTTTGGGTAAAATGAGGGGAGTAAGAAATTAAATAAAATATGTGGAAAAATGTAAAGAAGAGATTATTTGTTTTAACTTTTGATAGTTTAAAAAGATACTAAATTAATAATAAAAGTAAAAGAGGGAAATATAAAAATTAGGAAACTAGGGATTGAGGCAACATAAAAAGGGAAAGAGGGAAACTCATGGTAAAAAGCAGGAAACCAACTTAGGAAAGAATCGACATTTAAGAAACTTCTAATTTTGAACTGATTTAGTAATTTCTTTTTAGGGAAAGCTTTTAAAACCTGTAAGGGAATCTATGGACACCTAGGAGTAAATTTAGGAGTAACTCTAGGTGGGTGAGGAAAATAAGACAATTTAATAAATTAAAGAAAATAATTATGGAGGAATATGGGGGATGAATGACACTTGTACGAAGGAGAATTTTTAGAAGATTTTTATTAAAACTTAAAGTAAATGAGATTTAGGGAGAGATTGGAATTTCTAAAACTCTATAAAAGAAAGGGAGGACAAGGAAGTATGGGGATGGACTGTTAGCATAACTTTACGCCGCTGGATTAGTGACTTGACTGATTTACTTGTGGGGAGTTGGGATTTCTTAGCTCGGATAGGAGTGGTAGCTCGGCCTTGCGAGGCGAGCTGGGAGCTAGACATACCATCTGGATAGTGTGTGGCCCCTTTGAAGCTTAGGGGGCTAAGGGGGAAGCAGAGTACACCTAGCGTTGGCTGGGAGGTACCGGTGAGGTCTCGACGGTCGGCGAGTGGGAGCAGCACAGAGCGCACAGATGTCATTCGAAGCGGGCAATCAGGCAACGGTACACTCTTTAATTTTGTAGAGTAGATTTGCTTAAGACTTACATTTGGTTGGCTTGTTGATTGAAAATGGATTGGATAAACTTATTAATGTTGGATTGGATAAACTTATTAATGTTCCGTATGAAATAAGATTGAAATTGTTTCATGGCTGGAGGTTTTTGTGCGATTTTTTTTTTATAAAACCCAAATATGGTTGGAAGTAGATGTCTGCGATTTGAATGAATGAAAAATAATTATCATTTCAGCAAATGTCAATCTGTAATGGCTAGCTATTGATCCTTGAGTGGTGATTTAGATAGGTAATTATGGCTGCAAGTTCACATACACATTACTGAGTCACTGATGATTTTTTTTCCCACGAATTTTTTTTATTACTTTTAATATAATGATAGAGATGTCGAATGACCTCGAATAGATGCATGGGAGGTTGATTGAGTGGGCTGTTACACGCCCTCGTTTACTGTCGTTTCTTTAAATGACCCCGAATTACACCTGTTGCCAGTGATATTTTTATCACTAGTGACTGTGATCGAACTTCCCGTCAAACGTTTTACCCATTTCTTTTTGGTTGCGGGTTAGTCACTTATTGCCGAAGACTTTCCTCTTTTCTTCACAGGTTCTATCACAGAGTTCACAACGCTTTTCCCCTTTTAATTCTCACGAATTTATTTTAGATCAGCGATTGGAGTAGCTTCGGCTTCCACCACAAATTTTAACTTATGAACATCACTGACCCTTTATTGGTGTAGTGTTGGTATCTGGTGTTGATTATAGCACTGTCACGATTTGCAATTTTTATCCAGCAATCCAGCCCTATAAAGGTAGCTGATGATTAGTCTTCATCACATGCTTAGCGAATTCTTATTTAAATTATGAAACGCCTCTTAATCATTTGCGTAGCAATTATAATTCTATTCTCTAAAATGCCTCATAACCTGTGCACAACATTTCATATCCTTTTTTGGAACGTCTCTTAGTTGTATGCACAATAAATTATCCCTAAATTTTGGAACGTCTCATAGTTAATTACACATCGTTAACGTTGGTCTGGCACACCGCCTCACACACGGTCTTACACAGCGATAATGTTGGTTGTTGTTGGGTAGCGACAATGCTGGACGCATTGTACCTGGGTTTTAGCTCCGTGTAAGATCCCTCCTCATGGCTTGTGCTAGGTGTTTACTTTTAGACTCAACTTTGGTTCCTCGGGTGCTTGGTTATGCCTTTAATGGGCACGTTTTTGGGTTTTGCTTGTGTCACTAGAAGTCGATTTTTCTTCTCGGGCCTGTAATAAAATATTTTTAAAACTTCAGCATTCACCTTTTGTTAAATTAAACCAGATTTGTTTAATTAACAAACCTCCTATTGTAATTCAGGCTACAACGTCAATTGGTTCTCTATTGTAATAATCTTTTTCGAATGGACGACGGTCTAATTTTCCTTATACAACCTTTTGAGTATTGGATCATACACCTCGATACCATTATGTCTCAATAATATTGCTAAAGCTAATTGCATCTGCATGCGAGGAAACTCGTCACTCTGTATCCATCCAACTCCATAGAGCACCAATTGCAATTGTGAATAATTTGGGTATGTGCTTACGTCGTTTCTATTCCTGCTACCATTTATGGGTCGTGTAGTTGTTTGGTAAATTCTCTAACTCTTCCTGATCGCACTGTACATCTTGATTATTTCCTGAATTGTTGTACAGTCAGATGCTCTGTCCATGGTTGTCAATCCAAGATTGTTTACCCAAAAAAAATTAAACCCCTATATAGAAATTAAATATCAAATATCCCTATATGAGAAAGATCCCTTATTTCTCATATATCAATATTTTATGCCATACAAAGGAAGGCAAATGAACAGAAATTATATGCAGAGAACATTCGATATGCAGAGCTCAATATACTCAAGCTACAAAGCTAGTCGCAATGTCTAACATCATAAATTTAAATAATTTGTCATAATAACCAATAACAATATATAACATCCGAGACAAGTGATGAAGATGTTCGATATCCAATTTACAAAGTATCCTCAAAGTATCCAATTTAAATATTTAAATATTGTAATGCATGGGACATGAAATGTTTTCATCAAATAGATTTTATACCATTGTACGATCACAATGTATGTTATGACAATTGCTATATTAACCTCATTCCACACTTGCAAAAGCATTCCATGTATACACCATTCCTCATAAATAATGATATTGAGTAGAAACGACTGAAAAAAGGTTATCAATTTACAGTAAATAATACAGGTATCATGAATTATGCTTATGAAAAAGTGTAGTACAATTATGTAATGAATGTTAAGGTTGAAGCTAATATCTAGGGTAATGCTAACTTTCAAGGCTATTATTGTTCATGGTAAAACTAATGTAATATAATGTTTAAAGTTAATACTAATGATTATGGTAAGGTTAAAAATTCAATGTTATTTTATTTTATGGTAATGTCAATGTAATTGTTACAATTAATATATAAGGTGCAAGGTGGTCGTCATTTTATTGAGTTATTGTAATATAAAATGTAATGTGGTTATTATTGTATGGTAACGATGTTGAAATTTCATTACCATTGATAACAGATACAATGTAATGTCTTGAAATAAGTTCAATAAGCTATATGATTCAGTAAATGGGGATTTGCGATTAATTGAATTTACATTATTTTTAAGGTTGGATTTGGTAACTCATCGATTAATGAAAAGGAATGGACTGATTGATATGTATTTAATGCCAATTGGGGCGTAGGTAATGCCGAGTCTTAAATAGTGGTTGGTTGTTGTCGGAGCCCTTTCTGACTTGCATTTTCCGTAGAGGACGTGGATGTTCTTTTAATTATTGTTCCACTTGGTTATGTAAACTTTGATGAGATTGGTTGCTTACGGTAAGGGTTCTAGCGACCTGTGTAATTTATTGTATAGTTTCTAGGATGTTTGTCCTTAGATTAGTAGGCTTGGTCTGTTAAGTGGAGTGGGATGTAGACACCTCCATGTTCCTCAGAACAGTCGCCATCCCTGAGACCTTAAATGGTTAAAATCGATGGGAACCTGGGCTTGAGCATTGCTTATGTGTCTTGGAGTTCCTAACCATTGCAAGGTAGGACGGGTGGGTAGTCAGTCTTTTTATTTTGTCGGTTGTTTGTTGTTCTTTACTGGCAGATGTTGATGTGCATCATAGATCATTATGTTGATATCGCAGTTGCATGCGTCATGATTCGTCATCATGTGGCGGCGCAGAGTATAATGTCTTGTTACCCTTGTACACACGCACACACAAAAAAAATAAAAAAAAATTGCACTTGTTATAAGAGGTTTGTCTGCGTAACGAGGAGGTTCGTTACACTTATTCTTTTCTTCCTGAGATGAAAGCTTACCAGATCAGAGATAAATGCTTCGCCTAGTGAGTCACCATTTGTTGGGCCCCAAAAACCCCCTTCGTTATTTTTAATCAAAATACGGGGTCTCTCAAAATTTTACTTGGATTCTTCGTTTTTTTTCCCTTTGACTTGATTGGATTAGTATTGGTTTGCTTTGTTTTGAGGTTGATATGAGTTTATATTCTTTTCTTTTCTTTGGTTTGAATTTCATAAAATTCAAATGCCATTTCATTTTTCTTTCTACATATTTTTTATGTTGATGGACGAGCTTCATAATTTGGGAGTTTGTTATTATCTCTTCCTTATTGAATTTATCTACTATGAGAATGGCTTGGTTGAAGACATGGATTAATAA